>CM045450.1:30869012-31021486 GCA_024666655.1 Dascyllus trimaculatus
CAAAGGGATGGAAAATGACCACAAGGAGACACAACATGACCTCAAAGACACTAAACTGTCTACAAAGGGACACAGAAACGCTACAAATGAACACAAAGAGACACAACATGACTACAAAGAGACAAAATGACCACAAATAGACAAAAAACGAACACAAAGAGACATAAAATGACCACAAAGAGACACAACATGACCTCAAAGACACTAAACTGTCTACAAAGGGACACAAAATGACCACAAAGAGACACAAAACAATTACAAAGAGACACAAAATGACCATAAAGAGACACAAAACAATCACAAAGAGACACAAAATGACCACAAAGAGACACAAAATGACCACAAAGAGACACAAAACAATCACAAAGAGACACAAAATGACCACAAAGAGACACAAAACGACCACAAAGAGACACAAAATGACCAAAAAGAGACACAAAATGACCACAGACAGACACAAAATGACCACAAAGAGACACAAAATGACCACAAAGAGACACAAAACAATCACAAAGAGACACAAAACGACCACAAAGAGACACAAAACGACCACAAAGAGACACAAAATGACCTAAATTTTGCATCCTTTCATACACATTTAATCTGACTTTTTGCAGTCGTTTTGTTTGTCTTTGGAGTTGTTTTGCATCTCTTTTGACTCATTTCAACCTCTTTGTGGCCCTTTTGCGTCTCATTTCAGTTGTTTTGTGTCTCTGCGTCCATCTGCGTTGGTTTTTCTGTCTGTGTTGTCATTTAGCATCTCCATATGATCATTTTGAGTCTGCTTGTTGTTATTTTGCATTTCTTTCTTGCTGTTATTTTGTGCGCCTGTCATTATTTTGCATTTCTGTGTACATTTCGTGTTCTCTGTGGATGTTTGTAATATTTGACTGGAGATTCCTCTGATGAAGTCAAGCAGCTGTTTGTCAGCGGGAATCAAACCACCAACAGTTGATTAAGCGACATCAAGGAGGTGAAATCAGAAGCTCCTGGATGTGTGCGTTTGTGTTGAGTTTATTAACTCATCGAGGACTTCAGCGCTGATGTTAGAAATGAGGAGGAGTCACAGTAGAATCAGGGTCTATTTTTAGCTGCTCAGACCGAATGCTGATGGAGAATCTCTGAATGAAACTCAGTCCTGGCTGCTCGTTTTATCGCTGCTGTCTGACTTGATTTAGAGTTATTACGCTAGTTTATTACATTCATTATATAATGTAGAGCTTCACAACCAGCTTCTGGCCCAGAATCTGTGTTAAAATCTGGTTTAAAACCTGAATTATTTGAGTTTTTATTCAGTTCATTTGCTTTAAAGTTGTGGTTCATGGATCGCATAATTTTTCTCTGTAAAATAACCAACAGAAAACCTGTGGAGGCCAAATATTTAATGACAGGAAAAGTGCAAATGAGACCACAAATAAACACAAAATGCCCCAAAAGACACACAGAAAATTACCACAAATGAACAAAAAGAGCCACAAACTGACAACAAAGGCGCTTTAAGCAACACATTTAATATTTTTATGACCACAAACAAGTAAAATCACCAAAAAGAGACACAAAACGACCACAAAGAGACACAAAATTACCACAAATACACAAAAACGACCACAAAAAGACACAAAACGACCACAAAGAGACACAAAACAACCATAAACAGACACAAAACGACCACAAAGACACACAAAACAATCACAAAGACAAAAAAGGACCACAAAGAGACACAAAATGACCACAAATACACAAAAATGAACACAAAGAGACACAAAACGACCACAAAGAGACACAAAATGACCACAAATACACAAAAATGAACACAAAGAGACACAAAACGACCACAAAGAGACACGAAACAACCACAAAGAGACACAAAATGACCACAAAAAGACATAAAATGACCACAAAGAGACACAAAATGACCACAAAGAGACATAAAATGACTACAAAAAGACATAAAATGACCACAAAGAGACACAAAATGACCACAAAGAGACATAAAATGACTACAAAAAGACATAAAATGACCACAAAGAGACACAAAATGACCACAAATACACAAAAATGAACACAAAGAGACACAAAATGACCACAAATACACAAAAATGAACACAAAGAGACACAAAACGACCACAAACAGACACAAAATGACCACAAATATAGAAAAATGACCACAAAGAGACACAAAATGACCACGAGACACAAAAATGACTACAAGACACAAAAATGACGACAAAAACAGAAAACCACCAATACAATCAGCTGTTTTTCCTCAGTAATAAAGGGAACCTCACTGATCTTATCACTGACTTGTTGAACTGCAGTTAAATTAGGTTTTAATAGTAAAGTTACTGATGAGTCTCCAGAGCCTGTCTGGACAGATTCCTCCTAACAAGTAAAGGATCCTGGAGGTTCTCCTCATTCTGAGAGACTAACGTCCTGCATCTGGAAGGACTAAAGTAAGAATCAATCAGCTTCACTCTCTTTAAACTTCCTGTGAGTCTTCAGTCTCAGCCGACCATCCGACTCTTCTTGATTCAGACTCTGATGTTGGTTTGAGGAACAAACAGGAACAAAATGCAGCTGAATATTTTCACACTGTGATTTTACTCGCAGACGAACCGAACGTCGTGACTCTGAGCCGGAGGCAGGATTTACAGCCTCACAGGGCCAGTTCAAAGCTGTATGTTGTGATGATTTCCACATAAAAGTCCACGCTGGTCGGGACCTTTAGCTCAGAACTGGATTTACTATCAGACCTTCTGCTGGACCTGCAGTAAAACCCTCAGACGGAGATAAAGGAGGATTAATATGAAAAGTACAGCTGTAGGAGTCTTTTAAGGGAACGCTGGGGCTGAAGTTCTTCCTTCTAAATCAAACATGTTTCAGCTCTTAGGTCGGTTTTCGTCACGTTTCTGCATCTTAATTTGATTTTGACTCAAGTTGTTTCAGGTTTTTAAGTGTTAGACAAACAAAACAAGACAGTTTAACATGACGATGAACAAAATGACCACGAACAACCTGAAAATGACCAGAAATTATGCAAAATGACTGTAAAGAGACACAAAGCAGCTACAGTGAGATGCATTAGGACCAGAAAAAGACACAAAACAACCACAAAGAGACAAAAACAACCACAGAGACACAAAATGACCACAAAGAGACACAAAATGACCACAAAGAGACACAAAAAGACCACAAATAGACACAAAACGACCATAAAGAGACAAAAACAACCACAGAGACACAAAAAGACCACAAAGAGACAAAAACAACCACAGAGACACAAAAAGACCACAAAGAGACAAAAACAACCACAAAGAGACACAAAACAACCACAAAAAGACACAAAATGACCACAAAGAGACATAAAACAACCACAAAAAGACATAAAATGACCACAAAGAGACACAAAATGACCACAAAGAGTCACAAAAAGACCACAAAGAGAAACAAAACAACCACAAAAAGACACAAAAAGACCACAAATAGACACAAAACAACCACAAAGAGACACAAAAAGACCACAAAGAGACAAAAACAACCACAGAGACACAAAAAGACCACAAAGAGACAAAAACAACCACAAACAGACACAAAAAGACCACAAAAAGACCACAAAGAGACACAAAACGACCATAAAGAGACAAAAACAACAACAAAGAGACACAAAACAACCACAAAAAGACACAAAAAGACCACAAAGAGACACAAAACGACCATAAAGAGACAAAAACAACCACAAAGGGACACAAAAAGACCACAAAGAGACACAAAACGACCACAAAAAGACACAAAAAGACCACAAATAGACACAAAACGACCATAAAGAGACAAAAACAACCACAAAGGGACACAAAAAGAACACAAAGAGACACAAAACAACCACAAAAAGACACAAAAAGACCACAAATAGACACAAAACGACCATAAAGAGACAAAAACAACCACAAAGGGACACAAAAAGAACACAAAGAGACACAAAACAACCACAAAAAGACACAAAACGACCACAAAGGGACACAAAATGACCACAAAGAGACACAAAACGACAACAAAGAGACACAAAAAGACCACAAAGAGACACAAAAAGACCACAAAGAGACACAAAATGACAACAAAGAGACACAAAAAGACCACAAAGAGACACAAAAAGACCACAAAGAGACACAAAATGACAACAAAGAGACACAAAAAGACCACAAAGAGACACAAAAAGACCACAAAGAGACACAAAATGACCAGAAGGAGAACAGCCTCCCTGTCTTGCGTCTTCTAAAACAGACAGACTGATTGAAAGGATGACCGATGAACAGATATGGAGGACGAGGCCAGCAGAGCTCCTGGCTATCAGCTCGGTCATCTCTAATCCGTTCAGGACTTTAATCCAATCAAACCAACACCATCAGATCATCCGCCTCTGTTTAACACCGTCACTGCTGCTGCTGTGGAAGCTGCAGAAATGCATGCTGGGAAATTACAGTCTGACAGCAGTGATTCTCACTGTTGTCGTTTTTAGCTTCCTTCCTGTTACATCTCTCAAATTATCAATCTGGTTTATTCCAACCTGCTGTGTCTCTTTGCTGACTTCACACTTTTCACCTCTGCTGTAGAAACTCAGGGAAATGAGGACAAAACGGCTAAAATTAAGGCCAAAAACCCACAAGATATCTGCAGCTTGACAGAAATTCCACTAGGAATTCTGCTCCATGTCTCTGAAACATTTATAGAATAAAATCTGGATATTTATAAATAAAAGATATCTATGACTTTTTAGTGAGTGACTGGCTTCATGCTTTACTTTTAAAGCTCCTATTAGTGATACTTAAAGGGAAACTAATCAGCCTCTTCAGGTGAACAATGAAGGTTCTATGGTTGGTGGAATATCAGAGTAGACAGAAACAACTTGGATCATCATATAACTGCTTTGGTTTATTCTATTATAGCAGAGTTGTACCATGGAAGACCAAGTTAATTTAAACACCAGACACTTTTCCTCAAAAACAAAGGATTCCTACTCAATGAAGGATCCCTAAACTGTCTCGATACCTACAGTGAGCAGTGATTGCTAACATCTGGGGGTCATCAGGTGGAATGCTAATGCTAACTGCTAATACAACCAGCACTGCCACGTTCAGCTGACCCAGGTCTGTTTAGGAGATGCTTCAGGTAGTAAGTTGTGCCGATGCTACCATTAAGCTAGCTGCTAAATGCTAATGCTAACTGCTAATACAACCAGTACTGCCACGTTCAACTGACCCAGGCCTGTTTAGGAGATGCTCCAGGTAGTTACCAGTGCCGATGCTACTATTAAGCTAGCTGCTAAATGCTAATGCTAACTGCTAATTCAACCAGCACTGCCACGCTCAACTGACCCAGGCCCATTTAGGAGATGCTCCAGGTAGTGAGCAGTGCCGATGCTACCGTTTAGCTTGCTGCTAAATGCTAACACTAACTGCTAATTCAACCAGTACTGCCACGTTCAACTGACCCAGGCCCGTTTAGGAAATGCTCCAGGTAGTGACTAGTGCCGATGCTACCATTTAGCTAACTGCTAAATGCTAATGCTAACTGCTAATTCAACTAGCACTGCTACATTCAACTAAATCAGGACCATTTAGGAGATGCTCCAGGTAGTAAGCAGTGCTGATGCTGCCATTTAGCTAGCTGCTAAATGCTAACACTAACTGCTAATTCAACCAGCACTGCCACGTTCAGCTGACCCAGGCCCGTTTAGGAGATATTCCAGGTAGTGACCAGTGCTGATGCTGCCATTTAGCTAGCTGCTAAATGCTAATGCTAACTGCTAATTCAACCAGCACTGCCACGTTCAGCTGACCCAGGCCCGTTTAGGAGACACTCCAGGTAGTTACCAGTGCTGATGTTACCATTTAGCCAACGGCTTAATGCTAATACTAATGCTAACTGCTAATTCAACCAGCACATCAACCAGTACATTTCAATGGGCCTGCCAAATTTCAGGACTCCAGCTCCATTATTTCTCCAGTTATGACATTTCAGACATTGATCCACAGATTGGAGCGAAGAAAACGACACAAAAATCGATGCTTTCTTTAGGATTTTTAACTCATAGCTAATGTCACCTGTGAAACCAGATTTTACACCTGATCAGCTCAATCAGTTTTCAACACTTTGATTAAAGTGTGTCTCGTTGAAGAAGGTCGGACGTGGAGTGTTTGGTGAATTCAGGCAGAACGACTTCGATTTGGTCCAATAACGTAAAATAACTCCATATTCTGTGAATGAAACAGGAATCCTCTAAATTTGCTTCACGTCTGTTTAAAACCTGATCATCTGTATGTTGTTTCTTCCAGACGATGGGATCAGATCAGAGTCACGAGAAAGAAGCCGAAGAGAAACAAGATGAAACTGAGAAAAACCAGAAATCTGAAGACCCTGAAGGCAGCACAGAGTCTGGAGGTAAAACTGCATTTGCATTCAAGACTCATCACATGTAAAGTAAAATATTTCAGGCCTTTTTAAAGATTATTCTAGCTTGTAATATATGTTTTTAATTAATCTCAATTAATTTTTAACCCTCAGAAATATTCCAATAATTTGAGATGTTGGATTTATGAATCATCGTCAAAATTAAAACACCAAAAGGCTTAAAATATTTCACTTTACGTAGAACTAGTCTAGAATATATTACATTAAAATTAAATTAAATATTAAATTTCAAAACTTCTTTTTCGCTTTTAAGTTTATGGATGGTTTAAAGCTTATTTGATCAACTGGACAAAGCAGAAAAAACTGTTTTAATTCTAAATTACATGAACTAGATCTGCAAAGTAAATACAGAAATGTAGAAATACAGAAATAAATGACGTTAAAATGTAGAAATTAATGCAAGAGATTCCTTTTGTGCCTCTTTTTTATGATTATTTTATGTTTTTCATGATTTATTTCTGCATAAATTCATTTAAACATATTTTAAAGTAATTTTTCATCCTTCATATTTGAACTTTTTATGGCCCCAGAATAAAATATAAATAATAATAATTATTATAATAAATAATAATAATAGTTCCCTCCATGTATTTCTGTTGAATTAAAATAAATATACACTCAATCTATAGAAACTCGAAGGCACACGTCCAGAATCAGCTGTAAAATTTACTTATCACTGGTTGTTTTCTGTGTTTTATTCGTTGACCTTCCTTCCACAGACGCACCAGCCGAGCTGCCCCAGTGCATGATGGGAAACCGGAGGGTGGACAACATGTGCTTCATGATCTCCTGCACCAACTGGTACTGAACACCTGGAACCGGGTTGAACACCTGGAACCGGGTTGAACACCTGGAACCGGGTGGAGTTCTGCGACGCTGCGTTCAGGGACGATCGGAAGATTCAGAACAAAGACGTCACTGAAGCCCATCGACGGTTTTTTCTTTGGAGGATCCAGAAGAGTTTTTTTCAAACATCAGCTGATTAATTTTCCTGATCTGTTCACCATGAAGGAACCTTTTAGTCGCAGCTCCAGCATATTTCAGCTCTTAGACTCTGTGCTTGGTTGGAAAAACTACTTCCTACATGTTAGAAACCTTCATGCTTCGTCTTGTGAGGAGGAGAATCCTTCAACAAAACCTGCTTGAACATTTCTGAACATTATTAATTAATTAAACTCCTTTAATTAAATACAATCCAAAGCCTTTTACAAGCAACTGACAAAACGTAGAAGGTAGAAAATAGATCAAAAGACTCATTTACACTAAATTCTAATGAGACGAAGCTGTTAAAATATGAAACAAGCAATAAAAACAACATTTTAAAGAACATTTTAAGTAGAAATACCATGAAATTGTGAACCAGTGGAGACAGATTGGCAGAGTTTGTGCTCTGTTGAAGGTAAACTGATCAGATTTATCTTCATCTGTTGCTAAAATGCTCAAAGAAAACTGCAGCAAACGTCACTTTATTCCAAATATAATGACGAGATGTTTGTATTCTTTGTTGTGCCAATAAAAACTGTGAGCTGTGAGTAAAGAAACGCTTTTCTTCATTCTCTGTTGGTTTAAAGTGAGAGATTTTCAAATTGTCTCTCCTCCAGATCTACAATCTGACCAGCAAACACTGAAGATGATTTTTTCAAGACATCTACAGTGACAATTTCTGGATTTTAAGAGTTTTTACTTTAAGGAAAGACACATAAATCATTTCTGAAACACAATTTAAAGACTGAAACTTTTCCTACCTGATGTTCAAGAGGTGCATCATCAGAAAACAGCTGTGGGAAACATGCAGTAAAAAACAAACAAGACCACAAATGTTTTTCATTGTTAAACAGCAGTGAGATCTGAACTCTAATCAGCAGAAACCTGACGCACCTGTTCACCTGTTTTAAAACAAGAAATCTGTAAAATGACATACAAATACTTATTTTTGCTGTGGACATTTTTTTTACAGTTTTGGTTTGTTATTTAATAGTTAGCATGTAAATTAATACTTTTTCCAGTGATTTTACTAGTTATCTGTAATTTGACAAAACAGGTAAATAGTGTTGCCGGTGTCCCCAGAGTTTCCAGTGTTTCCAGTGATTTTATTACTTATCTATAATTTAACAAAACTTGTAAATAAACTAGTGTCCTCAGTGTTTCCAAAGTTCCCAGTGTTTCCAGTGATTTAACTAGTTATTTGTAATTTAACAAAACGGGTAAATAAACTATTGTCTCAACTGTTTCCAGTGTTTCCAGTGTTTCCAGAGATTCCAGTGTCCAGTGTTTTTCCAGTGTCCCCAGTGTTTATAGTATTTTTACTAGTTATCTGTAATTTAACAAAACTGGTAAATAAATTAGTGTCCCCAGTGTTTCCAGTGTTCCAACTGTCCCTGATGTTTCCAGAATTTCCAGTGAATCCAGTGTTTCCAGTGTTCCTCAGTGTCTCCAGTGTTCCCAGTGTTTCCAGCAATTTTATTAGTTATCTGTAATTTAATAAAACTGGTAAATAAACTATTGTCCCCACTGTTTCCATTGTCTCCAGTGTTCCCAGAGATTCTGGTGTCCAGTGTCCCCAGTGTTTCCAGAGATTTTATTAGTTATCTGTAATTTAACAAAACGGGTAAATAAACTAGTGTTCCCAGTTTCCTCAGTGTTCCCAATGTTCCCAGTGTTTCCAGTGATTTTACTATTTATCTGTAATTTAACAAAACTGGTAAATAGTGTCCCCAGTGTTCCCAGTGTCCCCAGTGTTTCCAGTGATTTCACTAGTTATTTGTAATTTAACAAAACGGGTAAATAAACTATTGTCTCCAGTGTTTCCAGTGGGGGAATAAAATCATTTTTTACAGTGCAGCTGATATTTAGTCAAATTGATGCCTACAAAAGTCGCTGAATTATGCGACGAGGTCAGAGACACCGTTCTGGAGTATTTTCTATGATTTCTAAACAGATTTATTGATGAAGACTCTTTGTCTTGCTAAAGAGCTGATAAACTGGAATAAACCAAATAATAACAGATAAAACTGAACCAATAAATTCAAAGAAAAACACGTCGGACAATGAAGTTTTCACTTTTATTGACATTTCATCGTAAACAGAACGTGGTGTTATCGGTATACAGTTGGTGTGAGACAGAGAAACCAAACCAGACAGAGAAAAGATATCTTTGTTCCAGTCACATTTTAAATAATAAAACTTTATCTGATTAGAAATAAACCTGGAATCAGAATAATCTCAGTTCTTCAACGTAAACATGCCTATTCATTATAAGCATCTTCATAAAAATGGTCGAACGTCATGTGCAAACGATGATGATCTTAAATAAGACAGAAATAAAAATACAAAACTCTCCCAAAGCTTCTGTTGGTCTTTTTATTTACATGAGCTGATGTCGGATAAAAACTAAACGGTGCATCGTTCTGCATGTAAAGATGTGAGTCACGCTCAGATTTTTTTCATTTTGATTTTATAATCAACCCATTTAGTCAAAAAACCCAAAACCAAAGAAAGAAAAGTCTTACGGTATTTACAGAAAACGTCTTTTTCTTCATAAGAAAACGAACTGAATCGAATCTCTCTTAAAGCTATTTCTGATAAAATCTTCCTAGAAGTCGTAGTTGTGATATTATCCAAAGAACTTCAGTATATTTTCAAAAAGTCTGCCAGACTACCTCTGATATGTTTTATTCTCCTACATAGTATTTTTTAAGAAAAGACAACGTTAGAAACTAAAGGCAACAACAGGCAAGTTAAAGGACGACTCGGCTACGTGAAGCCACTCAGCAAACTCCGACAGACGTCTTCCAGAGATGAGATTTAAGGTCCGGACTCTGTTGTTTGGCTACGGAACTGTTTTGCGAGTTTAGTGACTGTTAAATGCAAAACTGCTGACATTTAAACACAACATTTTCATGACATTCTTGGTGCAACAGCTGCAGAAAGTTGAACTGAAGGCAAACGCGTTTATACTTTTATTGTTCAGGTTCCATCATTTCCTGAAGCAGAGATTCATTTAAAAAACAAAGATTAGTTTTGATGCCTGATACTGGAGTAATTAAAGTTTCCTGTATCATATATATATCAGCACAAATTAGACAAAAGTTATATCTTTAGTTATGCTGTACAAAGAAAAGCTAACCAGCTAAACGCTCACTAGCCTAGCTTCGCCGCACAGTTAATTAATTAATGTGGTTAAACTGACTTTAAATCAAATATTTTAGTCATCTAAAAATATTACACTGTACAATTCTGTACTTTTAAACAAAAAAATAAGCAGTAAAGCTTTAGAAGAAAGAGACAACTGAGGCAAGAAAAGTGATTAAAGTGACTCCTGATAGTTGCAGCTAGCTTGAAAGATAGATTTAGCCTAATTTACTAAGTTTTTCCTGTTTCATAGATTCAAAAACAACAGTTTTTAGGCTTTGGAATCAGTGAATTTCTTACTCCACATAAATTAGACAAAAGTGAATCTTAAATTACACTGGAACAGAAAAGTCGACAAACTAAAAGCTAACTAGCCTAGCCTAGCCTAGCCTAGCCTAGCAGAGAAACCTATGATTCTAGTAGATTATATGTCATTTGATGTGGCTTGACTGCCTTTAAATCACATTGTTTAGTCACGAATTGTTATAGTATTATATCATAACAATTTCCGTTTAAAAAATGCTATAACTGTAAACAGAAAAGTTGACAAGCTGAAAGCTAACTAGCCAAGCTTGCCAGGGTGTATTTCATGTGATTTAAAGTGGTTAAACTGCCTTTAAATCACAGAATTTGTGATTATAGCATAAAAATTTGTAATTTGTGACCAAAAATAGAGCAGTAAAGATGAACAAGAATTTGCAAAAAAGGTCAAAAATGACACTAGCGCACCCACGCTAGCTAGCAGACAGGTTTAAAACTAATCATGTTTTACATTTTTTCATGTGTTATGTAATTAAAAAATCAGCTTTAATGTTTTGGTATCAGTTTACTTGATCACATAAATTAGGGAAAAGTTGTATCTTATAGTCTACTGCACAATAAAAACCAATAAGCTAATAGCTAACTAGCCTAGCCTAGACGAGAAACTTGCTTTGTTTTTTATTTGTCACTGTTGTTATTTGTTTATCTATTTGAGTTATGTCTGTTGAAAATGACCAAAATGAACTAAACTCGTGCAGTCTGACTGACAACACTTTATTTCAATGATTCTAACCAGTTTTACTGTATTTTGTTGTTTTATTTCTTCAATTTATTTAAATGCTTTTACATGTAGTTTGACTTCGAGGTGTACTGAATGTATAAAAAATGCTACAGAGTAATTATTATATCATTAAATGGGGCTTTAAGATGTGTTTTGGGTGCTGCAGCACTTAATGTTGAACTATGCTTGGTGGTGCACATAGAATCATTAAATGCAATCAATTAAATGACCAGAGACCAAGTGTTGTTTGGTGAATTGCTGTGCACAGCTGGTCATGCAGCCTCGTGTGCAATGTATAAAAAATATCGATTTGCTGTTTTATTTCATCCATTTTTTTTACCCCATGTGGTGCTGTGGAACATAAAAACATCATTAAATATACAAAACCTGCTGCCCTGCATGTAAAACACAAGTCCTCTGCTGACCTCAGTTAAAATTCATGTTTTTGCTGATATCTTTCATGTTAATCTGCATCGTGATGTCGTCTGACGGAGGTTTAAACACTAATTAATTCATAAATAATACAACTACACATTACGGTTTATCTTAGGAAGTCATGAAACCTGTAAAATAAAGATATTTTCTGCATCTGGAGCAGCTTTGCCTTCAAGAAAAAGTTCTGCAAACCGAAACATAAAAGTGCTGTTGTGTCGTTTTTCTTGTGTTTTTCAGTTTTTGAATTTCCTGTTTGATGCATCATCTCTGACGGGCGTCTTCCTGTTAGCGAGTGGCGATTCCAGATAACCGAGTCGACCTTTAAAGGCAACTCACTGTTGTCCGAAGCCACCAGAACATCGTCAGACCGGAGACAAAATGGCACCGAGCTCCAAAACCCCAGCAAAATGGAGTTCTTTATTCTTTTAATTGACCTTTTTCTGAGGTTTATTGAACTTTCCTGCCGGCACAGTGGCAACCGGGTCGCTTCCTCCCTCTGTTCGACTGAGTCTGAGAGGATGGACGCAGTGAAGTGGCGACAAATGTCCAAACGGGAGGAAAGACGAGGATCGAGTCGTGGCAGGAAAAACCCTAAACCAGTTCAGTTCCAGTTTATCTCAGGTCTGCTTACAAAACCCATAAAAGAGGCAAATTTCCAGAGGACCCTTCGCCCTCTGTGAGCTGAATAAATAAGTTCAAACAGAATATTTGTGGACAGACGACGTCCAGCACAAACTTTAAAAGTCTCATGTACATATATTTAGTCTCTATGTGTTCCACAAGTAATATGAACAATGCAAACACTACGGTATGTTTTCTTCAAGTAGCCTTCGTTCTTTTCCACAAACAGACATCTGCTGAAATACACTGTAAACTGCTATCTGCTGTAAATCTCGCTAAATATATTTACACACTTTCAGATTATTTTCTCCCAGAGGGTTAAAGTGACGGTGGTGAATATTTATACGATTTAAACATTTCTCTTTCGGGTAAAACGTGATGGAAAAGTGTGTTCTACCTGCTCACCTTGTCCCCCTTCTGTTAAAAAGTAATAAATCGCCGTCTGTTTAGGGCTGCGGGCGTCTCGACAAGCTGAACCCGCTGCTTAAATGGTAAAAACCTCCACAAAATATCCTTCATCCGTCCTCTAACATGGTAAAGATGATTCCAGAACAAAGGCTGGTTTCACAAAGACAGTGAGAATGGGTCGATTCTGCTATACGAAGCGAAAATACAGCTGATATGATTTTTTAGATATCTTATCTAAAAGTATTACACCAAAAAATGGGTAATTTTTCATAAAAACAAGGCTGTAAACCTGCATAAGAACTAGAAAACAAAGCTAGCTAGCTAGTTAAGGCTAGCTAGCATAACTGATTTACGTAATTACCAAGATTTGCACATTTCTCCCATTTTCGTGGATTTTAAAAATTCATTTTCGATGCTATAACAAAGCTAAATATGAAATTTTACTGTAGACAGAAAAAAAAAATAGCCCTAATAGCTAAGTGGCCTCGCTTAGCATAGTAGCGTCGTATGAATTCATGTGATTTAATGTAGTTAAACTACTTTTAAATCACATAATTTAGTGAAGACTCATCTAAAAGTATTTTACCACACATATTTGTAATATGTACAGTAAAACTTCACAAGAACTAGTAGACAGATGCTAGAATTCACACTGCAGTAACTCCCGCTAAAGCTAATTCAGGCTAGCTCTTGAGACAGATTCAGCTAAACCTAATTTATCAACTTTTCCCTATTTCATAAAATTTAAAAATCAGTTTTGATGCTCCGATAACAACAGACCTGAATTCCTTGCACCACATTAATTTCACAAAAGCTAAATGTTAAATCATACTGTAGGAAGAAAAACCAACCTAGCTAAATGCTACCTAGCCTAGCTTGGCAAAGTAATGTCTAAGTCTAGATGATTTCATGTGATTTAATGTGATTAAACTGCCTTTAAATTGCATAATTTTGTAAGCAGAACCTGAATTTGTGAGTTTGATACAAAACAGAAGAAAACAAAGTGGGGAAATACCCCAAAGTGACTTCAGCTAGTTAAAGCTAGCTATAAATTTAGCTAAACCTAATTTTCTAAAACTTTCCTTTTTCTTCGATTTAAAAAAAAAATAATTTGACTATACAATATCTAAATAACTGAGTTTCTTACACAACTTAAATTAAATTATGACCTACTGTAGAAAGAAAAGCCAACGAGCTAAACGCTAACTAGCCTAGCTTAGCAGAGTAGTTTCTGACTCTTGTGGATTTCCAGAGGTTAAACTGTCTTTAAATTACATTTAGTTAACACCACCTTCTGACATTTAAATGTTTTACCTGTAACTATTATAATTAGAACTCTGTAGAAAAACAAAGCAGTAAAATTTCACAAAAACTAGAAAACAGTTAAAACCACTGTAACTGCAGCTAGACGAGTTAGCTAACGCCAATTTAACCTCTGTTTTCTGCTTCATTAGATTTAGAAAGTTAGCCGTGATGCTTCAATGTCTGAGTTTATTATACCCAAACAATAAGACAAAAGCTAAGTCTGAATATATACTGTAACAGCAGCTAACTAGCTTAGCAGAGCCGCCCCTGACGTAAGTGGGTTTAATCCATGATAAATGTATTAATCTCAAAATAGGCAATATTTGATTCTTTGCATTTTGTTCACTGCTTTTACATCTACATTTTCCTGCGGTCACCGTTTCTGTATTGTTGCACTTGTTACTAGATTTTCCCTGTAAAATTCTTCCACAAGCTAAAAAGTTCTTTGCTCAAGCAGTCAGAAAATGCTCCCAGTAACAGGGAAATCCATCAGTGAAGCTCTGAAGTCTGACTTTTAATGGACGTCATCAACAGTCAGCATCTGTCTTTGTGGAACCAGCCTGGAATCAGTCGTCGTCAAACCAACATCTACATTACAGGAGCCTATAAAAACAAAGAAAGCAACCAGAACGCCTCATAAAAAGCCGTAAAAATCAGCACAACGAACCGCATTAGATTAGCTTCTCTCGACATGAACCGCTGCAGTGCCCTGGAGCAAGGCACTTAATCCTCGACGGCATCAATGCAGCAACTCGGCGACACGCAGGGAGACGAGGAGGGGTTTAATCCGCCTGCAGATCTGCTACGAAAACACCAGCAGCATCGTGGCTAAAACACATCCGCAGCGTTTCACCTGCAGCTCCGACGCCGAGAACTCTTTACGAACCACGTCAGGCTGCCAGGATGTTCAAGGATGTCAGGAAATCAGCCAAACTTAGAGAACTCAACCCGGCTGTAGCTTCAGAATCACTCACAGGAAATGCATGGAGGTGGTTTTGCCAGAAAGAATAACCTAAAGCAGAGATACTCAACTCTAAATCGTTTTACACTGGGGGGGTTTTCAATAATGCCCCTTGAGTGTTGCACAATTAATCTAGAAATGAATGACGTCTAAGAAAACCGAGTCATGGGTCTTTTAATGTACGTTTTCTTTTTGTGTTATTGTTTGTTTATTAACCTGCTGAACCCCAGATACCATTTATCAGAATCACAACCATAAAGACTCATCAGTCCCTGAACTAATCGTCTCTGTTGTGCTGTTTTGTGCAGAAAATCACCCAAATCTAATCCTGACATTAACTCATAACCACTTTATTCTGCATGTGTCATAGAAAAAAATCACCTAAAATAAACCGGTTGTTGCACCAGAACCTGTAAAATACTAAAAAATTAGTGCGACTGAGAAGACACGACTGAATTCTGATTACTCGACTGAACTGCAGGCAGTGTAAGCAGTGTAAACGGCAAGGAAACAAGTTAAAAATGCAAACAGTGAAACATCAGTGCCTTGTAGAGTCACCATTTTTACTATACACCTTTATTTTAGGTTCTAATAAGAATAAAAGAATTTTGAACTTTACTTTTTTATAGTTTTTTAAAGAATCACTGTCATTCTCAGTGTGACTCGGTGGTTAGCAGCGTCCCCTCACAGCTAGAAGATCCCCGGTTCGCGTCCCGGTTAGGACGTCTGGGATCTTCCTATGTGGAGTTTGCATGTTTTCACCGGGTTCTCCAGCTTCCTCCCACAGTCCAAAAACATGCTGAGGTTAACTGATTATTCTAAATTGTCCATAGGTGTGAATGAGAGTGAGCTTGGTTGTCTGTCTCTATGAGTAGCCCTGCGATAGACTGGAGACCCCTGACCTTCGCCTGAGTAAGGTGGGATAGACTCCCGCCCACCCACGACCCTACAGAGGATTAAGTGGTGTCTAGATGATGGATGGATGGATTCTAACTGTGTCCTATTCCTTCCTCTTGGTTGTTCTGTTTCCGTAGAGGTTCAAGACTCTTATATTGCAGTGAAAAATGAAGCCACAGTGAGCAAAAATGAGGAAAAAACTTCAGAGGCTTAAGTGGCTTCTTGTCATTTTGCAGGTTGAGTATCTCTGCCTTAAAGTTTCTCGTCAACAAAACCTGGAGGTGACGCAGAAAATACAAGAGCGGATTTTTTAGAATCTGTAATCTACAACTGGAAAAAAAATCTGTATTCATAATTATGTATTTAGGACTTTGACTTACATGTTTCGGCTGCTCTTGTGCAAAATACATAAAACATGTCAGCAAACACACCGACTGTCTCCATGTTTACTGATGTAGCGTGCAAAATGAAGAAGAAAGGGAAACATGTGGAGCTAACAAACAGTAAGTATCGTCGGAGGGTTTATAATCAGTACTCTTTCTAGGCCAAGATTTAAACGGCTGCTACATGGTTGTAAATGTTTAACAATGTCCTTCCAGTCTCTGTCTTTTCACAGTTCTTTGAGGAAACAACCTGCAGATTAATGCAGCAGTTCTGACCTCCTTTTTCAATTTCACTGCCTTTAAATTCTGCCCATTCGAGCATCTTTCTACGAACCATCAAACACAAGCGGACTAAACACAAAGAGAAAGTTTGGCCCGGGAGGCAGCTTTTTTTTCCTTCGGATCGACGCTCGTGTTTCTGCAGAGCTACACGACCCAGATGAAGGCTGCCGGCTGGAAGGTAAAAGCGGCAGCAGAATGTCTCGTTCCGTGTTTATTGTACAACCCTCGAGGAACAAGTATGCGCTTTTCCCCACCGAGTCTAAATATCGCCGCGGGATATTGAACGCCATCGATTTCCGCTGAATGCTGCGTGTGCTGGATTGCTCTCGACAGCGGCGAGTAATTGCGGGGATATGCAGCGAGAACACATTCAATTACCGCAGGACGGAGCGCCGGGCGAATGAGAACAAGGAGGAGGACGGAGTGAGATGTGAAGGGAGTCGGCCCCCTTCAATGTGTGAAGTCTATAGGAGGAGGAGGAAACATGGGCTGAAGTTATTAGTCTGCTTGTATACGTGGATGGAATCGTGGGCTTCTCTAGGAAGGCCTTTAACGGCTCCACGGTGGCTCAGTGAGGGTGTCCCAGCAGTGATTTCCAGCTGGAGGTGGGAGGTTGACGACGCCGAAACCCCTCCGGGAGCCTCCGAGTGAACCGCCGTGAGTCACGTCAGGAAGTTAATGGCATTTAAACGAGCGGCTTGTGTGCTCAAATA
Organism: Dascyllus trimaculatus; assembly: GCA_024666655.1. Lineage (NCBI taxonomy): Eukaryota > Metazoa > Chordata > Actinopteri > Pomacentridae > Dascyllus > Dascyllus trimaculatus. The sequence goes on from CM045450.1 coordinate 30,886,656, forward strand.
AAGCTGCAGTGCTGCCGTGACGTTACGTAACAAGACCTGCTGCTTTGTGCGGCGTCGTTCCCTCGGCGAGGATAAAACTTCTCATCAAAGCTTCACATGTCGGCGTCCCGAAGCTGAAGCTGTTCGAAAGCAACACGGTGGTTTTCAGTCTGTTCTATCCAATCCTAAATTCAGAGTCTAAAAATGTCCGTCTCTAACACCAAGATGAAAAACGGGTCACTGTCACACAAAAAAAGGCTGTAAAATCATGAGATCCTTCTGTTTTTAGAGGCTACTTTTGTGGCAGGAGTTGTCTTCCTTCAAACTTTAACCCAAACCAAAGATCTTTTTCTAGAGATACCCGATCTGTAGTGTAAACCAAAACAAAAACAAAAGTAAACAGTGACTGTAAATGACTGTAAACAGCAGCTGGAAACACTAGCAGAAAACAAAGACTGAAAGTGACTGAAAACAGTGGCTGGAAACTAAACAGTGACTGAAAACAGCCACGAAAAACAACAGCAGTGAACGAACACTATCATGAACAGGGACTGAACACTAAAGTAAACAGTGACTGAAAACAGCCGCTAAAAACAACAGCAGTGACCGAACACTATCATAAACAGGGATTGAACATTAAAGTAAACTGCGACTGAAAATAGTGACTGAAAACTAAACAGTGACTGAAAACAGCTGCTAAAAACGACAGCAAACGGCGACTGAACATTAAAGTGAACAGCAACTGAAAAAGGACTGAAAGCAGTTCCTTTAAACAGTGACTTAAAACGGCTGAAAACAGTTTCTGAAAACTGACTGAAAGCGAAAGTAAACAGTGACTGAAAATGACTGAAAACAGCAACTGCAGCGATACACAACAGCAACTGAAAGCAACAGACTGACGAGGGTTTTTTATAGGTGTATTTTAACTCGGTTAGCTATGTAGCATAAGCCAAAGCAAAGGTGACTGAAACAGTGATTGAAAACAGTGAATAAAAATGACTGAAAGCAAAAATAAACAGGGACTGTAAACAACTAAAAACAAGTGAATAGACACCGACAAGATCTTTTAACGGGTGCATTTTAACTTAGTTAGCCTTGCAATGTAAACAAAAGGAGACGCAACTGAAAACAGTGACTAAAAATGACTGAAAACAAACGTAAACAGCGACCGTAAACAACTGACAACAAGCAAGTAGAGACCGGCAAGATTTTTTATGGGTGTGTTTTAACCCAGTTAGCTTTGTAGCGTAAGCCAAAGCAAAGGCGACTGAAAACAGTGACTGAAAATGACTGGGGAAAAAAGTAAACAGCGACTGTAAACAACTGAAAACAAGCAAGTAGAGACCGACAAGATCTTTTAACGGGTGTATTTTAACCCAGTTAGCCTTGCAATGTAAAAAAAAAGGGGACGCAACAGAAAACAGTGACTAAAAATGACTGAAAACAGAAGTAAACAACCACTGAAAACAAGCGAGTAGAGACCGACAAGATATTTTTTACAATCGTATTTTAACCCAGTTAGCTTTGTAGCATAAGCCAAGGCAAAGTCAACTGAAAGCAGTGACTGAAAACAGTGACTAAAAATGGCTGAAAACAAAAGTAAATAGCGACTGTAAACAACTGTAAACAAGCAAATAGAGACCCACAAGATATTTGTTATGAGTGTATTTTAACCCAGTGAGCCTTGTAGCATAAGCCAAAGCGAAGGCGACTGAAAACAGTGACTAAAAATGACTGAAAACAGAAGTAAACAGCGACTGAAAACAAGCCAGTAAAGACCGACAAGACTTTTTTTACGGGTGTATTTTAACTGAGTTGGTTTTGTAGCATAAACAAAAGCAAAAGCGACTGAAAACAGTGACTAAAAACGCCACAAAACAACTGCCCCACACAGAACTTGAACTCGGGTCTGACTAACAGTCCTGTGGTTGATAAATGTCCAACGTGATAAACACTCGCAAGTCAGGTGGCGTGGAAGAAGTAGAAGCAGAGAAGTGCAGGAATCTCACAGTTTTACAGCCTTTTGTAAACAAATGTTGGCGCTCAGGACCAAATTGTACATTTTGGTTTGAGACTGTGATGCTATAAATCCTTAAATCAATGCAAGCATCTTCAAATTCGACTCACAAAAAGCAGACAAGCTTTAAATGATCATTTCTGCAAGTGACGCGGATAAATCAGGAGTAAAAACTGACGATTCAGAGCCGGAGACTGAGAGACTTTGGCACTTTTGACCCACTCGCTCCGAATCAAAGCGCTCGGATAAAAGAAGTTTGCTGTGAGTGAAGCTGCAGGCGGACGTCGAGCCTGAAAAGAAAGTCGAGGTCGGCGCAGACAGATGGGCCGAGGAGGTCTGGGTTAAAGATCAGACGGACGCGGAGACGGGAGTCCAGGTGGATGAGGGCAGCTGCAGCTTGGACGGTGAGAAACGACGGATTAAAGCGAAGGATGTGCAGGACGAGTCGCTGCCTTTAGAGCTGTGAGCAGGAGAACTTCTTCAAACCGGTCGATGTCGCCGAGCTACAGCCAGAATACTAATACAGCCCTCATCTGCCTCCATTCAGGCCTTTTTGCTTTCTCTTTTCCCCTTTTTGCATGTCGACAATTAGTCTCCTAGAAATAATTTATACACAACTAAGGACAAGAAACCCCAAATATGTAAACACAAGCATTGTTTTCCACTGAAATACCCAACTTCCTTATATTATTAACCTGCTTCATGGTTGTTTCGACACTCGGAGGTCAGAAAACGCCTGGTTTAACGCCTCTCTGCAGCAGCTGCTTTTACAAACGTCCATTTAACGCCTAAAATCTCAGCATGTAAACATCACAGAGCCACGGTTCACGGCTCAAACTGCAGCGAACACGTCGATCAATAAGCCGTTTTCCACTGCAGGAATCTGAAGGCCGTAAGAACCGCCCCTGTTGAACCCATTTCAGGGCCAAAGAAAAGGAGTCCACTGATTTTGATTGGCTAAACTCAAGCAACAAGCATAAATTTTCTGCTCTCTCAGTGTTTTTTGCAGAGCAGCTGCTTCTCCTTTGCAACATCGCCAACGACATCCAGCTACCACTGTTCGTTTTGGTGCGTTCGTAGCTAACGTCGAAGCTAATGCTACACCGGCGGGGAAACAGAAGGACTGAAATGTCTGTTCCTGTAAACGTAGTTGAACTTTTCATTGGCATAAATTCAATATGAAAACAGTTTTTTCCTGTTTATATGGCTGTGAATTACTTTTGGTGGTGTAAGGAAGAGCTTTTAATGCCTTTAAATTCCCTTTAACGCACACTCTAGCTCAGTGGTTCTCAACTGGTGGGTCGAGACCCAAAAGTGGGTCGCAAAGTCATTTTTAGAGGGTCGCAGAAGCATGTCCCCCCAAAAAAGTAGTGGTATAAAGTCTTTTATTTTAAAGGAGGTGTTTCTTATGACACAGTTTGCTTTCAATAGCAGGATATTTAGTGGTGGTGATGCCAGTAGTTGCCCACTATTAACCTCTAGATTTGGTTCTACCAGCTTATTGGAGAAATTTATGCTAAAACGTCCCAAAAAATGAACCAAAATATGCTCAGAATCTGTCAAAATGGGCCAATATATGCCCAGAACTTGGCAAAAGCGTCCAAACATACCACAGTTACCAAAAAAATAAGCCAAAATTTTTCTAAATTGTATCAAAATTCGTTCAGACTACACCCAAAGAAACCTTAATTTGTTAACAGGAACAGCAAACTTCAAAAATTTGGGTCGCGACCGTCATTAATAGAGACATAGTGGGTCCTGAGGCTGGACCAGCTGAGAACCACTGGTCTAGCTTGTATTAACAGCAGAAGGGTGTTTTAGAAAGATGCGTTTTTGAATTTCTGAACTCCTAATTTCAATCATTTGCAGCATTTAAGTTGGAAATAACTTTTAAAGCTGCATTTGCATGGGAAAGTTCTCAATTCTGGTTAGTCGGCTTCTAATTTCACGTGTAAACAAACTGGAGACGCCGGCGCCAACACACCAAGACGAGCTGCAGAAGAAGGGTTAATCCAGAAAAGGTTTGCAGTTTTGCTGTTAATTTCCAACCAATAATCCAACACTATTTGGGAAAACAGCTCAGTAACATGTGAAGGTAATTCCTAGAGACGGAGTCGGCCTCCTCGTGGACACAAAAATACAAAGATGAGGCTCTAGGAACAAAACTAAACCAGCTCAGCTACCTGCATTTACCAAACTTCTAAGACTATACTTTTAAAAAAAATTACCCAACTAACATTTCAGAGCGGTTAAAAAAAACAATACTTTACTGTTCGTACCCTGTGATATGTTTCTCTGCATAAACATGTCATTTTTAAAAAACGTTCATTCTATTTCTGTTAAATCTCTGTTCTCTCCAGTAGCAATTAACAACAGTCTCATATATATTTAAATTCTACTGCAAGAAATCCAGCCGCTGGTAGAAAAAGCATAAACTAAATAAATACCAGCCGTCTGTTGTGGTTTTCACCACTGCTACATGCCAAACAAGAAACAACGTTCAAGTAAAACGCCAATACTGGGCTAAAATGTCTTTTTTTTTCTGATTTACAACCACTTCATGACCATTTATATTTAGTACAATCACTAAAAACATGTCGCATCAGGAGTGTTTCTAAACTACAGTCATCAAGGATATACTTTCAACTAACTAAAGACACCTCTGGAGCTCTCTTATACTCATGGGTGGGACTAAAAGTGAAGGATGTTTACTTTTATCTTTCACTTTTAACTTGATAATCACCTGCCCTGCTTGTGTGCAGCAAACATTTTGACATAGATAAGGCTGTTGTTGTTCTATTCTATCATTATACGCCGACGACTCTCTATTCTACATCTGCAAAAACCCCATCAAAGTTGTGTAAATCAATGCAACGTTTGGTGTGTGTTTGTGTGACTAGCTGAAAGAAGTCGACATAGTTGATGGTGATGAGTGTTTGTGGTGGAAAGAGAGAGAAAAAGGTCCTCTTTGACAGTTTTACATCTCAGCACGACTAAAAATAAACTTAAAAAATCACCGATCCGAAGAGAGATCGTTGGTTTTCTTTTTGTTATGGCCTTTCTACCTATATTTTATCTTCAAGTTTGATATTTTTAAACTGTTTCTTTTCTTTTTTTTTGTGTCACTGAATTTGACTTGATAGCTGAAGTAGTTCAAGTTGTCGTCAGAACAAACTTGGAGGTGGTTTCTGGCTTAGAGGAGCGAATTATTTTCTGCTCCAAATCCTATTTTTCTTTCATTTCGTTTTCACTGAGAAGGAGAGCGGTGAGTCGTAGGTCCCAGAAGAAAGTTCATTTTCCCTCATCAAGCAGGGAAGATGTGTTTATTGTCTTTCAGATCCTCTTTTTAAGCGTTTTTAAACACTGAAGTGTGTCATAAGACAGACACAAACCTCTCACAGTCACAAACAAAAGTCTAAATCTACTCCTGCAGAGCTTTTTCACTCTGCGCCCCTCTGTAGCATTCACTAGCTAGCACAAATAGCGTCTTTCAGCTACCGTTTTAGGTTATTAGCCAACATTAGCTAGCTAATAAAAAGCTTGAACCCCTGTAAATCCAAGACCCTGGACCTGTTGGCGTTGCCTGTCATACCCACTCCTGCACCGGGTATTTGTAGTAGTGCTGCGTCATGGCGTTCTGCTGGACTCCTTTGTTCTTGAACTGAAAGATAGTGTAAACCAGCACCAGGATGCACAGCGACAGGATGCAGGGGATCACCACGGCGATGGCGTTGACCGTCGTCGGGACGTCGTTGATGGTCACCATGATGTCCACGTCGTCGAGGGGCAGCTGCCGGTCGCCGCGGTTACCGTTGCTGCCGGAGCGCTCCATGTCGGACTGGTCGCAGCCCATCCAGTCGCGCAGGATGGACTTCGGGTATCCGGGTTCCACCGTCAGCTTCTGGTTGTCGAACTTCCAGTATTCCTTCCCCTTGTAGAAGTAGGTGTAGTCTGAGGAGGGTGATGGAGGAGGATGGAAAAGGAAAATAAATTAGTGTTTTGATTTCTTTTTTTGTTGGAGGCAAATGTAAGCAAGATAAAGCTGTTATTGCTCTATTCTATCATTATACGCCAACGACTCTCTATTCTACAACTGCAAAAACCCATCAGACAAAGCTGTGTAAATCAATGCTTCTGTCTCTGTTTGTGTGACTAGCTGAAGGAAACTCATGGACACAAACTTGTACCATTGACTTTTAAACCAAAGAATCCAATTTTCTTTATTGCACCTGCAAATATCAAAGTTTCATACCAATACAAGCTGTAGAGGAGGGTCCATGTACGTCACGGCCATTCGTTTTCTTATTTTGAGATTTCAAAATAAAAACGAAAAATAAAGCGTTTCCCGTTTTTTTCAGTGATAATACAAAATGAAAAATGGAAAACGGGCCCTAATTCATTATCCATTATCTGATTTAATTAGATGTGTTTGTAAATGGAAATTAAAATTAAAATACACCAGTGGAAAACTTATTTCTCTATTCCTTGTTGGTTTTGGCTCCGTGACCCGTCTGACTTCGCCATTTAGAGGAGCTAGCGATTTAGCACTAGCTCCGCCGCTAGCACTAAATCGCTACTTTGCTTTCTGGCAAAGCTAAAGTAACAGAAAACCTCCAAACCTCCCCAAAAACATCCCGAAAAGCAGCCAAATGCTAGTGATTTAGCACTGGTGGCAGAGCTAGCGGCACCACAAGGTCCCTCCAAAGGGACAAATAAACCCCACACTGGTGAAAAGTCCACTGTGAAATAGTGAACAATGTGTGCCAAGCAACGTTTGGACCCCACAGTGGGTCTTCATCAGGCCACGGCACACAGCAAGGTCTGCTAACAGTGAGCTAACACTGGAGCTTTAGATACCAGATCCTTCCTCATCAGAAGTCAGACGGGTCACGGAGCCAAAACCAACAGGAAATAGAGAAATAAGTTTTCCACGGGTGTATTTTAATTTTAATTTCCATTCACAAACACATCTAGTTAAATTAGATAACAGATAATGGATAATGAATTAGGGCCCGTTTTCTGTTTTTCATTTTGTATTATTACTGAAAAAAAAGGGGAAACTGGGGAAATTTTTCGTTTTATTTTGAAATCTCAAAATAAGAAAACGAATGGCCGCCACGTACACGGACCAGAGGAGCTCCAACTGACAGCCACTTTAGATTTTTACGTCTGCTAGCAGGTGTGCACAGAACAGCCACTTCTCAACTGTGTTACACATGAAAAAACTGAATCCCTCGACAGCCAACTTAATCACAAACCGAGCTCATATTAAGCTTTTCTTTGGTGTACAACATTAGTTTCATAAACACTCGAGTGTACATGGATGCACTTAGAAGCCGACCACCAGGAAACTCAACAGTGTCTCTCTCCGGAGACGAACACTTGGATGCACAGCAGTGACCATCTTTCAAGCGTCCTCTCTCAGCTCTGGTGCTTCCCTGTGGTGCAGGATCTCATTAGCAGCAGCAACATTTCTATTGTGATGTTACAGGCAGCTACAACACTCTGGTCCCAGCAGTAGAACATTCTTTTTATATTGTGTAATACTTCAGAGACGAATGGGACTGTATGTGAGAGATAAACTGAGGAGGAAACTCCCTCAACAACAACACTCAGGCAGATGTGCGCTAATGTTAGCTAATAAAGGTACTTTATTGAATACTGGCTGCTCAGTGTGAAGAAGTCCTCCGATCTATACTTCTCTAAATTAGTTTTTCAACATTTTACAATACTGTAAAAGCAATACATTCAGAATTCTACTGTAAAAAGCCATTTGACAGGTGAAACAATAGCGCAGGGTGTGCAGAAGGGCAACATGGGACTTTTATGTTGCACTACCGCGACTGACCACTGGTTCAAACTGGCAGCAAATCCCAGGGTTCGCACCTTGATTTTGACTCTTTTAATAGTGATTTTGCAATTTTTTTATAGTGATTTTCTGTCTCTTTGAGGTGATTTGACATCTTTTTGTGGTCAATTTGAATCTTTTCATGGTGATTTAAGATGTTTTTGTGGTGATTTTAAATCTTTCCATAGTGATTTAACATCTTTTTATAGTGATTTTGTGTCTCTGAGGTGATTTCACATCTTTTTATGTTGATTTTGAATCTTTTCGTTGTGATGTCACATCTTTTTGTGGTGGTTTTCAACCTTTTCATGGTGTTTTTGCAACTTTTCATGGTGATTTTGTGTCTCAAAATCAATCATTGAAGGTACAATGTGCTGGATTTAGGGGGATCTACTGGCCAAAATGGAAAACAATGTTCATAATCATGATTTCGTTGGTGTATAATCACATAAAAATAAGAATTGTTGTTCTAAGAGCTTCAGTAGAAAGCAACTGGACTTCCTCAGTCCCAGGTATTTGTTTTCACACTCTAATCACATGGCTCAAGTTAAGTTATTGACCCCAGACTCACATGATGAAGTGGTAATGAAGGTAAAACCGCCTGGGGAGGGATCACGGAATTGCATTAAAAGTAGCTGCAAGTGGTCGTTACACCACTTAGCAGGTACTTATAATCTAATCTTGAGATCCCTCCTCAGGCGGTTTCGCCACCGTCAGCACCTTAAGTCGTCCCTCCCTCTGCAGTTTAAAATAAATAGCAACCCATAAGGTACAGTAAAATAGAATGACTCCATGACGAATTGCGATACAAACACAATAAAATAACGAAGAATAAAAGATGCATGAAGGTTAGAAGATTAGGTTCTGCTAAAAAAATGGTGGAGCCAACCCATTTTAAACTTAAAAACAAACAATACACCTTAAAGTCAACCCTCCCCAGGCACTTTCCCCATTTTACACAGCATGGTGATTCATGCAAAGACAACGCTTCTGCAACATGTGGTCTTGCGGTGCATTTATTGTGTCGCTTCCAGCTGCAAACGCACTGATATTTTAATAAATGTCGTCTGTTTGCAGCATTGGAGGCTCCACACTGTAGGAAACAACCAGTTAACCGCAGCAGCTCGACATGTCTCAGCAACTGGTGCGGACTAACCCAACATAGCACTTGCTAGCCATCTGCCTGGTAATTTAGCAACGCTTTATATTTCAAAATGGCATGTAATTAGCTCCAATAATTGATCAATTACGTCCATGACATTGACAGAAAGAGCTCTTTTCATACAACTTGAACGTAAAGACAAACCAGCTAAAGGACAGACAACCCATAATAGTTGATTTTCTGTCCACATGAAACAGCCAAAATCATACAAATCGCTATTATATTATAAAACATATGGTCCCGTATTTTCAAGTCTGACACAGTGACCATCACGAGGCAGAGATTTACACCATCAGGTCACTTCTCCTCTAACTCGACTGTGATGAAGCTTCACGCTGAAGAATCTCTACAGCAGAAAAACCCCCCAGAAGGTTTTATTGTCACATCTCGTCTCTCTGCTCCGTCACCTCCAAACAAGCACAGTCCAACACTCTCAGAACTCCCTGCAGGCCGATTTCTCATCAACAACACCGAAACACCACGGCTGACCGATCACGTAGCCGCGACAACAGGAAGACTCCCTCCGAGGCGTCCCAGAGGTCGAGGGGTCGGGCAGAAGTGATGATGGGCATCTTCATCCAGCAGACACTAAGAAACTGAGTCTGTGGAGCTTTTTATGCTCCTGCAGCATCAACACTGAAGGCTAAAGCAGAAATTATTCAACGTGAATAAGTGATGTGCAGACAGGAAGTCCTCAAGGCAACCAAGCTGCATAGTAGCTGCTAATGATGATGATCATCTGCACAGAAATCAGTAACACAGACGTCACTAATTGTCCGTGCTGAGGCTCCGAGCTGTTTTGTCTCGAATATAAAATAAATAAAATAAAATGTCCATTAAGACAAGTGCAACATCTCATTATGAACTCAAATGGAGCATTAAAGCCGGCAGTGCAGCTTCATTTGTCGAAGTGCATCAAGAAACGCTGCCATCTGGTCAGAATAACTTGTACTGAACTGTCAGAGGACACAGTGGGTTTGGTGTAGCTTCAGTTGGGGTTTTTGGATTGGATCATTTTCATGACAGGCAAAAAACAAAAAAATCACCATAAAAAGATGGAAAATCACCATGACAAGATTTAAAATCACCACAAAACAATGTCAAATCACTTCAAAGAGACAGAAAATGACTGTAAAAAGTTACAAAAAAAGCAAAATGACCACAAAAAGACATGACATCACAAGGACAAGACGCAAAATCACCAACAAAAGATGTGAAATCCCCTCAAAGACACAGAAAATCACCACAAAAAGTTGCAAAATCAACATAAAGATATAAAATCGCCACAAAAACGATGCAAAATTTCCATAAAAGACGTGAAAACACCATGGAAAGATTCAAAATCACCACCAAAAGATGTCAAATCACTTCAAAGAGACACAAAATCCCCATGAAAAGTTGCAAAAAACACCATGAAAAGGTTGAAAACCACCACGAAAAGATTCAAAATCAACATAAAAAGTTGTGAAATCACCTCAGAGACACAAAATCACTATAAAAAGATGTGAAATCACTATGGGAAGATTTAAAATCATCACAAAAACATCTTAAATCACCATGAAAAGGTTCAAACTGACCACAAAAAGATGTCAAATCACCTCAAAGAGACAGAAAATCACTATAAAAAGATCCAAAAACACCACAAAAAGATGTGAAATCACTATGAAAAGATTCAAAATCACCATAAAAAGATTTAAAATCACTACAAAAACATGTGAAATTACCACAGAAATGTGTGAAATCACAATGAGAAGATTCAAATTGACCACCAAAAGATGTGAAATCCCCTCAAAGACACAAAATCACTATAAAAAGTTGCAAAATCACCATGAAAAAAAGTGAAATGACCACAAAAAGACTTGAAATCACGATAAAAAGATACAAAATCACCACAAAAAGATTCAAAATCAACATAAAAAGATGTGAAATCATCTCAGAGACACAAAGAAGATGTGAAATCACTATGGAAAGATTTAAAATCACCACCAAAAAATGCAAAATCATCACAAAAACATGTGAAATCACCATGAAAAGGTTCAAATTGACCACAAAAAGTTGTCAAATCACCTCAAAGACACAGAAAATCACTATAAAAAGTTGCAAAATCACCATGAAAAGATTTAGAATCCCCACAAAAAGACTTGAATCACAATAAAAAGTTACAAAATCACTACAAAAAGATGTGAAATCCCAATGGAAAGATTCAAAATCAACATAAAAAGATGTAAAATCACCTCAGAGACACAAAATCACTACAAAAAGATGCAAAATCACTATTAAAAGATTCAAAATCACCACAAAAACATCTTAAATCACCATAAAAATGTTCACGTTGACCACAAAAAGATGTCAAATCCCCTCAGAGACAGAAAATCACTATAAAAAGTTCCAAAATCACCATGAAAAAAAGCAAAATGACCACAAAAAGACTTGAAATGAACATAAAAAGCTGTGAAATCACCAGTTGCTATAGATCTGCTCTCTTAAATCATAATAATATGTGCAGCTGCTTCGCCTCCAGTCTGTTCTAAGCATCAGTAGGAAATAAGCAGGTTACAGCGATTTAATTTGCTGCATTTATGTTGATTTAGAATTCATTTATTCTAATCAGGCTGCAGGTAGAGACACTGAGAGCACGTTTACATCATCTACAACCAGCTGATTCTTGTCTTCATCTGACTGCCGCCCTGTTGATCGGATCTCATGAACCAGAGCGGCACCCTTCAGATACTCACATCCCTCCCTGCTGATGAAGGCGCCCTGCGGACCGTCCGGTATTCCCTTCCACACAGCGATGGGTTTGGGGTAACCAGGGTCGGCCGTTCGCTTCTCCTCGTTGTACCTCCAGTACTGGTCGCCTTTGAAGAAGTAGGTTTTCCCGACGGGCTCCCAGCGCAGCGCCGTGTCGATGCCGTCCTTGGGGAGGCAGCTGCCCAGCTCCACCAGGCTGTGAGGGTAGCCGGGTTCAGCGGTAACCTCCTTGAACACCCAGTACTTATCACCTGCAGCAGGAAGAGGAGCACGAATTAGCTTTTAGTACAGATAAAACCAAACATTTGATTTTCACCAGAGCAAAAAAACATGGCAGGTCATCATCAAACATTGAAAAGGCTCCGGAGTACAAATATCTGGGAATCTGGTTTGATTACAAGGTGATTTTTAAACATTGTGTGCCTGGGGAAGGGTCTCAGGACTGAGTTGTAAGTACCTGCTCAGTGGTACCTACACCTTACCAAACAAGCTGACCATGAAACTAAGTAAAATGACCAAAATTAAATCCAAAATTAACATAAAAAGCTACCAAATGAGCAAAATGAGACATGAAATGATTAAAATTACTCAAAAAATGTGACAATAAAACATAGAAAAATGACTTAACTGTGGTTAAACTGCCTGGGGAGGGACGTCAGGACTGCATTAAAGTACCTGCTAAGTGGTTTAATTGGTTCGAAGACCACTTAGCAGATACTCATAACTCAGTCCTGACACCCTTCCCCAGGCAGTTTAACCAACTTTAATAGAAACCCATGAGAGATATAAAACATAACAACAAAAAGGCATAAATAATATTTTCCACTGCATTGTAGAAAGAAATGCTGAATGGTGGTGAAACTGCCTGGGGAGGGATGTCAGGACTGTGTTAAAACTACCTGCTAGGTAGTTTAAGTGGTTCTTAGACCACTTAAACCACCTAGCAGGTATTTATAACCCAGTCCTGATATCCCTCCCCAGGGAGTTTCACAAAAGCTAACCCCTTGAGTCATCCCCCCCAGGCAGTTTAACCAATATTAATAGAAACCCATGACAGAAATGAAACATAATAACGAAAAGACATAAATCTATTTTCCACTGCATTATAGAAAGAAATGCTGAATGGTGGTGAAACTGCCTTGGGAGGGATGTCAGGACTGTGTTAAAAGTACCTGGCAAGTGGTGTAAGTTGTACGTGGTACTGATACGACTTAGCACGTACCTAAAACTCAGTCCTGAGATACCTCAACACCACAGTTTCCACTTTTAGTCACCCCTCCCCAGGCAGTTTAACCTGCATTTATATCTTTGTCAAGTTAAGTAAAATCTATTAAAAGGAAATTGAACAACTGGAGTTAAACCAAAGTGCTGCACAAGTACGAATAACAAACCATAAGATAAAGTAAAACACAAAAGCTATAAACCTGTAAAGATGTTTCCTACTGCATTGTAGAAAAATGCTTAATCGTAGTGAAACTGCCTGGGGAGGGACGTCAGGACTGGGTTATAAGTACCTGGTAAGTGGTGTAAGTTGTACGTGGTACTGATACGACTTAGCACGTACTTAAAACTCAATCCTGAAATACCTCAAAACCAGTTTCCACTTTGAGTCACCCCTCCCCAGGCAGTTTAACCAGCATTTATATATTTGTCAAGTAAAATGTATTAAAAAGCGAGTTAAACCAAAGTGCTGTGCAATTATGAATAACAAACTATAAGACAAAGTAAAACACAAAAATTAAAAACCTTTAAAGATGCTTCCCACTACATTGTAGAAAAATGCTTAATGGTGGTAAAACTGCCTGGGGAGGGATGTCAGGGCTGTGTTTAACATACCTGATAAGTGGTTTAAGTGGTTCTTAGACCATTTAAACCACTTAGCAGGTACTTATAACCCAGTCCTGATATCCCTCCCCAGGCAGTTTCACTACAGCTAACCCCATAAGTCATACCTCCCCTGGCAGTTTAACCAGCACTAACAGAAACCCATAAGAGACAGTAAAACATAAACACAAAAAGACATAAATCATGTTTTCCACTGCATTGTAGAAAAAAATGCTTAATGGTGGTGAAACTGCCTGGGGAGGGATGTCAGGACGCTGTTAAAAGTACCTGCTAAGTGGTGTAAAAGTTGTAAGAAGTACTTATGTGACTTAGCAAGTACTTAAAAGTCAGTCCTGAGATACATCCCTAAGCAATTTAACCACAGTTTCCACCTAGAGTAATCCCTCCCCAGGCAGTTTCACTGGAAATAATGCTTTAGTTAAGTCAAATTCATTCAAAAAACACCTTTAAATCTACAGGAGTTTAACTAAAGGGCTGTGCAGTTACAAATATCAACCTAGAAAGTGTTGGCTGTTTTCACTGATCTTAAAAAATCTAGTTTTACTGAATTTATTCATCTAGAACCTGGAAAAACCTGCCGAAAAGTGTAAATTCAGGTTTTTTGTTTTACTTCAAGCTGATCTTGTTTTAGCTAATGTATCTGTTAGAGCCATTTATATATGTCTGTGTATGTTATGGTAATTGCCAATTGCCACAGTAGGTGGCGTATCAAGTAGCAGTACACAGAAAAGTATAAGTAGAGGAAGAGGCAATTAGTCCTCAGGTGTGTTGCTAGCTGGGAGAGGCACACAGTTTTTTCGACCGCTGTGCAGAGGCCCATCTGTAAGCTTTGTTGGTGAGGATGCAACGTAACAAATAAATGCCTCGTACTACCAAACCCACAGATGTCGTGATTTGCTAAATGGAGCCGCCTCATGACGACGCGTCGATTAATTTCCCAATAGCAGCCCCTCATTGTGGCTTCGGTTTTGTTTGGCGAGATCAAGTCGCAACATTAAGTCGAAAAAACTCCGCTTCGGTTAGTTCGTCGGCCATCGTTTATGGAGGAAGACCCGACGCTGGATTCCCTACATTTGGGTGACAACGCGGAGGATGGTAACAACGGTTCCCTGAAGACGCACCGGTCATCAGCTGATTCATTCATTCGGATTGTGACGTCACGGCGCCCACCGCTCGTCAGGTAAAGAGTAGCGCTACCAACTTTATGGCCATATTATAAGTGTGCACACAACTTTGCGAGTGTAAATCCAATGCATTGGTCGCTAAAATAACACCGATGAACTGAACTGTATCTCGTTGCTTCATCACGTATGTGCATTACGGTGTGAATTAAAGGACACTATGGACGGTAAACCAGACGTGGCTGCTGCAGAGCCAGTGGCTGCTGCAGCCTCGGTGGAGGAGGGAAATGTTAATGGGACACAATCTGTAAAAAGCAAAAGGTCTATTACATTAACACACAAAGCTCTGGTTGCAAAGGTGGAAAAGTTACAAAATGTAAGAAAAGACAAATTAAGTAAGGCTAAAAACCTAAGAAATGTAACTCAAGATCTTATGCAGAGTGGCAACGTAAAAGAGGTAAAACATACACTGGAAAAAATCGTGCTTTTGTGTGAGGAAGCCAAAACTGCTCATGTGGCTCTGTTGCCTTTAATGTCCACTGAAGAAAGTGACATACAAGACACTTGGTTTGCTGCAAAATTGATTGTAGAAAACTGTTTCATTTCTGAGGTTGAAAAATGGTTGGTACATGATCATGGTGGTGAGGATGATGATGTTCACCCAGATGACAGCATATCAAATGTTGCCAGTAGGCATTCTCACCAAAAAAGCATATGTAGTGGTAAAGGAAGTACCAAAAGTGGTCAAAGCAGCAATAAAAGTGGCAAAACAACAGCTACATCTCTCATTAAAGCAGAAGCAGAAAAGGCTGCACTTCTCGCTAGAGCTGCAGCTTTAAAGGGAAGACATGCTCTGGAGGAGCAGGAAGAGCAGCTGAGAAGAAAAAGGGAGCAGCTCGAGATTGATGCTGAAATAGCTGCATCCACTGCAAAGTTAGCAGTTTTTCAAGCTGCCACAGAACGTTCCAGCAGCTCACAAACACCTTCTGATGGAATGAATTCTTACTTGCAAAGGAATGAAAAACAAAACCCAAGTTCCAAAGGACTCAATCCTGCAGCATACTCATTTAAACCACACACATGGAGTGCAATGCCACAAACAAGCTTTACAGTGGCCCAAAAGGATTTGAGTGCATTTAAAGCACACTCTGAGGGAAAAACGCAGCAGATCTTTGGACCAAAATATGAGACAAAGCAGAAAAAGGAAACAGAAACATTTGAAACAATGCAACATGGAGATACACAGCAAAACCTCTCACTGCCAGCCAATAAGGTGCAAACTGCATCAGTGGAGCAACAGCATTTACATTCTGTACCAGTACAAGGAGACCTGTGTACCATAATGCACCGACAAAACGAAATCACAGCAGCTTTGGTTCAACAACAGCGCTTAATGTCCTTGCCTTCTCGAGACATTCCAGCATTCGACGGCGATCCTCTTCAGTATAAAACCTTCATAAGAGCTTTTGAACATAGCGTGGAAGCAAAGGCTAGCAAAGCTGATTGCCTTTATTATCTAGAGCAATTTACAAGAGGGCAGCCCAGAGAACTGGTGAGGAGTTGTCAGCACATGATTCCTGACAGGGGTTACCAACTGGCTAAAGAGCTTCTCCAAGAACACTTTGGAAACCAATATAGGATTGGGGCAGCCTACATGGAGAAGGCTTTGGCTTGGCCTGCAGTGAAGGCAGAGGACGTGGGAGCACTGCGAGCCTTTTCTCTGTTTTTGCGAAGTTGTTGCAATGTAATGGAGGAACTACAATATGTGCAAGAGCTGGACATGCCAACTAACATGAGAGCAATCATGACAAAGTTGCCATTTAAGTACAGAGACAAATGGAGGATACAGGCGTATGAAATACTGGAGAGGTATAATCGCAGAGCCTGCTTTAAAGATATGGTCTCATTTATCGAACGCCAAGTTAAGATCATTTCTGATCCACTTTTTGGAGACATCCAAGACACGGTAGGTGGTGTGCCTGCTTCAAAGAGTGTTAACAAGTTCAAGCCACACTCAAAGTTCAGCAAGGTCAGAGGTAACAGCTTTGCCACAGTTACTGTAAGTGGTACAGCCGAGGGATGTGGAAGTTTAAGCTCAGTCCCGCAGCAGCCGGACTTGAAGGGAGGCACGCAAGAAGCATGTGTCTGTTGCTCTCAGTTTCACAGACTGGAAGAGTGTCCAAAACTGAAAGGGAAGAAGCATCGGGACAAAATTGAGTTTTTGAAGGAAAAAGGGATGTGTTTTGGCTGCCTGTGTAGTGGACACAGGAGCAAGTATTGCGACAGGCGCTTAACTTGTGAAGATTGTGGTCAGAACCATCCTACGGTGCTTCATATCTCTGGAAAGACAAGAGCCAGCACAGGAAGTGAACACACTAAGGGCACAGCACACGTTAAACCACCTACATCAGAAACTTGTGGACATACAGGGGCCGGAAAGGAGGGTAGCATTTTGCCTATCTTGCCAGTTCAGGTCAAATCCATCAGGGGAAGCAAGATAATACAGACATATGCATTCCTGGATCCTGGAAGTACGGCTACTTTCTGCTCAGAGCATCTTATGCAAAGGCTGAACATTACTGGTAGGAAAACCAGTTTCCTTTTGCGCACTATGGGACAAGAAAGGGTTGTTTCAACTAGCACCCTGAATGGGTTGGAGGTGGCTGCTCTTGGCAGTAACCGCTTCTACAGTCTCCCAGAAGTACTCACACAAAATAACATGCCTGTGACCACAAGTAACATTATCACACAGGGAGAATTGCAGAAATGGCCATATCTCTCTGATGTACAGATCCCATGCATTGATGCTGATGTTGAACTGTTGATTGGTACCAACGCTCCTAAGGTATTGGAACCATGGGAGGTCATCAACAGCAGAGAGAATGGCCCATATGCAACACGAACTGTACTTGGCTGGGTAGTTAATGGTCCCCTTCGAGATGGAGAGAGCAGCAGGCCTAAAACAGGATTCTCAGTGGCTGCTGTCAATAGGATTTCTGTCTGTAAGCTGGAGGAAATGCTGAGCAACCAATACAGTCATGACTTCAATGAGCGAAGTTCAGAGGAACAAGGAGTGTCAAGAGAAGATATTAGGTTCCTAAAGATAATGGAGGAGTCAGCACAGCTGCAGAATGGACATTACAGCTTGAAAATGCCCTTCAGAAAGGACCAGTTTTCACTTCCTAACAACCTTCCTATGGTTAAGCAAAGACTGCTGGGATTAAAGGGGAAGTTCAGGAAAGATGAACTATTCCACAAGGAATATACCAGCTTCTTCACTGATGTAATTAGGAACGGCTATGCAGAGAAAGTGCCTCAACATCAGCTGGAAGGTGAAAATGGAAGGCTCTGGTATTTACCCCATCATGGTGTATACCATCCCAAAAAGGGTACATTGCGTGTTGTGTTTGACTGTTCAGCTGAGTTTAAAGGAACTTCACTCAACAGCCAGCTGCTACAAGGCCCAAACCTCACTAGTTCACTGTTGGGTGTTCTAACCAGATTTAGACAGGAGCCAGTGGCATTTATGGGAGACATTAAATCTATGTTTTACCAAGTTAGCGTGGCTGAAGAGGA
This sequence comes from Dascyllus trimaculatus, assembly GCA_024666655.1. Taxonomy (NCBI): domain Eukaryota; kingdom Metazoa; phylum Chordata; class Actinopteri; family Pomacentridae; genus Dascyllus; species Dascyllus trimaculatus. The sequence continues at coordinate 30,904,955 of CM045450.1, forward strand.
CAAAGACTTCCTACGCTTCCTGTGGTGGCCTGAGGGCAACGTGAACCAAGAGATGGAAGAATTTCGAATGGCAGTGCATTTGTTTGGGGCCGTCTCTTCCCCAAGTTGTGCAAGTTATGCACTCAGGAGAACTGCAGAGGACAATCAGGCTAACTGCTCACTAGAGGTTGTGGAAACAGTCAGAAGAAACTTTTATGTTGATGACTGTTTGAAAAGCTCGCGCTCAGACGAGGAGGCAGTTGCCATGGTTCAAGCTCTCACCAAAATCTGCCAAAAGGGAGGCTTCACTTTGACAAAGTGGATCAGTAATAGCCGGACAGTACTGCAAACCATTGAAGAGGAGCACAGAGCGAAAGACTTAAAAGAACTGGATCTGGATAGAGATGAGCTTCCAGTCGAACGAGCTCTGGGGCTGCAATGGTGTGTGGAGACCGACACATTTAAGTTCAAAATGGCGACGAAAGAACAACCACAGAGCAGGCGAGGAATGTTGTCTATAATCAGCTCGGTATATGATCCTCTGGGCTTCCTTGCCCCAGTAACCCTCCCAGCCAAAGTCATGCTGCAAGAGCTCTGTCGGAGACGTTGTGGATGGGACGACAATATACCTGCAGACATTGGCCAACAGTGGAGAAAGTGGCTGGAAGACCTGAAAAAATTGGCAGCATTCAAAGTGGAAAGATGCATTAAGCCCAAAGACTTTGGACAGCCCATTAAGGCACAACTGCACAACTTTTCTGATGCTAGTCAGGGTGGATTTGGTACTGTTACTTACCTCAGGATTGAAAACTGTAAGAAGGTCCATGTTTCTTTCCTGTTGGGTAAGGCAAGAGTTACCCCTCTAAAACCAATAACCATTCCCCGTCTGGAGCTTGCGGCTGCTGTTCTAGCTGTACGGGTGGATCGGATGTTGAGAGCGGAGTTGGAGCTGCCACTATGTCATTCAACTTTCTGGACGGACAGCACCGCAGTGCTCAAGTATATAAAAAATGAGGATAAGCGTTTCCATATATTTGTATCAAATAGGGTAACAACTATTAGAGATGCAACGGAAGTCTCTCAGTGGAGGTATATTAATACCAAGAACAACCCTGCGGACTATGCCTCCAGAGGTATGAAAGTTGGAGATCTGCTGAATGGGGGTAGCTGGATTGAGGGCCCGAAGTTTCTCCTTGACCCAGAAAAGGATTGGCCTGCAGACATCACGGAGGTCACAATTGCAGATGATGATTTGGAGGTCAAAAGAGAAGCTACAGTAAATACCATCATTGTTCAGGGCTCTCCGACTGCTACAGATCAGCTCTTATCATACTTTTCAGATTGGAGGAGACTCAAAGTGGCAGTGGCATGGGTTCTCAAATGGAAGAGAATTCTGCTGCAGTTGAAACAAAAGAGAAAGGACTTACATGCTCTTGAGCTCCACAGAAAGGAGGCAGGTGGACCATCTCTCGATGTACCACTGCAGATGGAGATGGTCAAAAGAGCCATTGAAAGCCAGATGTTGTCAGCTGAGGATCTCTTGGATGCTGAAATGGCCATCATTCGCTACAGTCAACAAAAGAGATTCAAGGAAGAAATTGCTGCCCTATCAGCTGGAAAATCTGTGTCAAGGGACAGTTCTGTGTACAAGCTTGATCCACGTTTGCAGGATGGATTTTTGAGAGTAGGAGGACGATTGAGTAAGGCTGCTTTGCCAGAAGAGACTAAGCATCCGCTCATTCTGTCAAAAGATCAACACATCTCTACGCTCATATTGAGGCATATTCACCAACAAGTGGGCCATAGTGGAAGAAATCACACTCTGTCAAAGCTGCGCAACAAGTTTTGGATAACAAACTCCAATGCAGCTGTGAGGAAAATTATATCACAGTGCAGATTCTGCAGGCGATATAAGGGAAGAGTAGGCGAGCAAAAAATGGCAGACCTACCAAAGGAAAGGCTTCTTCCTGATCTCCCTCCCTTTACAAATGTTGGAGTAGATTATTTTGGGCCTTTGGAAGTAAAGAGAGGTCGGAGTCTTTGTAAACGTTATGGTGTTATCTTTACCTGTCTCGCAAGCAGAGCCATTCATCTGGAAGTAGCTCCATCCCTGGACACTGATGCATGTATCAATGCTATTCGAAGGTTCATCAGTCGAAGAGGACAAGTGTCCAGTATGCGTTCAGATAATGGAACCAATTTTGTGGGAGCAGAGAAAGAGCTGAGGGAAGCGCTATCATCATTAAATCACAACCGGATACAGGGAGTTCTTTTGCAAGATGGCATCCAGTGGAACTTTAACCCACCTTCAGCATCACACCATGGTGGTGTCTGGGAACGTGCTATCCGGATGGTAAGAAAAGTCCTCACTTCCGTGCTGCACTTGCAAACTCTGGATGATGATGGTCTGCATACAGTCCTGTGTGAGGTTGAGTCTATATTGAATGGTCGTCCCCTCACCAAGCTCTCAGACGATCCTAACGACCTCGAGCCTCTCACTCCTAACCACATTCTTCTGATGAAAGGGAAACCAGTCATGTCACCTGGACTTTTCAACAAGGATGATGTATACGTGAAAAGGAGATGGCGACAAGTGCAATACATTGCAGATCTATTCTGGAAAAGATGGGTACAGGAATACCTCCCTCTTCTGCAAGAACGCTGGAAATGGAATCAGAAAAGGAGAAACTTCGTTCCTGGTGACATTGTTGTTGTAATGGATCCTGCTGCTCCTCGTGGATCATGGCTCCTGGGCAGAATTTTGGAAACTTTCCCTGACAAAAAAGGATTAGTACGCTCTGTGCGTCTCCAGACGAAGACAAACATCTTGGAAAGACCTGTCAGTAAGCTTTGCTTGTTGCAGGAAGCCACAAGCAATTATGGATAAGATATAGTGACCAAAAAACAAAACAAAAAAAAGGGTTATGGTTACAAATGTTTGAGGTTTTTGTGTTGTATGGTTCACTTTGTATGCATGTCACTTAAGATATGGCTGTAATTGTTTACACATGAAGGTAATTGTAATGTCCGTGGCCATTCAATTAGGGGCCGGCGTGTTAGAGCCATTTATATATGTCTGTGTATGTTATGGTAATTGCCAATTGCCACAGTAGGTGGCGTATCAAGTAGCAGTACACAGAAAAGTATAAGTAGAGGAAGAGGCAATTAGTCCTCAGGTGTGTTGCTAGCTGGGAGAGGCACACAGTTTTTTCGACCGCTGTGCAGAGGCCCATCTGTAAGCTTTGTTGGTGAGGATGCAACGTAACAAATAAATGCCTCGTACTACCAAACCCACAGATGTCGTGATTTGCTAAATGGAGCCGCCTCATGACGACGCGTCGATTAATTTCCCAATAGCAGCCCCTCATTGTGGCTTCGGTTTTGTTTGGCGAGATCAAGTCGCAACAGTATCATTTTATTAACTTTGCCTTTTAATATTTTATTTTAATCCGAGTTTTTCATTTGTGCGTCGACACCTTTTATTTTCTTACTCGGCTGCACTGTACTGGTTTATTTTCCTCCAAACAGACCCAGAGCGTGTTTTCTCCCCCAGTTTCATATTTATAAAAGATTATTTAACAGCTGAAATCCCAGATCTGGATCACAGCGAGAGTCTAATCAATAGTTCTCTGGCACTCGGCCGACCAGTGTTCAGAAATGTTCTGCTGGCTGCCAGGAACAGAATCAGGTAGAAATACGACCTCCTTCTGCAGAATTAAACATCAAATCAGAACCGTATAAACAAATCTAATAAAAGTGCGGGGCAGAAAATTAAACACAGCAGCTGCTTTTTACTGCACTGAGAGAGAGAATATTAAACAGCTTCTTGTTAAGTGTGTAGTTGTTATTATTGAGAAGAACGAGGTGCGAAGAGAGATTAAAACTGTAGAAAAACTCCATAAAAGCTGTTTTACTCAGCGATTAAACAGCCTGATGTGACAGCAGCTACTTTAAATAGCAGATACTCAGCATTAAATACAAAGAACAAAAGGCACTGAATCCACATTATTTCCCTTCCAGACATAAACGACTTTCCACCGGACATTTGAGACAGTTTTTTGTGGAAAAACAACAGAGCTTCCATGCAAGGTGTCCGTCATCAGGAGCAACTTGGGGTTCAGTGTCTTGCCCAAGGACACTTCGGCATGCGGAGGGGTCGGGATTGAACCGCCAACCTTGTGACTAGTGAACAACCAGCTCTACCACCTGAACCGTGTTGTGAGGACATTCAGTGGCATTCAACAGTTTGAAAACACTTGTAGAGATGTTTCTATCTTGCATTTATTCTGACAGTGTTTCATGAATCGGTTAAAAAAATGTCCCCGAATGTCAGAATTAAAACCAGCAGAACTCGAACGGAAGAGACTGTCTCAGTAATCAGTAGAGGAGTAACAATACACCAAACCGAACTGTTCGGTACAGGTACTTTCAGTTTGGTACAGAGGTGAACCGTGGTACGAAAATTTTAAGACTATTAAGAATGACCAATGTACAGAATAGTTTTAATTGTGAACCTCGTAGTTCCCACAGTTGTGTCGGACCTTCTCCGTCTCATAGTTGAACAGTATTGAGGAACTAAAAACAAGTAGGAGTTTCCAGTGGAACACAGGATGTGACGGACCGTTTATTCTCCTGCTTCTGTGACGTATGGCTAGCTAATGGGACGGCGAATGCTAACAGCTAGAAGCCGGAGCTGGAAGACGCTCCGCCGTGGTTAAAACCACCCGTCTGGGATCACTTGGGTTTCCTGGTAAAGTATGAAAAAGGAGTAAAACAAGTGGACCAGACCAAAGCTGTAAGGAGCTCCAAACGTGGATAAAGTATGGTGTTTATTATTGGTCATAACTCTGGTTTTACTTGGCCGATCAACACGATTCAAAGACTGGTAGATAGTTAGAAATCCACACTTTGGACACAAGTTGAAACGGAGACTCAGCGAGGCGTCTTGCTGCTACGTCATCTTACATCAATCATGTCATGTCATTTTGACGCGCTGGTGCGTCCATCGACTCCAGAGGGTACAAAACCGAAACGAACCGAACCGAACTGTGACTTCTGTACCGAGGTACATACTGAAACGTGATTTTTGTGAACCGTTATGCCCCTAGTATTCAGCATGAACACACAAGACCAAAACGAAAATACAGAGCAAATAAAAGACATAAATGATGAGATGTAAATGAGGTACAATGATCAAGAAGAGACAAAATGACAGAAAGCTGCAAACTGTGATGCGAAACGCTAACAGGAATGTAAAACGATCTAAATGAGACCTAAAAGACAAAAATGGGTCAAATAATAACCACATGGTGTAGCAGAGCAAACGCAAAACGTTGCACTGTGCCAAAAAAGTAGGACAAATACAAAAAAAACGTCAAGAAGGTCACGAAAATGTAAAGACGTCCACAAAAATGTGCAAACCACCATAAAAAGTAGCAAAAAGGAAGAAAGTATTGCAAAACAACCATAAATGCATGTTAAATGACTAAAAAATATGTAAAAAGGTCGAGAAAAAGGTGCAAAACAACAAAAATATGTTCAAGCCAAAATGAAAATTGGCAAAAAGACCAAACTGTGGCACGGCACAACTACGAATGCATGTAAAATGACGAAATAAAGATGTAAAAATGACCACAAAAGTTTAAAAAAACAACCTAAATGTGACACAAAACGACCACAAAAAGTTGCATTAAAAATAAACGGAACTTTTCTCAGACTGTTGGACTGACCGACTGCTGACGTCTGTTATCCCGACTCGACAAAAACTAAGTCTGCATAATGCGAATCATTAAAATTCAGGAAGAAGACTCTCTCTGAGTCTCCTCTGAAGTGGAGGAAAAGCTGCTCTGTGTCAGGGTAAAGAGAAGGCAAAAGAAGTGGAGAAGTGAGGGAGGAGAAGCCGAGAGACTCCTCAGTCAGCAGTCAGGGAGGTTTCATACATTCACCGAGGCTCTATTACTTCAGGCTGCTGCTCCCCCGCCGCCCTGCATTCTCTGTTTCACACTTTATTAAATCTATGTTCAGGAGGACGACCTGCAGCACAGAGCCTAGCAACACCAGAGCAGGTAGCAGACGAGACGCGACGCCTCGACGGGATTCTGCAAAGTTTCTGCTGAAGCTTGAAAACCAGCCGCAGGAAAATTCAGACGTGTTGGTGAATCAGAACTTGAAGCTCAAACGTTTCAACCCAAACTGTCAACTTTAGCGACACTTTGACAACTAATGACGCTGTTTTAGTCGTAGCTTAATGCAAAACAACTACATAAAGTAACAAAGCCACCAGAATTTGATGCAAAACATCCACAAAATGTTGCAAAACCTACATGTGACTCAAAATGCTAACAGAAATGCAAAATTATATAAATGAAACATAAAATGACTGAAATAACCACAAGCAGTTGCAATATGACAAGAAAGCAACGCAAACTGACCACAAAAAGGTGTCAAAAAGACAGATGGAAATGCAAACAAACTGTAAATCACTGAACCAGTTTGATGATTACAACACTTTTTATTGTAACTAAATGCAAAACAACCACATAAAGTCACCAAACTACCAAAATTTGATGCAAAATGATGTAAAATAACCACAAAAAGATGCAAAAAAGATCACCCAAAAATGTCCACAAAAGTGGCAAAACAAGAAAAACGTGATTCAAAATGCCAACAGAAATGCAAAATTATCAACATGAGAAATAAAACGGGTCAAATGATAACCACTAGAAGTTGCAGAACAAACACAAAAAGCTGCAAAAAACCCAAAATGTGGTGCGAAATGACCACAAAATGATGTAAAGAACCACAAAAGACGTCAAAAAGACCACAAAAGTGTAAAAATGGCCATAAAAAGTTGCAAAACAACAAAAACATCATGAAAAACAGCCACATAAAGTTGCAAACCAACAAAATGTGATTCAAAATGCAAACAGAAATGCAAAACGATCTAAATTAGACCTTAAATAACTACAACGGGTCAAATAAATACCACTGGAAGTTGCAGAACAAACACAAAAAGCTGCAAAACAACCAAAATGTGGTGCAAAATGACAAAAAAAACAATGTAAAGAACCACAAAAAGTAAAAATGGCCATAAAAAAATGCAGAACAACACAAACGTCATGCAAAACAGCCACATACAGTGGTAAAATCATCAAAATTTGTTGCAAAACAGCCACATAAAGTTGCAAAACCAACAAAATGTGATTCAAAATGCAAACAGAAATTCAAAAGATCTAAATTAGACAATAAATAACTACAACGGGTCAAATAATAACCACAAGAAGTTGCAGAACAAACACAAAAAGCTGCAAAACAATAGAAAATGTGATGAAAAATGACCAAAAAAATGTAAAAATGGACATAAAAAGTTGCAAAACAACAAAAACGTCATGCAAAACGTCCACATAAAGTTGCAAAACCATGGAAATGTGATTCAAAATGCCAACAGAAATGCAAAACGATCTAAATTAGACATTAAATAACTACAACGGGTCAAATAATTACTACTGGAAACTGCAGAACAAACACAAAAAGCTGCCAAACAACCAAAATGTAGTGTAAAATGACCAAAAAACGACACAAAGAGCCACAAAAAGACGTCAAAAAGACCAAAAAGTGTAAAAATGTCCACATAAAGTTGCAAAACCAACAAAATGTGATTCAAAATGCCAACAGAAATGCAAAACGATCTAAATTAGACATTAAATAACTTAAATGGGTCAAATAATAACCACTAGAAGTTGCAGAACAACAAAAATTGATGCATGATGCAAAGCAGCTGCAAAAAACGATGGAATTTCAAAGAAGCTGTAAATGAAGGCACCCGTTTGTCTGTAAATCTGTTTCCTGTCGGTCAGAACTGTGAAGCCCTGATGCCTGAATGTCTGAAATATTTTACCTTTGAAGAAGACGAATTTGCCGTCGGACCTCTCGTAGGCGGCGTCGATCCGAGGCGGCAGACCTTTCCAGAACTGATCGATCTGCATCGGGTAGCCCTCCTGGACCTTGTTGTTCCTCAGACGCCAGAACCAGCGATCCTGGAACACAAAGGGTTAACGTCAGAACCGCTGCAGAGGGCCGGGCGCTGAACCTGCAGCATCTTTTTAAAACTGAGGCGGTGTTATTCAACAGAATGAGTCACAGCTGACTGGATCCTGAATCACTGACCGAGTTTTACCGAGCTGCACTTCACCATAAAGGAACGTGGACGTTTTCTAAATCTCTGCTGTGAATTAAAAGCGTCTGCCTGCAGAACCCTCAGTGAAGACCATCTTTATGAGTTCACCACATTGATGAGGGTCTTCAGCAAAACTGTAAATGTTAATGACACAGAAGACGTTACTGGACACCTAAATGTGATGAAAAAGGACCACAGGAATATTTAAAACAATCAAAAAAGGTGTAAAATGCCCATTAAAAAAGTGGGAAATCACCAAAACGTGGCACAAAATGACCACAGAAAACGAGGAACCAATCGCCGTTGAGTTAAAACACTGTGTAGCCCCGCCCCCTCACTGCTTCCAGGTGAACCAATCAGAATGAGCAGCTGCCTCTCAGTCCACCAGGTTTATTTACTTTCTACAGCTGCTTCTGCTAAACTCCAAAACCACAAACAAAACTCACCAAATGTCCTGCTGTTGGTTGCAAAACTGAACACAAGAGTCTTCATGCACTGCCAGCGTCTGAGGAACTGAACACCCAGTGTATTATCGGGATTATTGACGGTTATGTCCCCACAGTAATAGAAAAATCCTCAGTGCTAGCATGTTGTGCAGCTAATGTGGCTAACATTAGCTTTGATGGCGCGTCCACAGGTCAGCTCTCTGTGGAAACTTTAACTTTCAGAGATGGTGGAGCCTTTAATTTAAACCAGTAAACAAGGACTGGGTGGGTCACTGTGTTTTAATGTTCGATGTAAACTCAGCTTCTGTTTCCATCGGTTAGCTTCTCTCCTGCTCTCTGTGCTCACAGAAAACAGCATTTTAAAATGTCTGAATTCACAATAAAGCTGTTCTTATTTACAGATGTTTCTGTTTCTGTTGTCAGACAGCAGAACGAGAACGAAACAGTGACTGAAAATGCAGCTCGTTAATACACGTGAACAAGTTATAGCTGCTGGTCTAAACCCAAAATACTGATTTTATAACGTCGTCTGACAAACTCACCAAGCGCAGGAGTGAAAAACAGCGACTGAGCTGAGAGTTAAGAGATGTTTTCAGATGAAATGATCCTCAGAAAGAAAGAAGAAATAGAAAATCCTGAGTGAGATGAACTATTTTTCTCTGCCCCGTCAATCACAGACTCAGAGAAGAGTCTTCTTCCTGAAGGGGGCGGGGCCAGCAGGAGCTCATTTGCATTTAAAGCTACAGACACTGAAACAGCCTGTTTAGAACAAACCAGGATTATAGAGTCATGGAGAAATCAACCATTTCTGTGGTATTTTAGGCTGAAAAATATTGAAGATTTTTTATTAATTTGCTGAAAAGAGGCACAACCTTTAATACCAGACTGGTTGTTCATTGTATTAAGTGTCAGAAAATAGTTATAAATGTTCAAAATTATCCCCTGAAGGAATATTTTCAAATGTCTTATCCAAAAGATGTTCAGTTTATGATCACAGAAAACTGGGAAAGCAGAAAATATTCACATTTGAGAATTTTCTGAATCAAATCAGAGTACTGTTTGGTTTCTGGGTGCTTCTCTGGAGACCCAACAACATATTTTTGGACCCTCAGAATGTTATTTCAGGAACAGAGAAGGAGTCACTGCCATAATTCAGGCTGCGTATCACGGCGCTACAGTCTGAATAAGATGGCAAAGAAAAAGATGTAAACAAAGAGAGGAGGGGAAATAACGAGAGCAGAAGGCAAACAGAGACGAGAAAGAGAAGCGAGCTGGTGCAAGGTGGAGGAAGAGGAGGAGGAAGAGGAGGAGAGCATCAATCTGAGCTCATTATCATTTGGCTTTGGTGAATCTGGGACACAGTGAGCTCAGTCACCACCCAACACCGCAGGGAAACTCCTATCCCTGTGAGGACATGAAGCACCTCCAAGACTCACCTGGAGCTGAACCTCGAAGGTCCTCGCAGAGATGCTAATGTTCACTCTCACACACCGCATCTGCAGTGATCCGCTAAATCCTTTCAGTCTGAACTCAAACAGAACAAAAAATCAATGACTCGCATCCAGAGAAAGAAGCTCCGAGTGTTTCTCAGCCAGGAAACATCCCATAATGAGTGTCTGCCTTCAGACGCCCACCGGCTCTGCTGCTCTTCATGTCCTAACGTGGCCTCAGACAAAGACGAGGAAGACACCTGGTTCTGATGATGCATTCAGGGACTATAACCTCCTTCAGCACACGACGACACGGCAACACGTTACTGCATGTTTATGTAGTGTGTGGAAAATAAAACCTCGATGATAGTGAGATGAAGCAGAGATAGACATTTTATCAATCGCAATAAGAAAACTGTTGGACTGAATTGGAGTTGGCACAATAATGTTTTTATTTTGTCGATATCAATAATTACTGCTAATTTTTAATGACCTACTTTTTAACAGAGATTCAATTCAATTCAACCATGTCAGACTATTTATTAAGGTGCATGGATTAATTTTGATGTCAATGATGTGAACATGCTTCCATCGGGTTCTCCCAAAGGGCCGGCGACTGGCGATTTTCTCCGGTTAGTCACCTTGATGATGCCGGGTCCGTGTACGTCGCGGCCATTCGTTTTCTTATTTTGAGATTTCAAAATAAAAGCGAAAAATAAACCGTTTCCCATTTTTTTCAGTGATAATACAAAATGAAAAAGCGGATAACGGACCCAAATTCATTATCCATTATCCGTTATCCGATTTAATTAGATGTGTTTGTAAATGGAAATTAAAATTAAAATGCACCCGTGGAAAACTTATTTCTCTACTTCCTGTTGGTTTTGGCTCTGTGACCCGTCTGACTTCTGATGAGGAAGGATCTGGTATCTAAAGCTCCAGTGTTAGCTCACTGTTAGCAGACCTTGCTGTGTGCCGTGGCCTGATGAAGAACCACTGTGGGGTCCAAACGTTGCTTGGCTCACATTGTTCACTATTTCACAGTGGACTTTTCACCAGCGTGGGGTTTATTAGTCCCTTTGGAGGGATCTTGTGGTGCCGCTAGCTCTGCCGCTAGCGCTAAATCGCTAGCGTTCAGCTGCTTTTCGGGACGTTTTTGGGGAGGTTTGGAGGTTTTCTGTTACTTTAGCTTTGCCAGAAAGCAAAGCAGAGATTTAGTGCTACCGGCAGAGCGAGCGCTAAATCGCAAGCGCTAAATCGCAAGCGCTAAATCGCAAGCTCCGTCATTTAGCGGAGCTAGCTAAATCGCTAGCTCCTCTTCAGAAGTCAGTCGGGTCACGGAGCCAAAACCAACAGGAAATAGAGAAATAAGTTTTCCACGGGTGTATTTTAATTTTAATTTCCATTTACAAACGCATCTAATTAAATCGGACACGGATAATGGATAATGAATTAGGGCCCGTTTTCCGTTTTTCATTTTGTATTATCACTGAAAAAAGGGAAACTGTTTATTTTTCGTTATTATTTTGAAATCTCAAAACAAGAAAACGAATGGCGGTGACGTACACGGACCACGCCGGCTACCTAGGGCTGGTCCGGATATTCGGGTCTAATTGATGACGAATATCTGAATATTTGGCTCGCAGGGGGATGGACGGATGACTTTACTAGAGTCGCACTGCCGCCAAATGAGGCGACTCCAGTCCGTCCGTCTGTAGCCCCACACGCCGCTGCCACACGAGCCAAATTTTCGGATATTCGTCATTAATAGGACCTGAATATCTGGAGCACAGAAATTGCCGGACCAGCCGTAAGTAGCCGGCGTGATCAAGGTGACTAACCGGAGAAAATCGCCGGCCGCCAGCCCTTTGGGAGAACCCTGTTCCATGCAGGTCTCCTGAGGCGTGCTAGTCTGTCGTCGTCCATCATCCTTTGTTAAGACTCCCCCACCACTTCCAGCTCAGCGACGCACTTCTAGCAGCCCGTTTCAAAGACTGACGGACTCGACGCAGGGTTCCATGCAGGTCTTCTAAGGTGCGCTAGTCCACCACCATCGATCTATCCTGGTTGTTGCTGCAGTTGTTTGTCCTCGCGGGACTAAAAACACCCACGGCCCTGCATCCTCCACCACTTCCAACTGAACATCACACTCCCTGCTGCCCATTTCAAGGACTGACAGACTCGATGTAGGGGTGCACAAGAAAGTAAATGCAAGGTTTGGTCTGGTTAGTCACTGGATGTGCCAATATAAGCTTCCTTGCAGGTCTCCTAAGGCACGCTAGTCCGCTGCCATCGGCCTCCTCTGGTTGAGGCCCTATCCCCCACCACCTCCAGCAAAGAGATGCACTTCCAGTAGCTTGTTTCAAGGACTGACGGACTTGACGTCACAGTGTACAAGACAGTCAGTACAGGGTCCTGTCCGGTCAGTCACTGGATAAGCAGGTATATGCTTCCATGTAGGTCTCCTAAGGCACGCTAGTCCGCTCCCATCAGCCTCCCGTGGTTGAGGCCCTATCCCCCACCACCTCCAGCGAAGAGATGCACTTCCAGTGGCTTGTTTCAAAGACTGACGGACTTGACGTCACAGTGTACAAGACAGTCAGTACAGGGTCCTGTCCGGTCAGTCACTGGATAAGCAGGTATATGCTACCATGCAGGTCTCCTAAGGCACGCTAGTCCGCTCCCATCAGCCCCCCCTGGTTGAGACCCTATCCCCCACCACCTCCCGTGAAGAGATGCACTTCCAGTGGCTTGTTTCAAGGACTGACGGACTTGATGTCACAGTGTACAAGACAGTCAGTACAGGGTCCTGTCCGGTCAGTCACTGGATAAGCAGGTATATGCTTCTATGCAGGTCTCCTGAGGCACGCTAGTCCGCCATCATTGACCTCCGCTGTTTGAGGCTGAAGTTGTTTGCCTCTGTGAGACTAAAAACATCCTTGTCCCTGTGTCCGCACCTCTTCCACTGAGGAGATTCACTTCCTTCAGTTTGCTTTAAGGACTTGACATAGGGGTACACAGAGAGGTCGGTGCAGAGTCCTGTCCGGTTAGTCGCAACATGTGCCAGTAAAGGTTTCCATGCAAGTCTCCTGAAGAGTGCTAGTCCATCGCCATCGACTTCCCTTGGATCAGGCTCCTTCACCACCTCCATAGAAGCGACGCCCCTGCAGCCTGTTTCTAGGACTGATGTACTTGATGTATGGGCCAGTGTGGGATCCCGTCCAATGAGTTTAGACCAGCCATGCAGAACCTTAACCGTGGAGCTTCACTTCCAGTCAACTAATTTAATGAAATCTGTCAAAACCCAGTTATGTTCCCCCCCCAAAAATGCTCTATAAGTAAATCTTTGCGTATTTAATCGTGCAGTAACAGTGTTTACATGGCAGCAGCTAAATCCTCAGACAGACAGAGAGGTATAAATCCTTCAAACAGGCCGACAGGTGAGGACAGGTGAGCCGACAGCAGAGAAAGATGCTCATTGAGAGGCAGGAGGGCGGACAGCTGCTAAGTCTCTGACCTTTTCTAGCATTCGCTTTAAAGATCAGACGCATCAAAATAGATTTTTCTTCTGCCGCTGCTCCGAACCTCAGCATGAAACTTTCACATAGCTGCAAAGGAGATTTATTCTGAGTAAAAGTACAAGTTTAAGGTAGTTTTAGGGTTGTGTTTACTGAATCTGTGCTCATTTTGTGTCTCTAAATGGTCATTTTGTGTCTATAAATGGTCATTTTGTGTCTATAAATGATCATTTTGTGTCTCTAAATGGTCATTTCGTGTTTCTAAATGCTCATTTCGTGTCTCTAAATGGTCATTTCGTGTCTATAAATGGTCATTTCGTGTCTATAAATGGTCATTTTGTGTCTCTAAGTGGTCATTTCGTGTTTCTAAATGCTCATTTCGTGTCTATAAATGCTCATTTCGTGTCTCTAAATGGTCATTTTGTGTCTATAAATGGTCATTTTGTGTCTATAAATGATCATTTTGTGTCTCTAAATGGTCATTTCGTGTTTCTAAATGCTCATTTCGTGTCTCTAAATGGTCATTTTGTGTCTATAAATGGTCATTTTGTGTCTCTAAATGGTCATTTTGCGTCTCTAAATGGTCATTTCGTGTGTATAAATGGTCATTTCATGTCTCTAAGTGGTCATTTCGTGTCTCTAAATGGTCATTTTGTGTCTCTAAATGGTCATTTCGTGTCTCTAAATGGTCATTTTGCGTCTCTAAATGGTCATTTTGCGTCTCTAAATGGTCATTTCGTGTGTATAAATGGTCATTTCATGTCTCTAAGTGGTCATTTCGTGTCTCTAAATGGTCATTTCGTGTCTCTAAATGGTCATTTTGTGTCTCTAAATGGTCATTTCGTGTCTCTAAATGGTCATTTTGCGTCTCTAAATGGTCATTTTGCGTCTCTAAATGTTCATTTCGTGTCTCTAAATGGTCATTTCATGTCTCTAAATGTTCATTTTGTGTCTCTAAATGGTCATTTCGTGTCTTTAAATGGTCATTTCGTGTCCCTAAATGTTCATTTCATGTCTCTAAATGGTCATTTCGTGTCTGTAAATGGTCATTTTGCGTCTCTAAACGGTCATTTTGTGTCTCTAAATGGTCATTTCCGCTTCCTCTTGAGCGAGTCGGTCTCTGATTGGTCGGCGGTGATGGAAGCCAGCCAGAACCTTTGGTCCCACACGGTGAGTGTTTACTGGAAATGACCGTCAGAGAACCGGTGACAGTCTGTAGGATTACCGTAACGTCATCATCAGTTTCCAGGTAGGTAGGCAGCCGGACGTCCTCGGTGTGGGTGTGTTTAAAATACAGCAAAGTAATGGGCGTTTCAAGTGGATCGCTGCATCGCTAGTTCCATTATCGGACACGGCTGTAGAAGCTCCTCTAGATGGAAGTTTTAAGAGCAGAGGAAGTGTTTATAAGAGTGTGGGAAAGGTTAGTAACAGTGTGGGGAGGGTTTATAAAGCCTTAAAATATATAAAAATAAAATATATATAAGATCGCTACTTCGCAGATTTCGTCTATCACTGGGGGGGTCTTGAAACCTAACCCTCGCGATAGACGAGGGATCCCTGTACTTTGATTTTATTCAGCCACTGCATTATTTATGTGGGTTAATAAAGGCAATTAGTGCAGCTTTGGAGCAACAAAACGCATTTTTCAAACAGAAGAAACAGGATAACGAGGCTAAACTAGCGTTAACCTTAGCTAAATCACTTCCTCCACCGTGTCTCTCAGTGTGACAGTGAACATTCTGGTCCAAACGGCTCTTATTTACTCTGTGTGACCCTCCTGGAGATGTAGCGTCCTGCTGTGTGTGCGCTAACTGGCCTGGAAGCATATGGCTGATGCTAATGATCAGAGGCTGGATAGCGCCAGATGCTACTGGGCGGCCGCTTTCATCTAATGCTCATTTTTAGCACCGGCAGCCTCGCCGTGGGAATCAAACTCCAGTCGGATCCATTTTTACCTTCTGAGCTGCACAAACCTCTTTTTAAAGCTTCACAACCAGCGTCTGTGATCCTCCAGTTTCACTTCTGTGTTAATTATTAAGTCGGTGATTCATCGCAGAGCCGAACGCTTCCTGACCTTCAATGTTTGATCAAGAAAACCTTCTTGTTTTGATGATTAAACACAAACCAGGAATAACAAATGAATAAAAGCTTCATGTTCTGTGGCTGGAAATATTATTAATCTCATGGTGATGAATGGAAAAGACTTTTTATTGCACTTTGGCTTTATTTAGTGTCGTTTTATGTCTCTTTGTGGTCATTTTGTGTCCCTTTGTGGTCATTTTGTGTCTCTTTGTGGTCATTTTGTGTCTCTTTGTGATCATTTTGTGTCCCTTTGTGATCATTTTGTGACTCTGTGGTCATTTTGTGCCTAGTTGTGGTCATTTTGTGTCCCTTTGTGGTCGTTTTGTGTCCCTTTGTGGTTGTTTTGTGTGTCTTTGTGGTCATTTTGTGTCCCTTTGTGGTCATTTTGTGTCTCTTTGTGGTCGTTTTGTGTCCATTTGTGGTCATTTTGTGTCCCTTTGTGGTCGTTTTGTGTCCCTTTGTGGTTGTTTTGTGTCTCTTTGTGGTCCTTTTGTGTCCCTTTGTGGTCATTTTGTGTCTGTTTGTGGTCATTTTGTGTCTCTTTGTTGTCATTTTGTGCCTCTTTGTGGTCATTTTGTGTCTCTTTGTTGTCATTTTGTGTCTCTTTGTGGTCATTTTGTGTCTCTTTGCATTAATTTTGTGTCTCTTTGTTGTCATTTTGCATCTTTTTCTCATTATTTTGTGTCTGCATTATTTTTCTGTCTGTGATTATTTGTTATTTGCTTCTTTTTGTGGTCATTCTGCATCTATTTGCAGTAATTTTCCATGTTTTTCTTGTCATGTTGTGTCTTTTTTTTGGTCCATTGTGATTGCTTCTCATCACTCTGTGGCTCTTTCTGCTAGTGTTACAAGTAATGGTTGATGTTTTGTGCCCTTTTCTTTTTTAAATATGTTTTTGGGGAGTTTTTCCATTTTATTCAAAGACAGTGTGAAACAGGGGAAAGAGAGGAGAGAGACATGAAGCAAAGGGTCGTGGGCTGGACTCGAACTCACGACCGCTGCTGGCGACCTGCGCCTACGTGGTAACACCTTAACTCAGTGAGCTTTATGGCGGCGCTTTTGTGTCCTTTTCTCATCATTTAGCATTTCTTTGTGGTCTTTCGTACATTTTTTTCCCCTGATCCAGACTTTAATTTTGATTCTTGCTTCACTGAAGGGCTCAGTCCTGCATCCTCCTCCCTTAATGTTCAATTAGTCTTTATCTGAATCCTCCAGAGCTGCTGTTTTTATAGCAGCCCACGGCAGAATGAGTCATCGTCTGTCGGAGATAACACCTGCTAATTACAGTCACAACAGCTTCCTGTAACCTGATGCTCAGACACACACTCTGGGCTCTCTACTGTTCAAAACGTTACACAGGGTTTCTACTTTAGTGTCTAATAACCACGATTTAACTTCATACAAAGCTTCTAAAGTCACTTAGTGTCTCTTTGTGGTCATTTTGTGCCTCTTTGTAGTCATTTTGTGTCTGTTTGTGGTCATTTTGTGTCTCTTTGCGGTCATTTTGTGTCTCTTTGTAGTCATTTTGGGTCTATTTGTGGTTGTTTTGTGTCTGTTTGTGGTCATTTTGTGTCTCTTTGTGGTCATTTTGTGTCTCTTTGTGGTCATTTTGTGTCTCTTTGTGGTCATTTTGTGTCTCTTTGAGGTCATTTTGTGTCTCTTTGTGGTAGTTTTGTGTCTGTTTGTGGTCATTTTGTGTCTCTTTGAGGTCATTTTGTGTCTTTGTGGTCGTTTTGTGTCTCTTTGTGGTCATTTTGTGTCTCTTTGAGGTCATTTTGTCTCTCTTTGTGGTCATTTTGTGTCTCTTTGAGGTCATTTTGTCTCTCTTTGTGGTCATTTTGTGTCTCTTTGAGGTCATTTTGTGTCTCTTTGTGGTCATTTTGGGTCTATTTGTGGTCATTTTGTGTCTATTTGTGGTCATTTTGGGTCTATTTGTGGTCATTTTGGGTCTATTTGTGGTCATTTTGTGTCTCTTTGAGGTCATTTTGTGTCTCTTTGTGGTCATTTTCTGTCTCTTTATGGTCATTTTGCATCTACTTGTGGTCATTTTGTGTCTATTTGTGGTCATTTTGGGTCTATTTGTGGTCATTTTGTGTCTATTTGTGGTCATTTTGGGTCTACTTGTGGTCATTTTGTGTCTGTGGTCATTTTGGGTCTATTTGTGGTCGTTTTGTGTCTCTTTGTGGTCAGTTTGTGTCTCTTTCTAGTAATTTTGTGTTTCTTCGTTGTCATTTTATGTCTCTTTGTGGTAATTTTGTGTAGTTTCTTTGTCTTTTTGTTGTCTATTTGTGTCTTTGGAAATGTTTTCACTGCTGTCTGATGCTTTACAAATGAAACTGACTGATCAGTTAAATGAGCCTTAACCACTGACCGACTCTGGTGCTGTGGTTCCTCACCTTGAAGACGAACATCTCCCTCCTGAAGAAGGCCACCGTGTTGAAGTTGCCGTCACAGATGTTGGGTTTTCCGTTGCCGGGCAGCGCCGGCCGGTCGCCGGGCGGCCGAGCCGGACGGGAGTGTTTCCGCTCTGAGGTGGAGTGTGTTCGTCTGGACGGGAGGGTGGGCAGCGGCCGGGTGGGTTCTAACATCGCCGTGGGGATTCCTGAGGACACACAACAGAAACAACATGAAACACAGAGACACACAGCAGCAACGAGTTTACTATGTTTATGTTAACGTTAAAGAGCAACATTAATTCATGTTTCCAGAGAATCATGGAAGGGTTATAAACCTATAGAGCGCTGGACGTGTAAAAAGATCTCCAACCTCTACGACACACAAGAAACACACAAAACTGACTGGAGTCGTGTTTGTGGTCAATTTTAAATCTCACTGTTGTCATCTTTCATCTCTTTATGGTCATTTTGTGTCTCTTTATGGTTGTTCCTTCACTGTTTGAGGTCATTTAGTGTCTCTGGAGCTATTTTACACCATTTTTATGTCTTTTTGTGGTCATTTTGAGTCTCTTTGTGGTCATTTTGTGTCTCTTTTTGGTCATTTTGTGTCTCTTTGTGGTCATTTTGTGTCTCTTTTTGGTCATTTTGTGTCTCTTTTTGGTCATTTTGTGTCTATTTGTGGTCATTTTGTGTCTCTTTTTGGTCATTTTGTGTCTATTTGTGGTCATTTTGTGTCTCTTTTTGGTCTTTTTTGTCTCTTTTTGGTCATTTTGTGTCTCTTTTTGGTCATTTTTTGTCTCTTTTTGGTCTTTTTTCGTCTCTGTGGTCATTTTGTGTCTCTTTTTAGTCATTTTGTGTCTCTTTTTGGTCATTTTGCGTCTCTTTGTGGTCATTTTGTGTCTCTTTGTGGTCATTTTGTGTCTCTTTTTGGTCATTTTGTGTCTATTTGTGGTCATTTTGTGTCTCTTTTTGGTCTTTTTTGTCTCTTTTTGGTCATTTTGTGTCTCTTTTTGGTCTTTTTTTGTCTCTTTGTGGTCATTTTGTGTCTCGTTTTGGTCTCTTTTGTCTGTTTTTGGTCATTTTGTGTCTGTTTGTGGTCATTTTGTGTGTTTTCCTTGTCAATTTTTATTTAGTGGTCATTTATTATCTCTTTGTGATCGTTCTGAGATTTTTTGTGTCCATCTTCTGTCTTTTTCTGTTCTATCGTGGTTGTTTCGCATCACTTTGTGTCAAAGTGATGTGTCGAAGTCATTGTCTACGTTTTGTGTCCTTTTCTTATCATTTTGTGCCTCTTTAAAATGATTTTATGTCTTTTTTTCGTCATTTTGCGTCCCTGCAAGCTGCATAAGAACAACAAAATGACCACAAAGTCTGGTAAGATGAGTACAAGGAGATGCAAAAATGATGACAAAGACAGAAAATGACTATAAAGAGATACAAAGAGAGATAGAAAAGAACTACAGAGACACAAAATGACCACAAAGAGACAAAATTGACTATAAAGAGATGTAAAAAATGATGACAAAGTGAACAAGAACACATGAATAAAAGCATTGTGGTTGTTTTGTGTCTTTCTGTGGTTGCATTGTATGTTTTTACGGCCATTTTGTGTCTTTTTGTGGTTGTTTTGTGTATTTTTGTGTCAGTTTTGTGTCTTCTTGTGGTCACTTTGTGCCATTGTGGTTGTTTCCCTTCTCTTTGTCGTTGTTTTGCAAGTCATTTTCAATGTTTTGTGTCCTTCTGTGGTCATTTAGTGTGTCTTTGTGGTTGTTTTGTGTCAGTTTTGTGTCTTTCTGTGACCATTCAGTGCGTCTTTGTGATCGTATAATTGCTGGAAACAAGCCTGAATACTAGTCGTGGCATTTTTAAAGTTCATTTCTCCGTCTGAGGCCCAGCAGATGGCTTTTGTTCCGTCTTTCTGCATCACAAATAAACGTTACACAACATTACAGCAGCAGCTGTCGACAGGAAACGCGTCTGAAGATCTTCTGTTGTGTGTTTACCGACGACGCTAAGAGCCGAGGCTGAGACGGAACAAAGAGTCTCTGGTGGAAACACAAAGCAGAAGATTCTCTCTTTGTTCGCCTCTTTCCAGGCATCGGCTCTGTTTATCAGCATCGCGTTCACATACAGCGACTTCAGCAGCTCTTCATCATTCAGCCGCTCTCCGGGAGTTCAGCTTTAATAATTCAGATCAGAGGTGCCGCTGCTGCTTCGGCAAGTTTCTGCTTTTAGGTCTCGAGTGAAATCACGTGTTCAGGCCGTCCAGCTCCACAGCAGAAAGTCCACAATGAGGAACTCTCAAGTCGTTGCAGGTATAATAACTCAGATTTTCTCATTTCTACAGCAGAAGACGTTCAGTTTAGAAAGAAGGCTCATCTTCTAGACGCTACATCCCTCCATGTCCAAATACCTTTATAGGACAGGAAGGTTTTAACACCTGACAAATGCCAAAAACTGAAAATTAAAACCCTGATAATTCCTGCAGCATCATTTTCTGACCCGTCTAGAAGATGATCCTGGTATCAAATGATCCTTTCATTGTCTTTAACTTGTTCTGATCACACATCATGATAGGAGCCTTGGAAGTTTACCCAGAATGCACTTTTTTTAAAAGTTGCCTCTGGTGAATTATCAGAAAACAGAAACTATCCAGGGAACCACTGATTGTTTCTGAACATGTCATGTGTCTTTCTGCTGGACTGATGAAGTTACGAAGGGTCTAAAATTGTGCAAAATGGCAAAACAATTGTCTAAAATTACTCAAATAATGTCCAAATTAACAAAAAGATATTAAAGACTCACTTGAAATACGTTTAAAATGGCAACAAATGTCCTAAATGACTTCAAATGTGTTCAAAATTATGAACAACTGACAAATGAAAAGATTAAAAAATATCCAAAATGACTCAAAAATAGTCAAACATGACAAATATGTCTAAAATGACCGAAAATCTGTCCAGAATAATTTAAAAACATCCAAAATAACTCAAATATTGTCCAAAATGAAAAAAAACAACCAATATGACTGTTAAAACTGACTCACAAGATAGTCCAAAATGACAAAAAAGATGTTAAAAAATACTTAAAATATCTTCATAAATGTCCAAAGGGATTCAGGAATGTCTCAAATAACAAAGTAAAATTACAACATGGCTTAAAATTTGTCTGAAATAACACAAGAAAAGCTAAAAAAAATACATAAAATTTTCCAAAATTATGAAAACATGTACAAAATGAAGCAAAGCTTCTACAGAATGAGTCCAGTTTTCCGTAAATGACAAAAAAAGATGTTCAAAGTGACTTAAAATCTGTTTGAGATGACAAAAAATGTGTCCAAAATGACGTCAGATGTGTCTACAACTATGAAAATGTCTCTAAAATAACAAAAAAATGTCCAAATGCCCTAAAATATCTCTAAAATGATTAAGATAGTCAAACATGACAAATAAATATCTAAAATGACAAAAAATACAAAGAAAATAAATCAAATGACTCAAAACATGTTAAAAATCACTTAAATCTGTTTAGAATGACAAAAAAATGTCCAAAATGACATCAGACGTTTCTAGAATTAAGGAAATGTGTCCAAAATGACAAAAAATACCAAGAAAATAAATCAAAATGACTCAAAACATGTTAAAAATCACTCATAAAATTGCCAAAAATGACTTAAAGATGTTAAAAATGACTTAAAATCTCTTTAAAATGACAAAAAAAAATGTCCAGATGCCCTCAATTATCTCCAAAATGACTGAAAAATATGTCCAACGTGACAAATAAACGCCCCAAATGACCTAAAATCAGTCCAGAATAACTCAATGACTTGTGGACGCCCGATCCTGTCAGATCTGGGAAGGTAAGCGGGGTTGGTTGAGACCATGAGGGAACACCAGGAAGCCTGGGTGGATGCAGGGTTAGAGTGGGTGGTTGGTGGTGGTTGGAGGGGCCGATGGAGCAGCCTGGCCTCCATCAGTCTACCCCAGGACAGCTGTGGCTACATACATAGCTATGGAGTGAATGAATAATGCAATGTAAAGAGTCTTTGAGTGTCTAGAAAAGCTCCATATAAAACCAAGGCAGCATTATTATCATTCAAAAAGTGACAAAAGGAACTCAGAAATGTGTAAAAGGATGGAAAAAACTCCAAAATGGCTTAAAATGGGTCTGAAATGAGAAAACAGAAGCTCAAAAATGCATAAAATCTGTTCTAAATTATGAAAAATTATGCACAGCTGGTACAGAATGAGTCAGACTTTTCCTGTATGACAAAAAATGTGTTTAAAATGACTTAAAATCAGTCAAAAGTGGTTTAAAAATGTCTCCTGTCCATCTGTTGTACTGATGAAGCTATGAGGCTCAGAAATGATGGAAAAAGTCCATTAAAGTGATAAATCTGGACCCCCTCCATGGACTTTGAGGACCTGAAAACCTTCCCACTATGAAGGTAGAGCTCTCCACGGCTCCATTAAACATGAGGCCGCTGCTCTGCTCACCGTAGATCTTCTGGATGCCCTGCAGGTCGTCCAGCGGCAGCTTGAAGTTGTGCGTGTCCATGTACTGGTAGAAGGGGGCCATGATGGCGCTGGGGTCGTTGGAGTGCTCCAGGCCCAGGGCGTGGCCCAGCTCATGGACGGCCACCAGGAACAGGTCGTTGCCTGGAAACAGACACACAAACACGTCACCCGGACACCGAAGCAGACACACAAAGAAACATAACAAAGAGTTTAGTGGAAAAAAAAACACAACGAAGTCTTCCCAGAGCAACACAACAGACCAGAGAGAGCAACGACCCGGATCAGAATCAGAAACACTCTGTACTGTAAGGAGGGAGTGTGTGTCTGTTTGTGGTTGTTTTGTGTTTACTTGTTGTTGTGTTGTGTCCATTTGTTGTTGTGTTGTGTGTCTTTGTGTTTGTTTTGTCTCTTTGTTGTTGTTTTGTCTCTTTGTTGTTGTTTTGTGTCTCTTTGTTGTTGTTTTGTCTCTTTGTTGTTGTTTTGTCTCTTTGTTGTTGTTTTGTGTCTCTTTGTGGTTGTTTTGTCTCTTTGTTGTTGTTTTGTCTCTTTGTTGTTGTTTTGTCTCTTTGTTGTTGTTTTGTGTCTCTTTGTTGTTGTTTTGTGTCTCTTTGTTGTTGTTTTGTCTCTTTGTGGTTGTTTTGTGTCTCTTTGTGGTTGTTTTGTGTCTCTTTGTTGTTGTTTTGTGTCTCTTTGTTGTTGTTTTGTGTCTCTTTGTTGTTGTTTTGTGTCTCTTTGTTGTTGTTTTGTGTCCATTTGTTGTTGTGTTGTGTGTCTTTGTGTTTGTTTTGTGTCTCTTTGTTGTTGTTTTGTGTCTCTTTGTGGTTGTTTTGTCTCTTTGTTGTTGTTTTGTGTCTCTTTGTTGTTGTTTTGTGTCTTTTTGTTGTTGTTTTGTGTGTCTTTGTTGTTGTTTTGTGTCTCTTTGTGTTTGTTTTGTGTCTCTTTGTTGTTGTTTTGTGTCTATTTGTTGTTGTGTTGTGTCTCTTTGTGGTTGTTTTGTGTCTTTGTTGTTGTTTTGTCTCTTTGTTGTTGTTTTGTGTCTCTTTGTTGTTGTTTTGTGTCTCTTTGTGGTTGTTTTGTCTCTTTGTTGTTGTTTTGTGTCTCTTTGTTGTTGTTTTGTGTCTCTTTGTGGTTGTTTTGTCTCTTTGTTGTTGTTTTGTGTCTCTTTGTTGTTGTTTTGTGTCCATTTGTTGTTGTGTTCTTTGTGTCTCTTTGTTGTTGTTTTGTGTCTCTTTGTGGTTGTTTTGTCTCTTTGTTGTTGTTTTGTGTCTCTTTGTGTTGTTTTGTGTCTCTTTGTGGTTGTTTTGTGTCTCTTTGTTGTTGTTTTGTGTCTCTTTGTGGTTGTTTTGTGTCTCTTTGTTGTTGTTTTGTGTCTCTTTGTGGTTGTTTTGTGTCTCTTTGTGTTTGTTTTGTGTCTCTTTGTTGTTGTTTTGTGTGTTTTGTCTCTTTGTCTTTGTTGTCTCTTTGTGGTTGTTTTGTGTCTCTTTGTGGTTGTTTTGTGTCTCTTTGTGGTTGTTTTGTGTCTCTTTGTGGTTGTTTTGTGTCTCTTTGTGGTTGTTTTGTGTCTCTTTGTTGTTGTTTTGTGTCTTTGTGGTTGTTTTGTGTCTCTTTGTTGTTGTTTTGTGTCTCATTGTTGTTGTTTTGTGTCTCTTTGTTGTTGTTTTGTCCCTTTGTGGTTGTGTTGTGTCCATTTGTTGTTGTGTTGTGTGTTTTTGTGTTTGTTTTGTGTCTCTTTGTGGTTGTTTTGTGTGTGTTTGTTGTTGTTTTGTCACTTTGTGGTTGTGTTGTGTCCATTTGTTGTTGTGTTGTGTCTCTTTGTGGTTGTTTTGTGTGTCTTTGTTGTTGTTTTGTGTCTTTTTGTTGTTGTTTTGTCTCTTTGTGGTTGTTTTGTGTCTCTTTGTTGTTGTTTTGTGTCTATTTGTTGTTGTGTTGTGTCTATTTTTTGTTGTGTTGTGTGTCTTTGTTGTTGTTTTGTGTCTATGTGTTTGTTTTGTGTTTCTGTGTTTGTTTTGTGTCTATTTGTTGTTGTGTTTTGTGTCTTTGTTGTTGTTTTGTGTATCTTTGTTGTTGTTTTGTCCCTTTGTGGTTGTTTTGTGTGTCTTTGTTGTTGTTTTGTCTCTTTGTGTTTGTTTTGTGTCTATTTGTTGTACTCTTTGGGTTTGCTTTCTGTCTCTTTTTGTACTTTTGCGTGTCTTTTTCCTCGAGTTGTGTTTGTCTTACTGTGGTTGTTTTGTGTCTCTTTAAAGTGATTTTGTGTCTCTTTGTGGTCGTTGTGTGTTTATTTTGAGTTCATCATCGTTTTGTGTCAACAGAGGGGGAAACTGTGGGAAACAGCAGCATCTTTTTAAAAGATCATTTCAGAAATGAGGCGATAAAACAGAAAAGCAGAAGCGCTTTGATTCCTCTTCTTCTTCTTCTTCTCCTCCGTCTGTCAGAGTTTAGCGAGAAAGCCCCCGAGCCTCCCTGTTGTCGGAAACACAACAAAGCCTCCCCAGAGTAACACAACAGACCAGAGAGAGCGACAACCGTGTGATGCCGTTCACTCATCAGCAGCGTAACACGAGTCTGACATCAAACGGAGAATTTGTGGGGAAAGGAAGCGGCTGTCAGCTGGAGAGGCTCCGGTTTTTAGAGTCCACTTCTTCAAACGCTGCAGCCTGACGGGGATTAGGACTGTAAAATTCACTCTGGCACACAACCAGAGTTTATAATCTGTGAATGTATAAATAATGTAGCGCCGCCGCCGCCGCAGCACGTTAGCTGTGAGCAAACATGTTGGATCTGGAGGATGAAAGCGATCAGTCCGATGAGGGATCGAGTTTCTGTTCATTACAGACGGACGGAGTTTAAAGGAAACAGAAAACTACCAAGTTAAATCTTTACATGGGTTTAGTTCAGCTTTAGCTTTGTGTCTTTTTGTGTTCATTTATTGTCTCTTTGTGGTTGTTGTGTGTCTTTGTCTTGTGTCTCTGTGGCTGATTTGTCTGTGTGTAGCTGTTTTGCATCTTCTTGTGGTTTTGTGTCTCTTTGTGGTCATTTTTTGTGTCTTTGTGGTTGTTTTGTGTCTCTTTGTTGTTGTTTTGTGTCTCTTTGTAGTAATTTTGTGGTTGTTTTGTGTCTCTTTGTTGTTGTTTCGTGTCTCTTTGTTGTTGTTTTGTGTCTCTTTGTGGTTGTTTTTTGTCTCTTTGTAGTAATTTTGTGTTTTTTTGTAGCCATTTTGTGTCTCGTAGTCGTAGTTTTGTGTCTTTGTGGTAATTTTGTGTCTCTTTGTAGTAATTTTGTGGTTGTTTTGTGTCTCTTTGTTGTTGTTTTGTGTCTTTTTGTAGTAGTTTTGTGTCTCTTTGTAGTCATTTTGTTTCTCTTTGTGTTGGTTTGTGCCTTTTTGTAGTAATTTTGCGTCTCTGTGTTTGCTTTATCTTTCTGTGTTCATTTTGTGTCTCTTTGTAGTCGTTTTGTGTCTTTTTGTGTTTGTTTTGTGAGATCATGTTCCTCGGACAGACTTTAAAGGAAACAGCAAAAACTACAAAATTAAATCTTTATATGAGAATAAATATAAATGTTATAGAAACATGCTTTCAGTTTTAAGGTTGTGACTCTTTGTGGTCATTTTGTGTGCTGCTGTAGTTGTTTTCTGTCTACTTGAGCATGTGTTGCGTCCTTTTGTTGTTGTTTTGAGGTGCTTTGTAGTAATTTTGCATCTTTGCTTTGTCTCTCTGTGGTTGATTTGTATGTTTTTGTGTAATTTTGTGTCTCTGTGAAGGTTTTCCACCTCTCTTTGTTGTCATTTATTGTCTCTTTGTGATCATTTTTTGTCTCTGTGGTTGTTTTGTGTCTTTTTGTAGTAATTTTGTGCTTCTGTGTGGTTGTTTTGAGTCTTTTCCTGTTTGTTTTATGTCTTTTTGTGGACATTTTGCAAATTTTTGTTGTTGTTTGTGCATATTTGTGGTTGTTGTGCTTTACTTTGTGGTCATTTAGTGTGACTTTGTGGTTCTTTTGTGTGACTTTGTGGTTGTTTTCGCTTCTAAATGTGGTCATTTTGTGTGTTATTGCAGCTGTTTTGCATCTCCTTGTGGTTGTTTTGTGTCTTTTTGTCGTTGTTTTGTGGTTGTATTGTATGTTTTTGTGATCAGTTTCTGTCTCTGCAGTAATTTCATGTCTCTCTGGGGTCGTTTTGTGTCTCTTTGTTTTTGTTTTGTCTTTTTTGTGGTTATTTTGCGCCTCTTTGCAGTTATATTGCGTCTTTGTGGTTTTTACGCATCTCTTTGTAGTTGCTTGGTGTCTTTTTGTGGTTGTTTCGCATATTTTTGCCGTTTTTTTTGTGCATATTTGTTGCTGTTTTGCATCACCTTGTTGTCATTTTGTTCCTTTTGTCTCTATTTGTAATAACAAGTGCAAGTATTTGTAGATGTTCACATTTCCTTGTGGTCATTTTAAGACTTTTTGTGGTTCAATTGCATCTCTCTTTAGTTGTTTAGTGATTCTTTGAAGGCCTTTCACATCTACCTGTAAATATTTTGTTGTGTATTAATCATTTTGCATGTTTTTGTGGTCATTTTGTGTCTCTTTCAGGTTGTTTATTTCACATTTTAAAGTTTTTAAATTTGCTTGAACCGTTTGGGATCACAATTTTGCAGGTTTTATCCAGATGCGAGACGCCTAATATTGAGGAAATTCTTGGAAAGAATTCACAGCAGAAAGAAGAAACCGACTCATGGAGGAAACGTAGGAAAAAATGAAGTGAATAATCTCTGAAAGGGATGATTTTCCAGCTGAACTGACCCACAGCAGCCATGACACCAACACTAACACTTCCACCACTGATGCTGCTGCTGCAACAACTAATCAAAGTGAAGAAGGAGAGCAGACGGAGGTTTTCCCGGACGTCTCGTACTTCTGTGGGGTTTGCTGAAGCCGAACTCTCGTCATAATCCTCCGAGCTGCTGTCAGAAGCTTCATGACTCCTTCAGAGCTCAAATTAATACATTTCATCAGCGCTGTAATTGGTTTGACTCCGGTTGAACCTAATTACAGAACATAATTATCTTTCTCTGTTTGAAGATTACAGCCTCGGCGGCCGGACTCCGACTGTAGATGGAAGAGAGCTCCATTAATTTCCCCTTTGGAACATCTGCAGTCGGTGTTTTCACCCTTTACTGCTCTCTCTCTTCATTTCACAGACCTCTGAACTCCGCATCGATACGTGTAAAGTTTGCATTCAACGAGGCCGTTTTTACAGTTAATTTTCAGTTTTCCTTTCAGCCGAAGGACCGACCTGCTGTCAAAGCAACATTTCAGCAGAGAGGGGGGGAAGGAAAACACGTGAGCCCTGCGTTTCAAGTGCAAATTGAGTTCGTGACTGTTTTGTGAAGCCTGGATTTATTAGAGACGTCCGTAAAGAAGCAGCTCAAAGGAAGCGAGCTCTGACAAGAATTAAATAAGTTTTCATTATGAGCTCTTCATACAGTAGAAAGAAAGCAGAGCCGGGTCTGACTATAAAAGACAGATGTAGCTTTGAGGCTGCGTTATCTCTGACGGCCAGCAGGGGGCGACTCCTCTGGCTCTAAATAGAAGTCTGGTTGTATAGAAGAAACCAACTTCTAACTTGATTTGCTTCATCAGTTGATATTTTCCTGATGATTTTATGGTCTCATTCTCTAGTTTCTGTTCTTCTTCAAAACAGCGTGATGTTAATTTAGAAAATTAGGATCCAATTTAGAGGAAAACTGGGGTCTCTTTATGTTTATTTAGTCTCCTTGTGGTTGTTTTGTGTCACTTTTTGTTCATTTTGTGGTCATTTTACATCTATTCTGGTTGCTTGTCATGTATTTGTGGTCGTCTTTGTGACTTTTTGTAATTGTTTTATATGTGTGCATGCATGTCTTGTGTCTTTTTGTCACCATTTTCATCTCTTTGTGTCCATTTTGTGTCTCTTTGCGGTCATTTTACATCTTTTCTAGTTGCTTATCACGTCTTTGTGGTCGTTTCGTGACTTTTTGTAGTTGTTTTAAATCTCTTTGTGTTCATTTTGTGCATCTTTGTGGTTGTTTTGCATGTAGTTATTGACGCTTTGTGTCGTTTTGTCACAGTTTTCATGTCTTTGTGGTCATTTTGCATCTTGTGGAGTTAATTTTGGTCTCTCTGGGATCATTTCTGTGTCTTTGTAGTTGTTTTGTGTCCCTTTGTGTTCATTTTGTGACTTTTTATAGTTTTTTTGCATGTATGCATACATGTCTTGTGTCTTTTTGTCACCATTTTCATCTCTTTGTGGTCATTTTGAGTCTCTTAGTAGTTGCTTAGAATGCAGTTTTGGATGTAATTGTGCTTCTTTAATAATAACTTTGCATCTTTCTGTAGTTGGTTTAAAACTGTGTTCATTTTGTGTCTCTTTGTAGCCATTTTATGTATTTTTCTGTTTTTTTTTGTCTTGATGTGGTCATTTTGTGGTAATTTTACATCTTTTTCTCGTTGCTTTTCAAGTCTTTGTGGCCAATTTGTGACGTTTTACAATTCTTTCAAACCTCTGTGTTCATTTTGTGTCTCTTTGTAGTTGTTTTGCATGTGTGCATACATGTCTTGTGTCTTTTTGTCACCATTTTCAGGTGTTTGTGGTCATTTTGAGTCTCTTACTAGTTGTTTAGCACACAGTTTTGGGAGAATTTGTGCCTTTTTATCATAATTTTAGATCTTTTTGGAATTGTTTTAAATCTCTTTGTGTTCATTTTATACATCTTGGTTGTTTTGCACGGAGTTATTGTGTCGTTTTGTCACAGTTTCCATGTTTTTGTGGTCATTTTGCATCTTGTGAAGTTGTTTTTGTGATCATTTCTGTCTCTTTGTAGATCTTTTGTGTGTCTTTGTAGTTGTTTTGTGTCCCTGTGTTGATTTTGTGTCTCCTTACAGCCATTTCATGTCTTTTTGTGGTTATTTTGTGTCTCTTTCTGTTGATTTTGTCATCATTTTGCATGTTTTCTGGTTGCTTATCATGTCTTGGTGGCCGTTTTTTGACTTTTTATAGTTGTTTTGCATGTATCCATGCATGTCTTGTGTGTTTTTGTCACCATTTTCAGGTGTTTGTGGTCATTTTTTGTCTCTTAGTAGTTGCTCTGCATGTAGCTGTGGATGCATTTCTGCCTTTTTATCATATTTTTGTCTTTCTGCAGTTGTTTTAAATCTCTTTTTGTTCATTTTGTGCATCTTTGTGGTTGTTTTGCATGTAGTTATTGATGCTTTGTGTCGTTTTGTCACAGTTTCCATGTCTTTGCGGTCATTTTGCATCTTGTGCAGCTGTTTCTGTCTCTTTGTAGTTGCTTTGTGTCCCTTTGTGGCCATTTTGTGTCATTTTGCATCTCTGTGGTCATTTAGAGCTTTTCTGGTTATTTGTTTTTTGCTTCTTTGTTTTTGTGTTAAATCCCTTTGAGGTCATTTTGTGACTTTTGCATCTCGTTGTTGATGTTTTGCGCCTCATTGTCATCATTTTGCATCTTTTTGTGGTCTTATTGCATCTTTTCTAGTTGTTTTCATCTCCTTCTGGTTGTCTGGCATTTGGCTTTTTGTGGATATTATTTTTCAGCCGTTTTCTTTTTTGAGATCAGTTCATAAAACATTAACCTCACTGCAAACCTCACGGTGACGCTACACGAAAACTGAAAGCAGCACCAGAGTCTGCAGGAATCACCCACAGGGAGCCGCGAACGTCTCTACAAACTTTTACTGCAATCCTTTCGACAGACGCTGAAATATCCGAACACAGTGTTTAAAGTTCTCTCCAGTTTCCTTGCTCCTCTGTGCCTGTTTTTATCTTCCTCTCTCCTCCTGCAGACTTTATCGGTCCTCTTTCTTCCGGCAAAGATAAAGATGATTTCACGTCGGAATCCTCTGTGGGTTTTCTGCTCCTCGGCTCGTCCCCTGGCGGCCGCTCCGTCGTCTGATTCTTCGTCTTTTATCGTGTTTGTTCGGCTGCGATAAAGACGATGTCTGATATCGCTGTGGTGAAACCCGAGTCTTGGCCGTCCGCGGAGTTCAGAATTAACTTTTTCCTTCACCTGCACAGAGCGTTCTTCAGTCTGCAGCGAAAACCATCAATCCGAGGAGCACTTCTCAAACGAACATCGCTTCCTCTCTCGACGTCTTCTGTGAAATATCATCGCAATTAGGAGACAGCAGCAGATTTACTGAACGTTCGCTGCGTCGCTTAAACGATGAATCGAGCGAGTAAATCATAAAAGCGAAAGCAGACGGCAGAAAAACATGATGAACTGTTTGCTTCGGTTTAAAGTCTGGGAAGAAGCAGAAACTCCAGACTGCAGAAAAGCAAAGAGCTGAGAATGTTTCACTGATTCATCCACCAAAGAACCGACTCTGTGGCAGCTGGTGTTCGGTTTTTCAGATTACGAGTTCCAGCTTCTACTGTTGGTTTAGGTGATTTTTCATTTAGACTCTGAGTGTCGGTTTAATTTACTTTAATCTGTTTTTTGTTTCTCCGTTTGGTTTCCAATCTGCTTTGGACTCATTAAAATTTTAACTGAAGAGCCTCTTTGTTCAGGGTTTATGTGGTTCCTTTACAAGCTTCTTCGTTTTTATCGGTGTTGTTTGGTTTGGTGTCAGGTAGCAGCATGAAATTAGAGCTTATCTTCATTATCACTGAATCCTTTCATCTATAGAGTCTTGCTTCACGTTGTTTCGTCTAGAACCCAAAATAATCAACGTGTTCTGATGGAGGGAAACCAGAAATGTGACTGAAGTCCTTTGACCTCAACAGAACCGGAGGCCACAACAACCAGAACTGCCTGAGAAATGGTTCCTTCAAGAACCGGTTTTGCTAAAGTTCACTGAAATGCCAAAGGAACCATTTTACGATGGGTCCTTGAGGTAACCTTTGGAGGTTCTTTAAAAAAAGAAACACTAGTTCTTCTGTGGCGTCTCCCCGAGGAAACAGCAAAACTGCAAAACTAAAGATGAGGAACCTGTTTTGTTGTGTCTTATCATCTTATGTTAGCCTCGAATCACTTGTATGATCTTATTGCATGTTTTAAAGCTCACGTGAAGCCTTTTGTAAAACGTGTTTCATAAATAAAAGTATTATAACAAACACTGATGTTCCTCAGAGGAGGCAACCTGCTGGATTTGGTGATTCCCTCTGTTTTTTCAATATATATTGAATGAATTTTTAAAAGTACTCTGCCTCTGGTTGCATCATGGTGTCTCGATGGTTAGCAGCGTCGCCTCACAGCTAGAAGATCCCCGGTTCGCGTCCCGGTTAGGACGCCTGGGATCTTTCTGTGTGGAGTTTGCATGTTCTCCCTGTGCAGCGTGGGTTCTCACCAGGCTTCCTCCCACAGTCCAAAAACATGCTGAGGTTAATTGATGATTCTAAATTGTCCGTAGGTGTGAATGAGAGTGTGCTTGGTTGTCTGTCTCTATGTGTAGATTGTCGTGTGATTTATTCATGATGAATCATTTATTAAATCAATTATTTGTGAAAAAAACAACTCTGACAAGAGAAAAGAATTCTAATTTTGGACAAACCAGTAAAACTCTATGCCAGAGTGTTTTAAATAACTTGTTTAGACAGTAACTGACGGTGACTATTATATTTTTATGTGCACATTTCCACACATATTGTTTTATGCTGCTGTGAGGAGCAGATCACAGCTCCATTAAGTTTCATTGCATCTTGATGTGCAGTAACAATCAGGTGTTTATCTAACAGGTTATTACAGAGTGGATAGAGGCTATAGTGGAGACTAAACACTTAAAACAACACATGTTAGGGAGAGTTTGCTACTACAGTCATAAAAAGACAACATTACATGTACATATTTTAGATCTCCACCAGTTTCCACTGATCTAAAGCTGCTTTTCATGGTGTCAAAACCAAAAATGGAAGAGTTGCTCAAAGAGAATCCCAAGGAAACTGTAGTTTAGTTGGAGTTCTCTGTATACATTTAGAATAATTTCACTTCAATTATACATCCATCCATCATCTGTACACCACTTAATCCTCTGCCTTAAATCTTAATGCCTTGTTGCTATATAAATAAAGTTGAATTGAACCGATTAAATATCTTCTTCTTATTATATAAACACACGTGTCTCCATCAGTAAAATCATCAGCGCAGCAGCAGAACATCTGGATCGTCCAGCTGCTGTGGTCGAACTGTTCGGCGGCGTCTCTGAGGGACTTGGTGCCTTCAGGTGTCTTCAGGTTAATAACAGCGACTCCGAGTCCTGTTTGTCCTTCTGGGGCTGAAACTGAATTAGCTTTCAGAACTCCACAGCCGCCTCCATATCGCAGCTCTGATCTTTCAATTACTGTCTGAGCGTGTGTGTGTGTGTGTGTGTGTGTGTGTGTGTGTGTGTGTGTGTGTGTTTCAGAGATAAAAAAACGTCTGTGACACACAAACAAACTGATGGACGACTAACTTACAATACAAACAGAGCACCTGTGTTTTCAGTGAAACCTTCATAAACCTTCAGACTCCAGCAGGTTCACTGAGTTTACATTCAGTATTTTAACACTATTATCTCTGATTACCTGAACTTTTAGATCAGGGTGTCCAGTCCTGGTCCTCGAGGGCCCCCATCCAGCATGTTCTAGATGTTTTCCTCTTCCAACACACCTGATTAAATGATCAGGATCGTTATCAGGCTTCTGCAAAGCTTGACGATGAGCTGATCATTTGAATCAGGTGTGTTGGAAGAAGGAAACATCCAGAACAGCGGTTCTCAACTGGTCCAGCCTCAGGACCCACTATGTCTCTATTCATAACAGTCGCAACCGAAATCTTTGAAGTTTGCTGTTCCTGTTAACAAATTAAGGTTTATTTGGATGTAGTCTTGACGTATTTTGACACAACTTGGGGAAATTTTGGCTTATTTTTTGCTAATTTTGGTATATTTGGACATTTTTGCCAAGTTTTAGGCATATTTTGGCCCATTTTGACAGATTCTGACCACATTTTCGTGTATTTTTGGCACGTTTTAGCTTAAATTTCTCCAATAAGCTGGTAGAACCAAATCTACAGGTTAATAGTGGGCAACTACTGGTGTCACCACCACTAAATATCCTGCTATTGAAAGCAAACTGTGTCATAAGAAACACGTCCTTTAAAATAAAAGACTTTATACCACTACTTTTTTATGGGGGGGGTCGTGCTTCTGTGACCCTCTAAAAATGGCTTCGCGACCCACTTTTGGGTCCCGACCCACCAGTTGAGAACCACTGATCTAGAACATGCTGGATAGTGGCCTTCGAGGACCAGAATTGGACACCCCTGTTTTAGAGTATAAAATATGGATGTTTACAACGATATCTGTAAAGTTTCAGCTCCATGCAGCGCCGTGCAAAAGTATTAGACAATGACCCAAAGCACACAAGCAAGTCCACCTCTGAGTGGCTCTAAAAGAACTAAATGAAGGTTCTGTAGTGGTCAAGTCAAAGTCTGGACTTGAATCCAGCTGAGATTCTGTGGTAAAACCTTGAAAGGGCCGTTCATGCTGGAAAACCATCTAACAAGACCGACTAATCACAAGCATTTAACTGCAGTTGTTGCTGCTAAGAGTGGACCAACCAGCTATTAAGTTCGGGGGGCAATTACTTTCTCACAGCGGCGATGTAGGTTTTCAATAAATCTTTAGTAAACCCAGGTATTTAACCTTTGTAAAGGTGCTTGCAAAGACCTGGGTTTCCCACCAGGGACTCAGACTATCCCAGTCTAGTCTTGACACGCATGAACTGATGAAGCCACTCGGATGAGAGATCAAAAGTCTTCACAGACATTCTACTGAGTCCAGCTGCCTTCGACTGAATTCAACTGTGACCCGGACGAACGAGCACATTCACAGACATTTTGTGACCAAGTATTTCACAATAAAAGTCCTGCTTTAGTATTTTTTTTTGTAACAATGCTCAAAGATAGAATTTGATTCCGAATCTATGACATGATGAGAAACTACAGTGAAAATTTCAGGTTTTTATCTTATCTTTTATCAGCCAATAGCGTGCCGTGTACGATCTCACGTGGGCAAACTAGCTCAAGAGGAAGCGGCTGGAGCTGCGTTTTCCATACATGCAAGTCTTTGTCTACTCATCTGCTGGACGCTACGTGTTTTATTTCGATTTAATATTCTTCCTAATCTGTCATACAAAACTAGATGTACACAATTTAAAAATCTGCGATACAGTGAGATCATGAAAAGTGAACCGCGATATGGCGAGGGACGACTGTATCTCGGAAACCATTTGACATATGAAGCTAAAATTTCACAAGTAACTTAATAAATGTCCATATTTTGTGCTATAAAAGTTTAAACTAAATCAGAGATGGTCAAGCAGAAGCACCCTGATGATTTAGGATTGAATAAAGAAACAGTTTATTCTCTGTTTGAGGCTAAATCAGCTGCTAGCAGGTTTCATGTAAATGTGTTACATGATGCAGGTGTTTTAGGTTCTTTCTTCAGACATACGGTGGAAGTAAAGATGTTGATTTTTTACCTGACAGTGTCGGCGACAAGCTCTCGCCGTCTTCAGAGCGTCTCACTGACAGCTTGTGACGTGTCCGGCAGATTTTGACAGCCGGCACATGCATCACCGTAATGGCATGTCGTGGCGAGCCCAACGGACCCAACCACCGCCGCTCTATTTCCCCTGGAGTAAGGTGTCCCAGGCGCGGGAGAGCATAAAGCCCCCTCGTCCCTATTCATGGCCCTCTCGGTGCTTTCCCTGATCTCCATGGCCTCATTTATCCAGCGTTTTTGTTTGTTTTCTTCAGTTGCGATTATTCTTGCCCCGTCCCGGTCCGTCACATGGTTGTTTCTTTTACAGTGGTCAGATAATGCAGATTTGATGCTGCTTCTTTCTGAGATCTTGTGTTGCCGTTTCCTTTTCACATTCCTTCTGATGTTCTTTTTTCCTTGTGTGAAATGTTCGATGGATGTGTTATTGCAGGAGTTTCATGGTATTTCGTAGGTGACGTTGCCCTTTTTGTCCCTCTAGATTTGGTCTGTGGGGTGGACCAGAAGTTGTTGTAGCTTTGTGTGTGGTTTTACAGCAGTGCCAATCTTGTGTTTTATTATAATCCGCAAAGCTGGACAGGTTATTGGCTGTCAGCTGGAGAAATCTGTGACAGTGAGGGACAGGAGGACACTGGACAAACTGCTCTCCATCATGGACAACCTTGCTCACCCACTCCACCGGACTGTAGATGGGCAAAGGAGCTCCTTCTCCAATAGACTCTTACAGCTGCGCTACAAGAACACATTCATACCCTTCTCCATACAGCTGTACAATAACTCCCCACTCTGTGACAGATAACTCACATTTATGTCAAAGCCACTGTGTAAACTGGCACTGCATTATAGTCACTTGTTACATGTTGCATATATATTGTAAATTTCTAAATTTCCATATTGCTAATATTACTTCAGATCGCTTTATTTTTATTTTTTGTAAACGTGTACATATTCCAGATCGCTTTAGGGATAGTACCTATTCTATTTTATTATTATTTTTATCTTTATACTGATTACTTTATTTTATATCTTACTAGTGCTGTCCTTTTCCTCTTTTATTACTGTTCTGAGCTACTGTGACAACAAAATTTCCCTTGTGGATGAATAAAGTCTGTCTAAGTCTAATGCGTTGGACGGGTTCTGTTATCCCCCGGGTGTATGGTAATGTAACTGTGGTTTTACTGATGTCTTGGTCTTCTTGTGTTTTCTTTGTTTTTTGTTGTTTTTCGCTCTGAAGAAGGCGAGAGCTCGTCGCCGAAACTGTCAGGTAAAAAAAATCTGCATCTTTATTTCCACCATATGTCTGAAGAAAGAACCTAAAACACCTGCATTAGTGAGAAGACATGATGAACGTTTCTGAGCTGTGTTACATGATGATGCGTAACAGAAGAAACGCCTGGACTTCAAACGATGTGTTTACGGAGCAGTTTTTTGTCGACATCTGTAAGTTTGCTGACCTTCAAAATGCACAGAAAGCAGCTGAAGGGAAGGAGGAACCCGAAAAGCAGAATCTGGGCCCTTTAAGCTGAAGTCCTGAGTATTTCTGCGGCTCATAAAACACTGCTGTAATGTGGAAAGGCACATTTAGAGCTCCTCTGTCAAAGCTAATTCTGTTCAGAGCTAATCTCCGCAAGCAGCCGCTCCATCAGCCCTCACTCTGCATTAGTTATTCAGGCAGAAGGAATCTGGCACAAGTCATTTGTCAAACCGAGATATAAGAAGAAGAAACTACAAAGTGAAAAGTGTGGTTTTTTTTTACCCTCCATCTTTCATCCAGTGACTCAACAGGCCAAAGATAGAGCGAGACGTCTTCGCATTTAAAGTTACACGCTGGACTGAGATGATTCAAAGCTGCCGTTCAATCAACTCGAAATAAAGTGGCGGAAACCCTGGTTGCCGTGGCAACAGCAAGACGTGACGCCGCTCTCACCGTCGTGGTTGGCGTTGCCGAGCGTCCACGGCTCGTCGGAGTCGAAGTGCGTGTCGCCCCCGATGCCGGCGCCGGGGAAGTAGGCGTGGGCCAGGAAGCCGCCCTCGCCGTCGAACGGGGAGCTGTCGCCGTGGAAACCGGAGGCGAAGAAGATCATGATGTCGGCCTCTTTGCCCTCGTTCTTGATCTCCGAGTACGGAACCTCCTGAGAGCGGAGATCAGAGGGGAGGAAACACAGCGTCAGCATCACACAGCAGGACATAAAAACATGTCGGTGGAGTTTTCTGCTTTGAAACGGACTAAATCCATCAAAGGAGGAGCTGCAGTGAAACGCTGAAAACAAACATCTTAATGAACTAAGATTCAGAAAAGAGACGGAGCAGAAAAGAACACAGAAAGTGAAAAAGTCTGTTGCTAAAGGCCGGTACACACTACAGGATAATCGGGCCGATTTTTGTCCCGATCTCCTCATTACCATCAAAGCCAGCAAAGGCCTGATTGTCAGATGTTTACAAACGACATCATGTCTGATTTTCCTGTGTTAAGAGTGATTTTGTCCGTTCCAATCCGCTCAGAAGGTCTCGGAAGGAGAGATGGTAGATAATGAACATGTTTATATCTATATATAATTTATATTTATATTCATATTAGCGACTATAAACCCTGTAGTGTGTGGGGGTTTCCTCTGAGAGCAGCCGAGCAGCTCAGTGTGTGATGTCACGTGTACCGGATTTAAGCCAATCAGAACGCGAGCTGACTCAGCTGACTGACGGAAGAGGAAGTAAAAATAAACAAGTAGAGTTACCGTCGCTAAAAATTTTAATCAGATTAATCATGATGGTGGATTAATCCGCACTAACGCGTCAATTTTGACAGCCCTAAAAAATCTCTGCCCCTCGGCTCAGAGATCTGGATGGTCTGATGAAAAAACAGCTTCAATTCTAGTAACGCGCCGCATTTTTGGCAGCAACGGTAACGAAGTTATAATGATGGGAAGATTAATCAATTAGATTAATCGTTACTGAAGAAAGAAACGTCGTTAGTAATGTTGTTATTTATAGTGCCGTTATTCCATCATGTTTGTTTACACTGAAGTCACGTTTGACTACGTGAGATTTGGAATATTGAGCGTGAAGAACCTGATAGTCTGCTGAAGGATCGGTTAGCGTGGTTAGCTAACACCACACTATAAGATCAGAAGAGAGAGATCTTGTGCGATGTGTCTTTTGTTGTCTTCAAGTGTGTGGTCTCTAAATCTGTGAAGGTTTAAAGAACCCTGTAATGTCCTAATGTCCGCCAACCTGAAAGTGAATAACGTTGGTTCTCAAGTCCATGGAGCAAAACAACACAAGCTAATGTTAGCAAAAATCCATGTGACTGATCGTTTTAAACCTCTTTGTGGTCGTTTTCTATGTTTCTAAGGTGGTTTTACGTCTTTTTTAGGGTTTTATTTGCATTTCTTTTGCATGTTTTGCAAATTCATCTGCCGTTTTGTATCTTTATCCGGTTGCTTTCTGTCTTTTTGAGGCTGCTTTATGTCGATTCATCGATTGGTTGTCGACTGCTAAATCAATAACCTACTTTTTTAATAATCAGTTAATCGGCTAGAGCTTTTATTTTTTTTTAAAAACTGTCTAATTTCTGCAAGTGTAGCTTCCAAAATGTGAATATCATCTGGCTTCTTTTTTTCCTCTGTGACAGTAAACTGAGTCTCTCAACCAACGGATTAATCGAGAAAATAACTGACAGGAAATACATTCATCGCATCCAAACAACATAAATCTGAGTACAAAACAGATAAATAAAGGCAATGGGCTGGACAGAATAAGGAGCAGTGCAACATCAGCTGACAACAAACAGTCG
Source organism: Dascyllus trimaculatus (assembly GCA_024666655.1). Taxonomy (NCBI): domain Eukaryota; kingdom Metazoa; phylum Chordata; class Actinopteri; family Pomacentridae; genus Dascyllus; species Dascyllus trimaculatus. The sequence goes on from CM045450.1 coordinate 30,943,799, forward strand.
TCAGGTAGTCCATGATTACAGACTCCTGTTTAAGAGCCTGATAGCAGCGGGAAAGAAACAGTTATTGCTTTTTATACACATTTTAAAGGTCACTGTGTTTCTATTTCTGATATTTAACTTCATGCATTCGTCTCTCAAACATCCACATCAAACATTCTGTGTGTTTTAAAGCCCTACGAGTTCCACTGAGCGAAAAAATGGAGGACTACAAACCGAAGGAAAAGGACTACAGAAACACAGCAGGAACACAAAGACATGGAAAATTAGCGCAAAATAACTACAAAAACATGCAAAATGATCACAAATACTCAGCAAATGACACAAAGAGATGCGAAATTACTACAGAGATGCACAAATGCTGACAAAGAGACTTAAAATTCCAGTAAAGTCACACAAAATGACCATAAATAGATGCAAAATGTCTACAAAAACATGCATAACGACTACAAAGTGACACAAAATGAGTACAGAGATGTAAAAATGAATAAAGTTTGACTGACTGCTAGCGTTAAAGCTCGACGTTTGTTTTCTGACCTGGAAGGAGAGCGGAGTGACCGTCTGCCAGACGTTGAAGGCTTGTCGAATCGCTCTCTGGGTGTCCTTCTCGCCCACTTTAGGGGTGAAGTTTGAGATGCTGCGGAGAAACAACAAGAAATCAACAGTTCAGGACCGCAGGAGTCGAAGTGCTTCATATGAACACGGAGCGGAGGTAATGATTCCGGTTGCCATCACTTGTCGTTACGTGCAGTTGTTTGTCTTATTTACAATGCGTTATTCATTTTATTAACATCAGCGCCCCCTGCTGGGACCCTGCAGCGCCTCACAATACATTCTCAGTCTGCTGTATCCTCCTGTCTCCATGCTAAATAAGTTTGTTTATCGTGACAATCGTCTGGCTTTTGCAGGTTTTATACTTCTGTGAGAATATCAGCTTGTTTACAGAATAACTTACAGGTACGTTGTTGGCGACTTTGCTAGCTTGATTGTAACTTTACCAGTAATCTCCGTGGTGTCAATGCTAGCTAATAGTTAGCTTAATGATGTCTTTGTTTTTTAGTCATTTCTGGAGCTTTTTACTATGAGGGTGGCTGTGGGAGACCTAACATCAATGTGCAGATTGGTGCCCAAGAGGGAATGTTGTTAGCTCGATTCTTCACACAACCCAAGAGAGAGAACACAACCGCTACATACAGCCCCACTTAGTCTGCAGCAAAGGTCTGAACCTGCCATTATCAACACAATTATTTCTGTCAGCAACTTCAGAAACACAAAATAAAGAGTTTGAGATCCTAACCCCAACCCCTGCATAGATGGTCGATACCACAAAGGCACTTATTAGTAGTCGATACACAAGGCAGCTCAACCACGTCTGGTGCTGCAATAAAACCAGACCTACTACCACTGCACCGATCAGCCACAACATCATGACCACTGACAGGTGAAGTGAATAACATTGATCATATTGGTTCTATGTGGTGTTCTGATGGAAAACCTTGATGAGACTTAGACACCCAAATAATCATTGTCCCACAACAAACACACTCCCTCATGCAAATGGAAATCCCAAATGTCACTGGATGAAAATGCACCCCACCACATGGAAACAACATCAACCAATCAGGAACATGTTGAGGAACATGACAATGGTCCAACATGTTGATTTGACCTCCAAACTTCCTACAGCCCATTGTGATCAAGCATCAACAGGATGCAGTGGAACAGTTGGATTGACAGAGGCCCCACTGGACAAGCCAGAGTACCCAAAGGATCCAGTGCCAACATCCTGGTTCCAGACCCCATAGGACACCCTGAGAGGTCCTCTTGTCCATGTTCAATGGTTCAGAGCATTTTGGACCACATAAGGAGGACCAGCACAATATTAGACAGGCTGTCATAATGTTACGGTTGATCGGTGTGTATCAAACACCACATTCTGAGTCCTTCAGATGATCCAACCTCCATGTGGAGAATCATCGCTGGTGACTAGAGGACGGTCTGCTGCTACCACCAACAGAAGAAACAGCAGTTTAACATTGGAAAAGCCGCGGTGTCCGAGTTCCTCATCGGTTTCTTTAACATTCACTTGGTTTGAAGGAAACTGAGAGTTAGACTGTCAAGGCAGAGTTCTACTGTGTTGCAGGAGCACTGGGAGCAGAGCGTCACTGCACGACAATGAGGACGGAGGACAACAGTAAGCCGGGTAGGTTGGAACTTTTCGATCACAACCAGTAATTGGAAAACTCTTTTGAAGACTCGTTCAGTCTAAAAGTCGGCTTTCCGCTCCGGTTCATGTGATCTGAGTTCATTTGAAGGTTCGGGTTGCTCTAAAACGACCTTTGCTCCTGTCCTGTGGCGTCCTAACCCTGTATAGTGACAAGACTTCTGGTGTCCAATTTGTTTCTGTGTTGACTATTTGTTTCCAGTTTTCAGATGTGGGATCGGTTGTTGGGGATAACACAGCATGTTACAGCACTCATATAGGTTTCAAATAGCACTGCCCGTCTGTACCCTCCCTGTTCATCTTGTCTCGCCATATCCCCATATCCTTATCCCCTCCCCCCAAAAAAATTGATGATAGGACTCATGATAGGAAAATTCAATAAAGAATAATAGCTTAGTCTCCAGGGGGGGCCGGTGATGGTCACGCACACGCACTAAATATTAATATATTTTGCTGCAAGACTAAAATATGCATTGATCTCATTAAAGTTGACTCCATTGTGTGGTGTTAAACGATGAGTATAAATGCAGACAAAAACAGAAAAGAATGAAAAAATAAAAATTTAGAAAATAAAAAAATAAAACGACCTGCAGATTCACCCGACTTCCATGTGCTTCTATACTAACTGTAGCTGTGGGTTGTAAACAAGCACATTAGTCAGTCCAATTACAATTAACGCAAATTCAACCAATCTCCATGAATTCTGCGCGACCTTGCAATTTTGTCCAATCACCGCGACCTTTCCACTATTTTGTCCCGCCTCCCGTGAGTTCCACCAATCACAGCAGCCCCCAGTAACGCACGTACGTCACCGAATTCACTTCCTTGTTTATGGTTTGAAGATACAGATGCAACAAAAACTACTGCAGAACAGTTCCCTGATGTTCTTCACCAAAGCGGAGCTAAACTGTTTTCCCCCCGTGGAATATTGAGGTGGAACACAAACCAAAACCATCCACTGACAAACACTTTTCTACCGTAAACATATCAGGAGAATGGGTGAAACCAGCGGACCACAGACCAGACAAACCACCGTGATGAAGCTGTTGCATCCAGATCTGTGTCCAGCACTGAAACAATGAAGGTCAGTTAGATTCATTAACTGACGTGACGAGCTGTGAGCGTGTGTGTGTGAACACGCGTGTGGCAGGATGTGGAATTAACTTTTTAAACTTTTAGAATTTTTAATGAATTATACAAAACAAAGAAAAAAAATGCAACTTTTTAGTAATTTTTCACCGTCTCCTGCAATTTCATCGCAACTTTCATCGCAATTTTTTAGAAAATCTGGTAACACTTTATAATAACGATCATTTATAAGCTATTAATAGATATTAGTAGATAGTTAACTAATCATGAACAAACCACTTATAAATAAATGATTATTAAATCATTTACAACTTAAGTTACAAGACATTTATAAGCTATTAGTAGATCTTGAACTAATGATGAATAAACTATTTATATATATATTTGTGAATGATTATTAAACCAGTTAAAACTTAAGGTGTTCAACATTTATATATGATTTATACATCATGAGAAACACTGCATCAACATTGTTTGTACAGGATTTATTCATCATCAACTAATGTTATTTAATATGCAGGAAAACAGTTTTTGAATGATTTCAGGAAATACCCACCACCACCATTTGTTTATTCATGTTTAACAAATGATTTGTTAGACATTCATAAAATTATATAAATCATTTGTGGATGTTATTGTGGCCCCAAATCAAAAGTGAAAACTATTCATTGTTTACTAATGTTTGTCAATGTTTATTCATGATTTGTGGACCTTTTACTCACGCCTTATAAATGATCGTTATTATAAAGTGTTACCGAAGAGCTGCTGCAAATTGAGGCATTTTAGGAGCAACAATCTTGAAAAACGCCCACGAAATCCTGGAGGGACTGATTAGTTAATAACTTCAGACCTTCTATCGTCCTACTTCATTTAATGGCATCACCAAAACACCCTGAAGAGTCTCATAACTGCATGACCTTTGTTTCATCACAGTAAATCCAACAGCTGTGGAAATACTTCAGTCGAAACCACCAGATGGAGGTACAGTTAGCGAGTCGTCGTGAAATTCGTAGGACTTCTCTTGGAAACAGCCTTTATCTACAGTGAAATAGCAGCGGGTTTATCGGAAACTATGGGAAGAATTGGGGAAATCAGCAGGACTAGTTCAACAAGATGTGTGAAAGTAGCCGATCTTAATTCGTTAAAAGGTGAACAAACTTGCAGCAGAACCTCAGAGAGTTCATGTGTTGAGTAGAAGTGACTGGACTCGGTGTTGACGCTCAGCCTGATGCATGTCGAGCTGCGAGAGACGAACGAGGCAGAGAGGTCGTTGTGGAGTAATTGCGCTCGAGGAGACGTGTCGTCCATTTCTACTCTGGAGGAGGGAGCAACGTTTATCGCTCCGAGGAAAACGCTCTGATGTCTTTTAAAAACCCTTCGGTGTCACTTTCTGACCGAGTTACGGGAGACGGGAGGTTGACAGGAGGAGGACAGATGGGAGGATGGAGGAGGAAGATCCAGCGAGAAGCAGGAAGAAGGCTGCCGGGACAAGATTCACTTCACACAACCTGCCTCCCGACGGTGAAAAGCTTCGTTCCAACCAGAGAAACGGTAAATATCAGCACGTTTAACCAAGGAAACGAGATGCTAAGTGGGAAAGTAGCTTATTTTAGTCTGCAGGATCCCACTGGCGCCGCTTTAAAGACGACGTTTCTCACAGAAAGACAAACTGCAAAAATGACGTTTTTCTCCACCAAATCTGCAGAAAAAAACAAACAATAAAACTCCTCCCTTTGTCACAAACTAAACATTGTACGGTGACAAAACACAGAAATAAGGTGTTAAAATTATGGATTCTGATCAGTTTATGGGCGTTTTTTTATCGTTTTCACATTTTTCCTCACTGTGGGCTCATTTCTTTTCACTTTGGAGTCATTTGTCTTCAATGTGGACTCATTTTTCCTTACTGTGGGCAAATTTTTCCCCACTTCAGACTCATTTTTCGTCACTGTCAGTTCATTTCTTTACACTGTGGGCTCATTTTTCCTCACTGTGGCCTAATTTTTCCTCATGGTGGGTTCATTTTTCCTCACTGTGGGCTCATTTTTCCTCACCATGATCTCATTTTAACTTACTGTGGACCAATTTCTCACTGTGGACTCATTTTTCCTCACTGTGGGCTCATTTTTCCTTACTGTGGACAAATTTTTCCTCACTTGAGACTCATTTTTGCTCACTGTAGACTTATTTTTGCTCACTGTGGGTTTGTTTTTTCTCTTTGTGGGCTCATTTTCCCTCATGGTGGGCTCATGTCTCTACACTGTGGGCTCATTTTTCCTTACTGTGGGGTCATTTTTCCTCAATTTAGACTCAGTTCTCCTCACTATGGGTTCATGTCTCTTCTCTGTAGTCTTATTTTTCCTCACTGTGGGCTAATTTTTCTTCACTCTGGAATCTTTTGTTATCAATATGGACTCATTTTTCCTCACTACGGAATCATTTTGCTTCATTGTGGGCTAATTTTTCCTCTTGGTGGGCTCATGTCTCCTCACTGTGGGCTCAATTTTCCTTATCAGCGGCTCATTTTTCCTCACTGTGGACTCATTTTTCCTCACTGTAGACTAATTTCTCTTCACTTTGGACTCATTTGTCCTCACTGTGAGCTAATTTTTCCTTACCGAGATCTCATTTTTCCTTACTGTAGATTAATTTTTCCTCACTTTAGACTCATTTTTATCCACTGTGAGCTCATTTTTGTTCACTGTGGACTCATTTTTCCTCACCGTGGGCTCATTTTTCATTTACATTTTAGTTCTCTCTCCTCCTAGCCATGGTTGTTCTGTTTCCATAGAGATGCAAGACTTTATAGTGCAGTGAAAAATGAACGCACAGTGAGGAAAAATGTGACAGGAGTTCAAAGGGTTAAATAAAGACAATGTTATTTGTCACTGAACAGGAAACTACGTCAACAAGTGAACAATCCTTCAAGTAATACTGTATTAAAACAAAACTGAAAAACACTGCAGAGTTAAAGCCTAAACTATGAGAGTGTTTTGCTTTTCTTGGTGCTTTATTTCTATAAATGTGTAATTTTAGTGTTTTTAACTGTCATTGTGCATCAGCAGGTTAATCAATACAAAGAATAATCAATAGTCGCAGCAATAAATGATAGAAGTTCGATGTATTTCAGTGATTTAGGGACGGTTTCATTACAGATCTGCCGGTTTTTACTGCATTCCATAGCTGTCTGCCTGCTAATCCCTCTATACAGCGTATTTATAGATACGGCCTGTGTGTGTGTGTGTGTGTGTGTGTGTGTGTGTGTGTGTGTGCGCGCGTGTGTGTGACAACGAGGCAGCAGTCGTCTGATTTGAGTTAAATGGTGTGTAACATTACGGCGGTGAATCTGGCCAAATGACCTGTGGCCAAAACACACAGATGGTCTACTGTCTCACACACACACACACACACACACACACACACACACACACACACACACACTCGACACATTTAAATAACAGAACATCCAGCAGAGATTTAAACGTCCGACAGTCTGAATGGAGCTGAGATCTTACGGAGGGTTTGTAAAGCAGATTGATAAACAGTGAGAGTAAAGTAGAGCCTGTTAGCATGATGGAATTAGCTAATTAGCACCATCACATTAGCGCTGAGGCTAATGTGGATGTCATTGGTTTAGCAGGTATTATAGCCCCTCGACACCTGAATTTATTTACAATTATATAAAAACAATAATTTTATGTGTTTTTGATTTTAAGTTGATGTTAAATTAAGTGGAGGTTGTTAGTTTGTCTATAGCACATATGGTAGATATAAAGGTGTAATGCAACAGGCATTAATGGTAACATTTTTTTATTGGTGCCACAAATGCCATTCAAACTGGTCCTAAGAGAAACCAGTGCTTGCAAAAGGTTCCTAGGTATGTATTGAATATTCACGAACCAGCATTGGGGGAACCTAAAGTTCCTAAAGTTAGAACCTAAAACAAAGATGTGTAGTAAAACTCTACATAGCACAGATGTTTCACTGTTGGCAATTTTAACTTGTTTCCTTGCCGTTTACACTGCTTACACTGCCTGCAGTTTAGTCGAGTAATCAGATTTCAGTCGTGTCTTCTCAGTCGCACTAACGAGAGCATAATTCTTTAGTATTTTACAGGTTCTGGTGCAACAACCGGTTTATTTTAGGTGATTTTTTTCTGTGAGACGTGCAGAATAAAGTGGTTATGAGTTAATGTCAGGATTAGATTTGGGTAATTTTCTTCACAAAACAGCAGAACAGAGACGATTAGTTCAGGGACTGATGAGTCTTTATGGTTGTGATTCTGATAAATGGTGTAACTAGGATAAGACAACGATCCGGGGTTCAGCGGGTTACGACGCTGCTAACCACCGAGCCACTGTGCAGCCCCAAAATGACCTAATAAAGACAAAAAAATCACCACAAAAAAACGTGAAAAAAACAAGCTAACTCACCACAAAGAGTCGAAATCGCCCAAACAACAAAAACCTCCACAATAACAAAAAAATCACCACCACGAAAATATGCAGGATCTCCACAAAGTGACACCAAATCATCTGTAAGAGTCAAACTAATCTCAGAAAGTCCAGAGAACCGTTAAAAAAACACTTCCTGGGCAGTTCAATCGAACGCAGCTGGACTCAGTGGAATGTCTGTGAAGACGTTTGGCCTCTAATCCGAGTGGCTTCATCAGTTCATGTCAAGACTAGAGTGGGATAGTCTAGTCTGGGCTACTATGACCTCGATGTATGAGAACAATCACAGACACTAAAAAAGACAAACACACAAGAGGTCAGAGGGAATACACTGGAAAAAATGCCCAAATCAAGAAAAATAAACTTATTTCAAGGCACTTTTACCTTGAAATAAGTGAAAAAATCTGCCAATAGAACAAGTGAAAATTTGCTTGGTCAGATTTCTTGAAGTAAGACATGATATTTAGAATATTGAGGTCTTAAAATCAGCAGGGAAAATTTATTTTAAGCTATATTTTAGCAGCATTGTCAAGCTGAGGTGTCTTAGAATAAACCAGACATGATAAAGAATTAAATAGATTTTTGCTTTAATAAGTTTCAACTTCTTAATTTGAGATGTGTTCAACTTATTTTAGTTGTATTATCGTGGCTCTTCTCTAGATTTAAGACCATCTTGTACTTGAAATAAGATCACACAGATTAATTGAAGCATTCTGAGATATAATGTCTTCTCACAGTAGCTAGAAATCCTAATATTTAGTGGTGTTTGACAGCATTTGAAGGTGTTGTGTTTTAGGTGAAGCCAGCTACGCCCAAAAGGAGGTGTTTTAACTCAAAAGCAGACATTTGCTTTGTTTTTTTTTTGACACATTTTCCACATGCAGCTGTTTTCTGATATGAATTGGTGATTTTCCAATCAAATGCATTTACTTTATTTCTTAAATCCAGATTATTTATCTCATACAAACAACAGCTCAGCTTGAAACATGTATGAAATGAAATGAACCTTGTTTCTGGTAAAATACAACTAAAACAAGATCATTTCAAGATTGTTTGACTTAACAAGACATTTAAGATGCGTTGTCTTAAAACACGTCCCTCCATCTGCTGAAATGTTACCTGTAAAGTGAATTTATCTTAAATAGTGGACAATTTGACTAAAATAAGACGAATAAACTTGGTAAGATGTTGAGTTTTTGCAGTGTACTCCTCTGGGAACCATGAATATCTATATATCTGTTTGGTTTAATACAGTCCTAGAGGCGCTAAGAGTTTAGCTCCAGTCCAGCACAGAAGTTGAAACCCTCTAAACACCAGAAGCGGCGCCAATAATTCCTACATGAATCCTGGATGTAGGACTAACGTGAACATAAATCCAGTATGTGGTGTAAAGACAGTAATCCAGGAAGCCAGAACAATTTAGCTGCACACAACGGAGTCTAATCTGCAGGAGACGGTTGGAGCTCTGGCGCCTCCTCAGAGAATAATTCAGTTACAACCGATCGCGGCCGAAGAGCAAACTGCAGGAATGTGACCGATGATAGCGGCTGAAACACGAGCAGACACTCGGATACAGTAAAGGAGAAACCGGACACGACGCTGAGGGTTTGACGTGACGCCGTGGAGAGAGGAGCTGCAACACAGGAGAGCTGAGAGGCCTTCAGGGTCTCCTGGGAGAGTCGTAATTTACATTAGACCATTAGAGTGGACGGTGTGGAGGAAACAGAGGGAGAGAAAATGGATAAGAGGAGGAGCGAAGGAAAGAGAAGAGGTGGAAATGGATTCATATTTCTCAAACTGAGAAATGTTTTCCTAAACCGACCAAGTTCAGAACAGTTTAATAGCTGAGAAAAAGAAAGAGAGGTAAAAAATGAAGAAAAAAGACATGAAAAGGAGGAGAAAAATAGCTGGTAAAGTCTAAAAAAAACTACAAAGACACGCTAAAAAGCTACAAGAAAACTATGAAGAAACAATAAAAACGATAAAGAGACACAATAAAACATTAAAAAGCAATTAAAGACTACAAAGAACACTAAAAACTAATAAAAGGCGCTAAACAACTGCAAAAAAACTCCAAAGAGATGACAAAAACTACTAAGAAACACTAAAAAATTATAAAGAGATGACAAAAATTACTTAGAAATATTAAAAAACGATAAAGAGATAGAGAAAGAGAAAAAAAATCTTTAAAAAAACACAAATTGAGAATCATAAACTACATAGAGACGGTAAAAAAGATACTAAAAACCACACAGAGACCATAAAAAAAACAGAAAGACACAATTAAACTTTAGAAATGATTAAAAAAGACCAACAAACACTAAAAAACACATAAAAAGGTGATAAAGACCGACTAAAAAGTACAAAGAGACACTTAAAGCTACGAAGAAAAACCAAGGAAACTACAAGTCAGTACTGAAAACTACAAGGAGGTGACAAAAACTAAAGAGGCACTAAGGAACTACGTAGAAGCTTTAACAATGTAAAAAGAGACAAAAAACTACATATAGAAACTGAAAAATACAAAATGACAATAAAAGATGACAAAGAAAAACTACAAATTGACAATAAAATCAAAGAAGCTCTAAAAAAAATCAACAAACACGGAAAAAACTACAAGAGACACGAAAAAAACTACAGAAAAACACCAAAACCTACATAAAGATGCAAAAACTACAAAGAAGAACTACAAACAGATTCGAAAAATCTAAGAAGACATACGAAAAACTACAAAAACACACAAAAACTAGGAAGAAACATGAAAGAAACTGTAAAGATGCACTAAGAAACTACGGAGAAACACTAATTATCTACAAAACTACAGAAATGTAAAAACTAAAAAAAACTACAAATATATTAAAAAAACTACAAGTAGGTACTGGAAACTACAAAGAGGCACGAAAAACTACAAAGAGACGATAAGAAACCACAAAGAAAAAAATACAATATGTGGAAAGAAACTAAAAATTGCAGTCTAATAAAAATTCACCACAAAGAAACACAACAAACTACAACTTACAGAGAAAACTACGGGGTGTAACAACACACTGAACCGAACCGAACCGTTTGCTACAGGCACTTTTGATTTACCACAGTATGAACATTTTAAGACTACTAAGAATGGCCGATGTACAGAACTGTTTTAACTGTCAACCTCGTAGTTCCCACAGTTGTGTTGGACCTTCTCCGTCTCACAGTTGATCAGTATTGAGGAACTAAAAACAAGTAGGAGTTTCCAGGGGAACACAGGATATGACGGACCGTTTGTTCTCCTGTCTTTTGTGACGTATGGCTAGCTAATGGGATGGCTAATGCTAACGGAGCTGGAAGACGCTCCGCCGTGGTTAAAACCACCCGTCTGGGATCACTTGGGTTTCCTGGTAAAGTCTGAAAAAGGAGTAAAACAAGTGGACCAGACCAAAGCTGTAAGGAGCTCCAAACGTGGAGAAAGTATGGTGTTTATTATTGGTCATAACTCTGGTTTTACTTGGCCGATCAACACAATTCAAAGACTGGTAGATAGTTAGAAATCCACACTTTGGACACAAGTTGAAACGGAGACTCAGCGAGGCGTCTTGCTGCTATGTCATCTTAAATCTGTCATGTCATTTTGACGCACCGGTGCGTCCATCAACTCTATAGGGTTCTGTACCGAACCAAACCGAACCAAGACTTCCGTACCGAAACGTGATTTTTGTGTCCCGTTACAGCCCTAGTAGTAACCATAAAAAGCTATGAAAAAACTACAGACACTAGAAAAACTACCAATAGATACTGAAAACTACAAAGAGACACTAAAAAAACTACAGAGACGCCAAAAACTACAATAAAACACAGCAAACTGCAGGAACAATAAAAACCACAAACGAAAGATACAAACAGACAATAAACACATCCAAACAAACACTGCAAAATCGCTTTACCCAACAAATAAAACTAAAAAACCCACAGAATTGCAAAAATAATAACAATGAGAGACCAAAAAACTACCAAGAGACTCTAAAAAATTGTACAGAAATGCAAAAATAACTACAGGGAGCAGCTAAAACACTTTAGAGACGCAAAAATAACTAGAAAGAGTTACAAAAAAATGCAAACAGGTTAAAAATAACCTTAAAAGAATTCAGCAAAAACAGCAACAAAGAGAAGCATAAAATTAATGCAAAATGACAATCGATCCACAAATAAACTGTCATGTCGGCTCATCTTCTGTACATTTATTGTATATTTATAAACGTTAAGCTGCATTTATCAAGTCTGACCCTGAAAACTCTGATCAGGATATTCGAGGAAAACTGCAGAAACCAAAGCAGAAGCTGCGACAGGATTTAATGAATCAGGCAGCAGCAGCAGCGATGCGTTCACTGTCCCCTGGGAAAACTCTAATCTGCATTAGACCCACATTACACAACCGAGCTGCCGGCTGGAGGTTTTACCGTCCGTCACAACAGAAGAAGGAGAAGACGGTGGGTGGACGTGATGTACAGATAGGAGGTGCATTCAGGGGCCGTGGGAAGAAGCTAATTTACAGACTGAGAGACAAAAAAAATCACATCATAATAACATAAATTACACATAAAAATGACAAGTTACCACCAAAACATGCATAGTCATCATGAAAAGATGGAAACTCACTACAAAGAATCAAAATCACCTCAAATAGACAAAGAAAATCCCCACAAATCGACAAATTACCACTAAAAAACAGGAAATCTCCTCAAGAACACGGAAACTCTCCACAAAAAGACACAAAATCCCGACAAAAACATGCAAACTAACCACAAAAAGAAGCAAAATCACCACAAAGACATGCAAACTAACTAAAAAAACACACAAAATCCCCACAAAAACATGTAAACTAACCACAAAAAGACATAAAATCACCACAAAAACATGTAAACTAACCACAAAAAGACACAAAATCATCACAAAAACACACAAAATCACCACAAAACATGCAAACTAACCACAAAAAGACACAAAATCATCACAAAAACGTGCAAACTAACCAGAAAAACATGTAAACTAACCACAAAAAGACATAAAATCACCACAAAAACATGTAAACTACAAAAACACACAAAATCACCACAAAAACATGTAAACTAACCAGAAAAACATGTAAACTAACCACAAAAAGACATAAAATCACCACAAAAACATGTAAACTACAAAAACACACAAAATCACCACAAAAACATGTAAACTAACCAGAAAAACATGTAAACTAACCACAAAAAGACATAAAATCACCACAAAAACATGCAAACTAATCACAAAAAGACATAAAATCACCACAAAAACATGCAAACTAATCACAAAAAGACAAAATCATCACAAAAACATCTAAATAACCACAAAAACACACAAAACCAATGCATATAGTCAATATCCACCCAAAAAGACAAAAGAATGCATCTACAAAGACACAAAATCGCCTCAATTAGACAAAAAAATCCCCACAAAAAGCCAAAATTACCACCAAACAACAGGGAAAGTCTACAAAAAACATGTAAACTAATGACAAAAACAGACAAATTCAACGCAAAGAGTCAAAATCACCTCAACTAGACTAAAAAACAAATCCCACAAAAGACAAAATTATCATGGAGATAAAGAAGAAAATGTATGAAGAGAATGTTTTTGTCTCCAGAGACCAGCCAAGAAAACCCCATTCAAAACTCCATTGACATTTCGGGCGATTTTACTTAAAGCTCTGCTAGTTCACTGTCTGTAATAACAGCAGGACATCTGAGCGCTTTGCAACACTGGAGCTGATTTGTCTTTGAATTCGGGAAATGAAATGTTTGCAACAGGCGGACATGTTTACCTGTACGAGATCTTTTTGTCTCTCCACCTCTGTCCGGTCAGAGCGTAACGCTTGTTCCTCTGCCGGCGGCTGGTGTGAGGATGATCGGGGACGCCACAGCGAGGCCTCCTCATCCACCTGAACGCAACATCATATCAAATTTAATGAAATGAGCACTTTCGGTACTTTTACTTCATGTTGATGCTGATATCTATGTACTGATACTTCCACATTTCCTCACTGTGGTTTCATACAAACACTCACTCTATGGTGGTCTGGTCCAGGATCCCCGTCACTGGGATGCCGTAGAATCGCTGCATTGCTGCTACGGCTGACTGCATGGCCTTTTCCTGCCGCAGGTCGGACGTCCGAACGTCATGAGGAAGCAGGTAACCGTAGTTCTTCAGCCACGTCTGGGAGGAAACAACAGGAAGACGACTCAGTTACAGCTTCGACTGAAAACACCTCCACATGTCTAGAACCAGAGCGCGAAACAGTTTGTATCATTCAGACAACAGATCCGACATATAAACTCCACATTCAGCCTCATTCAAATACAAAGAGACACTAAAAACTACAATTAGACACTTAAAACTATGAACATACTCGAAGAAACTACAAAGAAACACAAAAAACTACAGACAATAAAAACTAAAGAGACAAAAACTATAAATAGAAACTGAAAAATACAGACAATCATAAAACTACAAATACATACTAAAAACGACAGACATAAAAAACTACAAAATTGATACCAATAACAACAAACTAAAAAACACTACAAATACCGACAACTACAAAGAGACAATAAAAACTACAATCGGACACTTAAAACTACGAACAGACACTAAGAAACTACATAGAAAAAAAGAGACACAAAGACAAAAAACTACAAAGTTGTTAACAAAAACTACAGACTAAAACAAAACTACAAAAAGATACTAAAAACTACAAACAATGAAAAAACTACAAATGCATACTAAAACAATAACGACACTAAATAAACAACACAGACACCAAAAGGTACAGAGCAAAAAAAAAACCAATACAAAAAGACACTGAAAACTACAGACAAAAAAACTACATAGAAACTACAAAAAAACGACAGAGACAACAAAAAATTAACAAGATACAAAACTATAGATACTGAAAACTACAGACAATTAAAAAAACTACAAATGTATACTAAAAACAACAAAGACACTAAATAAAGTACAAATAAATACCAAAAACTACAGAGACTAAGAAAAACTACAAAAATTGCTGAAAACTACAGACATGATAAAACTATAAGAATATACTGAAAACCTACAGACAACAAAACTCTAAAGATAACCACAAATATAGATACTTAAAACTACAAACACTGGAAAAACTACAAATACATATTATAAACTACAGACACTAAAAAACTACAAATATATATTATAACCTACAGACACTAATTAAACTATAAGTAGAAACCAAAAGTCACAGACTAAGAAAAACTACAAAAAGATACTTCAAACTACAGACACTAAAAAACTACAAATACATATTATAAACTACAGACGCTAATTAAACTACAAAAAGATAATGAAACTACAGACACAAGAAAACAACACATAAACACAAAAAACTATGAAAATATAATAAAACCCTGGAAAGAGACACAAAACTAGACACTGAAAACTACAAAGAAAAAAAACTACAAATACATACTAAAAACAACAAAGACACTAAATAAACTAAAGGTAGAAGCCAAAACACAGAGACTAAGGAAAAGTACAAAAATATACTCAAAACTACAGACATTATAAAACTACAAAAATATGCTGAAAACCTACAGACAACACAAATCTAAAGATACACAAAAATAACTAAACTAAACACTGAAAAACTACAAATAAATATTATAAACTACAGACACTAATTAAACTACAAATACAAACCAAAAGCTACAGACTAAGAAAAACTACAAAAAGATACTGAAAACTACAAACACTAAAAAACTACAAATATATACTATAAACTACAAACACTAAAAAACTACAAATATATACTATAAACTACAAACACTAAAAAACTACAAATATATACTATAAACTGCAGACACTAATTAAACTACAAATACAAACCAAAAGCTACAGACTAAGAAAAACTACAAAAAGATACTGAAAACTACAAACACTGAAAAACTACAAATATATACTATGAACTACAAACACTAAAAAACTACAAATATATACTATAAACTACAGACACTAATTAAACTACAAATAGATAACAAAAGCTACAGACTAAGAAAAACTACAAAAAGATACTGAAAACTACAGAAACAAAAAACGACATAAAAACACAGAAAACTACAAATAGATAATAAAAACTAAAAATACACAACCTATAAGCAGATACTGAAAACTACAGACGCTAAAAAACCACAAACACATACTAAAAACAACAAAACACTGCATAAACTACAAACAGACACCAAAAACTACAGACTAAGAAAAACATAAAAATATAAAAAATATACTGAAAACCTACAGAGACAAAAATTATCAATAGCTATCGGAAACTGCAAACACATACTAAAAACTATAGACCAAGAAAAACTACAAAAAGACACTGAAAACTACAGACACACAAAAAACAACATAGAAACACAAAAAACTACAAATAGATATTAAGAAAAACTATAAAAAGATACTGAAAACTACAAAGAGATCCAAAGAAACTCTGATAAAACTCTAATTTAAGATGCATTCATTTAATCAGGTTTTCCTCTCCTGTCTTAAGAATTGTAGTATTTTAGGGCTGCTGGTATCATAACTTCTGTCCCTACATTTAAAATTGACATGTGACTATATTTAATGCTCTTTTTAAATTACATATCAAGTATTGATCACATGATTAAAGCGGTTCTTGTCGCAGGTTAAACCATCAGTGTCCTCTGTGGGGCTGAAACACTTCACAGCTTTGCAACCGAATGAGGTCGAAAACAAGCTTCTGTGCAAAGACATGCAAATAATTTTAATATTCTGGCTGCATAAAAGCAAACAGACGAGACTCTTTGAATCATTTCGCGCAGGAGAATCTGATTGCTTTCACCTTCTCGGGCCTCAGACAGCGGCGGAGCTGATGAGCTGCAGCGACGACTGCTGCAATCTGCATCAGCGTTCATCCTCCTTTTTGGGGTCACAACTCAGTCAAATGTATTTTTAGGCTTCACTCTCATTTCTGAGGAAGTCTCTGATGTTCACGCACAAGAAAGTCCAGAACGACAGCTAACGGCTCACAGCTAACAGTCAATTATGGATGCTCAAATGGTTTTAAATTTGCCAGAACAGTAAAGAAATATCAACGTTTTACTTCTTGTTTACAAAAAACGGTGAATCATGGGAACACCGGTGTAAAAACTGAGAAGCAGAAGAAGAAAGTAAAAGAAATTAGCAGGGGATTCGGAGGAAAAGAGCAAAAAAGGAGATTTATTGAAAGAGAAACTCAAAGAAAAGAGTCAAATTACAGGCAATCTACTTCACTCTGATCCAAAATCGAAACCTCGGATGATTCTTCTTATGTCTTTGCAGCCGCCTGTCTCTTTAATGTGACAAAACTCCTCCAGAGACAGAAGGAAGATGAAGAAGAAGAAGAAGAAGGGAGGTAAACGAAGAGGAGAGGAAAATAAAAAGACAGGTGTTGAAAGAAAAGAATGAGGTAACCGAGGGGAGGCGGGGAGGCCGAGTCCACAGCAGGTCTTTAATAATTCAGAGCAAAGCAGCTCCTCTCAGCTCGACCAGAACAGAAAGCAGCGACCACGTCAACGTCCGCCACAAAAAACACGACCAGGACTCAACACTGAGACACTTAGACGCTCGTGGAAACATGTTTTCACCAGGAAAATTAAAAAACATATTCATGTAAAGTCACAGCTAAGACACAACAAGTCATAATGTCGACATATTAAGTCAACAATTACATAAGAAGACACAATTATGACCCAGGAAGTCAAAATGTTGATATATTAGGTCAAACTATTGAGATAAAAGTCATAAAAATTCAAATTAGTTAAAAGTTTGACACATTAAGTGAAAGTACTGAGCTGAAACTTCAAAATAAAACAAAAAGTCCAAATGGTGAGAGAAGAAAAAACAGTTGTGATGTGACGTAATGTGGTGAGTTATGTGATAAAAAGTCAAATAATGTGATAACAAGTCAACAAATCTATGTGATAAAGAACCAAAACTGAGATAGACATTTAAAATTTTGATTTAGGTCAAACTTAAGAGACAGGAAGTCAAAATTAATATGAGAAAAATCATAAATATGAAAAATTAGGACAAACTTTTGAGACAATAAATTCTATAAATTATGGTAAAATATGTGAATAGTTTTACATTTTAAGTCAAACTATTAAGTTGAAACGAGAGAAAAAGTCCATTCCATGCAATAATAAAGCAATATTTTTGACAACTTAGGACAAACCAATGAGTTAAAGAACCAAAACTGAGATAGAAATTAAATATTTCACTGACTGTGTAAAAAAAAAAGACATATTATCAATCTAACTACTGACAAACTGTGAGGTAATAAATCAAAATTGTACAATGAATAAGATTTTGACACATCACTTCAAAATTTTGATATAGGATTTAGAAACTGAAGGAAAACATCCAAATAAGATGTTTAAAAAGCAAAATATGCGATAAAAGTCCACATTATGAGATAAGTTCTGACATAATATGTGAAACCTATGAGAAAAAGAACCTAAACTGAGATGGAAATTTAACATTTTGACTTATTTGTCAAAGAAAAAATACATCACAATTATGAAATAAATTTAATATATTAAATACATATAGAGAGAAAGACATTCTTGACACATTTTAAAATAAAAACCACTTAAACTGAAAATTCTGTGTGGAAAAAAAAACATTAAACGAGGAGCATATGTTCAAAAATTAACTTTTCATATTGTACTGCATGTTATATGAAAATAAAATTATTATTTCAGGATAAATCCTTTACATGTCATACATAAATTTGTTGATCAACATAAATTAATCAGCAAATATATTGAATAGTTAAAAAAAACTGATGACAATATTTGCTGCTTTTCTGTGTCTTAAATTAAACCAAAGTCTGGGTGTTGTTGTTTTGGACAGAAGACTTTACAAAATGATTTTATTCATTTCATTTGCGCCTCCTGTGTATTTAGACTTCTGTTGTTTAGTTAATTTTGAGCAGCTGGTTGTTGTTTCAGCTCAAGCGTGTTTTGTTTGGTGATTCAGAGCTGCTCTGATTCTAATCTGCGTTTAATCCAAAGTGTAAATGTCGACACGACGTGCAGCACGGAAACCGACTGCTGACAGTTTAATTGAAAGTCTGATTTTATTCTGCTCCGTCCACAGTCAATGAAGCAAAACACAATGAAGCTAAAAGCAAAAAACACACCTATTGTATACAGGAAGGAACACAATACCATGCGGCCTACGCAAGAGTCAAGGTGTCAGCACATTCAATACATAGAAATACTACTACAGACATTTCATCATTACTGTTAATAATAAATAGAATTTATTTCTGTTAGATTAACATAAAAAATAAAATAACTCTGACTACTGCACGATTCTGACGTATTTCATTCCAAACCAAAACCCTCCGAACCCAAAACCTGCCAACGGTTTTGCAAGGCAGGTTATCTAATAAAAACTAATAATAATAACAACAATCAAAATAACACTATTGTGAGAGCCATATACTGTAAAATAAATAAATAAAAAAGGGTGAAAGAGCTAAAAACACTTAAATATTAGTTTGGTGAAAAATATAAAAATTTCCTGTGTTAAAAGCTCAGGGTAATATCTGATGTTGAAAATATAAATACTGCTTTAAGATAAAGTTGAGTTGATTAAGCAATTTAAAAACATAAATAGAAATTAAAGCTGCAAGCAGCGTCGGACGGGCCCTCGCTTCTCAATGCACTAGTCTCCACACGACCTTTTCTAGGGGGCGCCATAGAGCCGATTGGAATTTCGACTGTGCAAATCTGTTGGTCTTGGGATACTATATGTATGTAACAATTTTAATGTTTGTAGGATTAAGCAGTGATTTTATATGAGTATTTAAATATTTGTAGGGGGCGCTGTGGAGCCGTTTGACCATGTCCATTCCTGAATTGTATATTGAACGTTAGCTTTTGAGATTAATGAGGATTTGTGTGGATTTGGTAATTTTACATGGATCCTTTCACCTCCAAACCCATTTCGTTCCACATGGCGAAATTGTTCAAAATGGCCGCCATGCCACGCCCACACCGTGTAACGCAGCCACAAGATTTTAATAAATTTTCATCCTGGATGGGTCTAGATGCCACACAGCCAATTTGGTGAAAATCAGATAAAAATCCTGGGAGGAGTTTGTTAAATTCCAATGCCTGCGCACCACGTGTTTTAGTTGGCGGTGTTTAGCTTTTTTGTTCAAAATGGCCGCCATGCCACGCCCACAACGTGTGACGCAGCCACAAGATTTTAAAAACTTTTCATCCTGGAGGGGTCTAGATGCCACACAGCCAATTTGGTGAAGATCTGATAAAAATCCTAGGAGGAGTTCGTTAAATTCCAATGCCTGCGCACCACATGCTGTAGGGGGCGCTGTTGAGCTTTTTTTGAAATTTCAACAGCAGGAATTTTTTTGTCTTGGGCTACTGTACCTGTGTACCAAATTTCATGAGTTTACGTGAAACTAGCCGTATTAACTCCACTAAAGCCCAATTTTCTAGGTGGCGCTATTGAGTCATTTTGCCATTCATATGTGTAATTCCCCCAAAAAATCAAATTTTTCACCAGTCCTGATGTCTGTGCCAAATTTGGGGAGTTTTTGAGCATGTTTAGGGGGTCAAATTAGGGTTCAAAGTGGCGTAAGAAAAAGAAACCGCCAAACAAACAAACCGCCAAAGAAACACTACAGGAACAATAGGGTCCTACGCACTGTAGTGCTTCGGGCCCTAATTAAAAATGTTTAAGTCTGAATTAAAGACAAGCCAATAAATGTCATGTGGTAAAGATACGATCCTCCCTCTATATGGACGCCTGTGAAGTTGTTACGTTCATTTGAATGAGCTACAGGTTTGGGAGCACAGATTTTCTACCTGATAACGACATGGACACGTAATGTTCCTTTTTTTTTTGCTCGAAATAAATTACCTTGAATGGATAACTTCGTCTTGGTCTTCAGTGTGAGAAACCTTGCACTCGTGTGGTTCAGTGCGGCTGTCTAATGTCGTTTGAAACAGCCGCTACAACTATTTGTGTTTCCGTCTGCAAAACTGAACCATCAAAATCCTTCTATCACAGATATCGCATTTAAAAATTCGCCAAAAATCAAGCATTTGCACAAAGTTAATTCTGCAAAAGAACAAAAATTCTACAGTTTTCAGTGCAACTGTGAAGCCATTAGCGACTCAGCTGTGACCAACAGTCACGTGACAAAAATTAATTTTTCGGCTGTACTGCAGGCAGTGTTTACAGAACGGGGACAAGTATGGAAAATAATTAAAAATGCACATCGTTAAATATGTATAGCGTGTAGAGCCACTGTTTTTTTCCAGTGGCTCTACACGCAAAACGACAAAACTGAGAAAGAAATGGCTAAAATGAGGCATAAGCAACAAAAATGAGGCACAAAATGTCCAAAATAAAGAAAAAAAATGGCCAAAACGAGTCAAAAATACCTAAATGAGATTTAAAAAACAACAAAACTGAGAAAGAAATGGCTAAAATGAGGCACAAAATGTCCAAAATGAGAAAGAAATGACAGGAATGAGAAAGAAAATAAAGGAAGAAATGGCCAAAACGAGTCAAAACCACCTAAATGAGAGAAAACAAACGAATAAAATGAGGCAAAATAGCTAAAATGAGGCATAAACTGAGGTAGAAACCGTCCAAATGAGGCATAAAATCTCCAAAATGAGGAACAGATGACGCAAATTAGAAAGAAACCAAAGAAGAAAATGGCCAAAACAAGTCAAAACCACCTAAATGAGATTTAAAAAAACAACAAAACTGATGTTACTTAACTACTACTTCATTATTACTTCTCATTTTTCTATTTTAGTATTATTTTAGCATACTTTAAAAAAAACTGTAATGTATTATCCTTACATCTTATTGCTTTTCTATGAAGTGCTGCATTTAATCTCATATTACTGTAATTTTGTTTTTGAGCATATCTGTCACAAGTTCTATCCTCTCTTCTCTCATTTTATTTT
This sequence comes from Dascyllus trimaculatus, assembly GCA_024666655.1. Classification (NCBI taxonomy): domain Eukaryota; kingdom Metazoa; phylum Chordata; class Actinopteri; family Pomacentridae; genus Dascyllus; species Dascyllus trimaculatus. The sequence continues at coordinate 30,965,620 of CM045450.1, forward strand.
GCCTGGGATTTAAGATGATTCCAGGTTTTTCTTGTCTTTTAAAGTTTATTAACAATTGAAGAAATCAGTCTTTCTAACTGCATGAAACCAAGTCCGAAGCTTCAAACTGTCCTCTGGAGCTGTGGGGACCGACACACAATGTCCTCACAACAGGCCCAAATCTGTCCTCACAAACACACAAACACTCTGCAATGATGCACTCTGAGGACTAAATACTGCATCAGTCAGTATGTTGGTGTGCAAGTCCTCGTGAACACATGTTGTTGTGTGTCTGTCTCTGCATCACCGTGTGTGTGTGTGTGTGTGTGTGTGTGTGTGTGAGTGAGTGTGTGTTCAGAGGCTTGATGGCACTGTAGTAATTGTTGTGTAATAGCAGCTGGTGAATTATTTAATTCAAACCGTTTCCTCTGAGCCAACCAGCAGCTGGACACACACGTACACGTCTACCCTACGAAGAGGGGCCCATATGGGTTCACCTGTCAACAAGGGACACATGTTTTTTGTTATTTTAGAGAATGAACAATGTAGTAGCATATTTTCTTTTAAGATCCTTTTTCACAATTTTTCATCAACTGCAAATATGCATTTTTCCTAGCAAAAAATAAATAAAGCCAATAGGGGACCCGTAACGCTGACTGATGTCCACCGATCACACAGGGGACCTACATAGCCTGCAAAATGAATGAGAGCTCAGTCTTTTTTTAAAAATGTAACTCTAAAGTTTTTACAAATGCTCTTTTTCTTACAGTTCTTTGGTTGACTTACTCACTAATGTCGTGCACTTTATTTCATGCAACTAGATTTTAATCATATAAAAAAATATAGTTTCAATATTTTTAAAAACTGTATTTTTAGTTGAATATTTTTAACACTTTATCACAAAAAATGTCTGTTTTTTATTTTCCATTCCATTTTACTGTTATACGATAGAATTGCTATGAAATGAGAGGAGCAAGAATTTCAAATTGGACCTTTGTCATTCTATGATTTGGTTTTTACCCCACACCTTAGGAGAAAACCTTTCATGTCAGGCTTTTGTGAATGTGTAACACCACTAATAGATCGGTACGCAAATGCATGCAGACACACACTCACATTGTATTCATTTACTGGAGAATTAAAACCATTTCTTTTACCCTAAAATGTAACGACAATTTCGCCTCATCATTTGTAATTAACTGCATTGTGTATTTAAACCTTGAATACAAAAACAGCTAATCTGAGTTTAAATTCTGCACAATATTAAGCTGAAGCAGCATTATTAAGTCAACCCAGCCCATCAAAATACCATTTGAAACCTGAACCTTTTATCTAAATCAACACATTTATTTATGTTATGTTTATCATGCGACCGTGTATTAAATTAAGCAGTGTGAATGTTTTGACTTGTACAACATTGTGATGTAACTGCAGAGGATTGTGGGTAAAGTATGTTGGCTGCACAGTGCAAAATTCCACTGGATGTAGTCGGACAGCTTGGAAAAACTATGTATCGCGACAAACTAAATTTATTTCTGGCATACTATTGTTAGGGTAAAATACTTTTAACCTCAATATTAATCAGATACTGTGAATGAAACTTATATAATCTGACAATGTGATTGAAATTATATACCTCTATATCTTAGTACTGAAGTCGATATACAGTAGAGCCCTGTTATTATCATACCCTTCGTGCAAAGCAAAACTATGACTATATCCGGGCTATTCTAATATGCGGGCTTCAAAATGGCGGCGATATCAGAGCAATTATAGCATTTGTGTTGATCTATTGGCCTATGAGACTTGTTTCAGTCATCAATTTGTTAATTTGAATGGGCATAGAACTACATTAAAGTTGCTTGAAAAAAGAAAACAAGTGTTTAATACTATATTTATTACAAAATAATGTGTGATAATTAATCGGTTGCTTGCTATACCGTGACTGGGTATGATATTATCTATTCCTGGGACCAAATTTTGTGCATTTGCCTATGACTATACCCGGGCTTATGACATTATCCTATGACTATAAACGGGCATATTTACTATAATTACATAAGAAATGGTTTTGGATTTCAAAATTCTACGACTATATCCGGGCTATTCCAATAAGCGGTATGATATTAAGTGGGCTCTACTGTATCTCTGTGCCTTATTACTGAGTTTAGCATTTAATGGTATTATGCTGAACACACTGATTAACAAAATGTGTAAGCCTGTGATAACTTATATTTAACCATCTTAGAACACTGTTTAGATCTGTCTTAATTTTGCATGTAGTGAACTTTTGGTAACTTGTAAACTGAAAACGTTGGAATTAGGATGGTAGCATGAATAATGGAACACACCTTCAAACACAACCCTGGAGTTCTCAAACTAAAGCAGTGCTTTCAAAAGCCGAAACGTCATTTAAAACAAAAAAGTACGTATTAATGTGGATGAGTTTAAACACGCCGCCTGTCAGCCGACACTTTTATCAAAGACAGAAACTGGAAGGTCTTAGACTGGCGGAGTCACTGAGCAGATTTAAAAACTTAAAAGAAGCCTGAAGACAGAAAGTTGAGGAGGAAACATCAACTGAAGGCTTTGAAGGCCGGATAACTGTCTCGAAAGAAAAACCTCTGCTTGTAAACCTGACGCCATCATTGCTTCAAATATGTTTTTAGTTTTAGTTCTCCTCACAGTTATCGTTTAACATACTTTTACACATTGAAAGAAATGTTAAAATGTGGTAGAAAATGACTAAATGTATGTTCATTCTAACAGTGTGGAATAAAAACTTAAGTCAGACTTTATTTTCATGTTATTGTCGTGTTTTGATCTCAAATTAAAGCATATTTTCACCAGTTCTCTCCTATACTATACGACTATAGCCCCTGTAATTCATATAAATGTGTAACATAACTCCCTGCTGTTACTGTTAATAAAGGTCTGCAAAGTTTGGACTTCATGCGTCGCTGACATTTTAACAAACTTGCCCAGGACTGGTTGATTATCACCCCAAATGTCACTGGCTACAGGTTTCCACTGCAGTTCAGTTTGTTTGCATGAATGTTTAATGTTAAAAAAAAAAAAAAGAAACGAGAGAATAAGGAAGCTTCTGCGCCACAAGACAACAAACGCATTAATATCAGAGCAAATAAAAAACCCAGAAGGGTGCAACACAATAACAACAACAACAAAAGTGCTTTAATTTAAATATTTAACAGCGCTTTAATGCTTTAAATCACATTTTACTTGCATGAAGGCAGCAAACAAGCCGCGAATCACTGATGCAGCCAGACTTAATGCTGCTGCTGCTGCTGGTGGGAGGCAGCCAGCAACCTGAGCTTCACAAACCTCCCGCAGGCCTCTGAACATCACACAACTAAACACAAATCAAAACCAAATAAAGCAGGAATTTAAATTTCTGCAGCCCGAAGCGGCGCCAGCGATTATTCAAGGGTCAATCGTCACTTTAAGCTGAGTCACCCTGAGCTTAATATGATGATGACATCCCGTTAAAAAGGTCCAGACTAATGTGTCATGTTTATGTGAGGTGACTCACTTTTCACTTTAAGAGCTAATTGTGAAAAAACTAAATGTTTTCAGGGTAAAGCTCTTAACTGTCTAACATCCTCAGCTTCTTGTTAATCCGAGTGTGACAACAGACGAGTTTTTCTTTCATTTCTAGGGAAACAGATTGTTGAATCACTGATTTTACTGTAAGACAACAGTAAATAAAACGCTTCCAGGCTTCGGTTTGTTTGGTAGAAAAACACCGGATGGATATTAAAGGCAAAGTGCAGCCACACTAAATGAAAAAAGGCTCCTTTTTTTAAACATCCTCGCTTTGTCTTTAGTCAGTGTCGGACAAACAATTAAAAAAGAGTTAATCCTATGAATGCCATGCAGTTTTGTGTAGTTGTTCTGCTTCCATCACATTTTTCCTCACAGGAGGCTCATTTTTTATTGCAATATAAAGTCCTGCACCTCTGTGGAAACAGAACAACCACGAGGAAGGAGAGAGAACTCAGAACTGTCTTCTGTGCAATATGACAGAATGACAGGAAATCATTAAAAAAGAAAAAACTAAAATTGAATTGTTTCCTATGTTGGAAAAAATGTGACAACTCCACAAAAATATGAAGTGACTAAGCTACAAAGTCCGAGGTAGGAGATACGAGAGGAACATGGCACAAAGAGACACAAAATGATCCAAAATGAAGACAAAGACAAACAAATTCACAACAAAAAGACACAAAATGGTGGAAAAAAGATTCAAAATGACCATAAAAATACAAAGAAATGCAACAAAGACACTGAAAATGACAACAAATAGATGCAAAATAACTAAAAGAGACACAAAATGAGCCCAAAGGGACAAAAAACACCAACAAAGAAAACACAAGTTAGTAAAAAAGACATGACAAGACTCAAGACATTGACAAGGAGACACAAAATAACCAACAGACTCAAAATGACCACAAAGAGAAAAAGAAAAACAAGACACAAAAACATACGAAACAGCAACAAAGATCCTCAGGAAACAGAAAAAATCAGTCCCTCCAGGAATTCGCGATGCTGCGATCGCAACAATTAACGCAAATTCAACCAATCTCCATGAATTCTGCGCCACCTTGCAATTTTGTCCAATCACCGCGACTTTTCCGCTATTTTGTCCCGCCTCCCATGAGTTCCACCAATCACAGCAGTCCCCAGTAATGCACGTATGTCACCGAATTCACTTCCTTGTTTATGGTTTGAAGATACAGATACGTATGCAACAAAAACTACTGCAAAACAATTCCCTGATGTTCTTCACCAAAGCGGAGCTAAACTGTTTTCACCCCGTGGAATATTGAGGTGGAACACAAACCAAAACCATCCACTGACAAACACTTTTCTACCGTAAACATATCAGGAGAATGGGTGAAACCAGCGGACCACAGACCAGACAAACCACCGTGATGAAGCTGCTGCATCCAGATCTGTGGCAGCACTGAAACAATGGAGGTCAGTTAGATTCATTAACTGACGTGACGAGCTGTGAGCGTGTGTGTGTGAACACGCGTGTGCCAGGATGTGGAATTAACTTCTTAAACTTTTAGAATTTTTAATGAATTATACAAAACAAAGGGAAAAAATGCAACTTTTTAGCAATTTTTTACTGTCTCCCGCAATTATATCGCAACAAATACGCTTAAAACATCACAACTTACATCGCAGTTTTTTAGAAAAGCTGCCGTGAATTCAGACATTTTAGGCCACAAGAATCTTGAAAAACGCCCGCGAAATCTTGGAAGGACTGAACATAACAAAGGCCCTATCTACACGAAGTCGGCGTTTCGGGGGTCTGAAAATGATCATTTCTGAACTTAGGTCCCAGAGTGGACCTAGTGGATCTGAAAACGCCGTTTACGTGGCACCGTTGTTACGCCCTTCTTTTTCTGACACGCTTGCGTCGTAGCTCCACCTCTCGATAAAAGCGCCAAACTCAGAAAATGACGACAATTATGGCGCCGTACAGTGTTGCGTTGGTACTGCAACTCCTATTATCTCTATTACAGCAAAATATACTTCTTCTGCATTTCATGTTCGATGTCATAGCGCCACCAACAGGCCTGGCATGTGTTTTACATCGTTTTCAGGCGTATCAGGTGAATTCGTGTGGACGGACACATTTACTGAAACAGCTCCGTCTTTATGAAGAATGTTTTTGGAACTGTAAGTGTTTTGGCTTCATGTGGACGGGGCCTAAGAGACTTCAAACAAATGTAAAACAACAGCAAAGTGACTCAAAATGACCACAAAGAGAAAAAGAAAAAAAATGACGAGACACAAAAAGAGACGAAACAGCAATAAAAACACTTTGGAAAAAGAAAAACAGAAACAATATAACAAAAAGACTTCAAACGAACGTAAAACAACAACAAAGAGACGCAAAATGACAACAAACAGACATAAAACATCAGGAAAGAAAACAAGAATGAGCAAAAAAGACAAAACAATAATAAAGAGACTCAAGACACTGACAAAACAACAACAAAGAGACATAAAATAACGACAAGGAGACACAAAAAGAGACGAAACAGCAACAAACATACTCAAAAACCCGACAAAGACTTCAAACAAATACAAAACAACCACAAACAGACGAAAAGTATCAACAAAGAAAACTAGGTGGAGCAAAGAAAGGCACAAAATGACAACAAAGAAGACAAAGAGACCTCAAACGAATGCAGAGCAACCACAAAGACACAAAAGATGTCAACAAAGCAAAAAAAAGACTCAAAACAACAACAAAGAGACTCAAAACAACAACAAACACGCCAACTGCTGCAGCACCTTCTAACATCAGAGCTGCAGAAACACAAAGCCCACAGTGTTAAAGTGCATCAGGCTGATTTTTGCCTCCTTGCAGCAGGAAGGTTTGTTTCAGGCTGTCTGTTTGCATCTGTGTCCACCTGCCCGTCGGGCCGCCTGATTGGCTGCCTCTCCGCCCGTCGCTGCGCCTGATTGGCCGTCGCTCCCCGAAGCCTCAACCTGTGCGTCAGCCTGCCAGCGTGTCTCCTCCGTCTGTCTGCTGCGATAAAAATAGACCTCGTCTCCTCCTGATAAACTATTTACCGTCTCAGCTTGAGAGCAACGGGTGCAGCCGCCTCCCGTCCAAACAGAGAGCAGCTCCCATAACCGGGCGGACACAGAATCTGGTTTTATTCTGCTTCCTCGGCTTCACTCAGCCCAAAAATGTCATTATAATTTAATCTGTCTCTCACTGTCACCATAAATTGATGATTATTTGGCTATAAAATGTCTTAATAAAGACAAAAAAGTATTGTTTTCTCTGACAAAACAACCCAAAACCCTCCAAAATATCCAAATTAGAGTCAAATAAAAAAAGGAAAGTAAGAGATTCTCACACAAAAGCTGGAATTAGCATTTATCCTGACTGAAAACATCAACAGAGGGACACAAAAACAAAACTAAAAGACACAGGACAGCAAATGGGACAACAGGGACACACAAAATGACCAAAGAGAGACAGAAACATCAACAAAGAAGCCCAAAATAACCACCAAAGTGCTTTTCTGGGTGTGTCTGGTTGTTATTTCCAGTTATTTTCAGCGCTTTATGGCGGCTGCTTCCACACTGTGTTCACTTTACATTACAGACACTGTGCACATAATCAAACTCCCCTGAGTGACCCAGATTCAATACGTCTCAAGTTTCGTTTCACATTGACGTCAGCGTCGGACAAAGAAAAAGCTTCTTCCATTTCTGACTACGGTCCTCATCTTCCCTCATCCTCCCTCCAATCACTGCTCTTTATTCTTAATTATGTCTCTTTGTTTCACACACCAGAAGGACCGGAGATTGAAAAATATCTCCACTTTGAGCAAAACCTCCAAAACCATCAGTATTTATTTTTGTCTTGACAAAATTAGCACTCATTAGATTAATCAACGAAAGACAACAAAGATAATCAAACTACAGAAACACTTAAAGCAGACTCAGAATAGTAACAGAGACACAAACAACCACAAAGACTCATAATGACGTCAGACAAATGCAAAACGGCCACAAGGAGACGAAAACAGCAACGGAGAAAATACAAAATGAGTCACAAAGATACAAAATCTCCTCGAAGACACACAAAATAACAACAAAGAGACAAAAGAGCAAAAAAATATAAACAACATGACCAGAAAAAAGCACAAAAGAACAACAAAGCAACGCAAAATGGCAACAAAGAGACAAAATGACGACAAACAGAACCCCAAAATGACAAAAACGACACTCAAAACGTCAACAGAGGGACACAGAAGAACAAAACAGAGACGTAATATTGCAACAAAGACACTAAACAACAACAACGACTCAAAATGACAACAAAGAGACACAAAACAACAACAAAAAGACAAACAATAGCAACAAATAAACACAAAAGAGCAACACAGAGATGAATAACGACAATAAAAAACACACAACAGCAACAAAGAAATTCAAAGAAACAAAGTAATAACAAAGAGACTCAGAAACAACAACATGAAACACAAAACAGCAACAAAGAAACACAAAATAACGAGACTCAAAATGACCACAAAGAGACACAAAACAACAACAAACACAAAATCACAACAAAAACACAAACACAAACACAAAAGAACAATACAGAGACTCAAAAATGACAACAAAAAGACACAAAAGAGCAACCAAGAAACACAAAAGAGCAACAGAGTCACTCTAAATGACAACAAAGAAACTCAAAATCACAGCAAAGAAACAAAAAAGAACAATACAGAGATACATGATGACAACAAAGAGACAAACGAGCAACAAAGACACTCTAAACGACCGTAAAGAGACAGGAAATAGCAACAAAAAGACTCCAAATCACAACGAGGAGACACAAAAGAGCAATACAGAGACTTTTTAATGACAACAAAGAAACACAAAACAACAACAAAGAGACACTAGAAAGCAACAAAAAAGGGGGAATCACAACAAAGATCCTCAAACCGACAAATGTTTTCGGTGTCCTGTAGTATTTGAGCTTGTGAAGCTCTATATCTGTGTATAAACACAACTGCTCATGCAAACACACAAACCTCTTGTTCTACTATTTGGCTCGTCAACACAACAAGCACACACTTCATGTTGTTCCATCTCTGAGCTTCGCTGCCTCCATCCAGCAGCTACACAACAACAGTTCGACACCTCCAGAGACAGATTTGTCACTAATGCTGAGGAAAGCGACAGCTTCTGGTCTGTCGGCTGAATTCTGCAGCTCGGAAGAGACTCTGAAGCCTCAATGGTTCCTTTATTTTTGGATTCTGGCTTCGTGCTGCAGCAGGAAACAACGCAGAGCTTCACGACTACGAGCAGCTTCACCGATCAACGCTTTGATTTCATGAAAATAAAAATATACAGAAAAAGGAAATCTCCTCATTAACGTGGATTTTAGAGCCGAGACTGCCCAGGTTTTTACAGCCGTCTTTACCAGGTTGAGACTACAAATACAAGATGAAATGAGATGCAAAATGACGACAAAAGACTAACATGATGTCCAAAAGACATAAAATGACTGAAAAGAGACACAAAATGATGACAAAGACACAAAATAATCACAATGAGACAAAAAATGATCACAAATAGATGCACAATGACCACAAAGAAACACTAAATGAGAACAAAGAAACACAAAATGACTACAGAAAGACACAAGATAAGTACAAAGGTTCACAAAATGATCACAGAGACACAAAATGACCACAAAGAGACACAAAATCACTACAAAAGGACACAAAATGACAACGAAGACACACAAAATGACCACAAAGAGACACAAAATGATAACAAAGACACACAAAATGACCACAAAGAAACACAAAATGACAACAAAGAGACACAAAATGACAACAAAGACACACAAAATGACCACAAAGAAACACAAAACAACCACAAAGAGACACAAAATGACAACAAAAACACACAAAATGACCACAAAGAGACACAAAATGACTGCAAAAACACACAAAATGACTACAAAGAGACACAAAATGACTAAAAAGAGACACAAAATGACCACAAAGAAACACAAAATGACAACAAAGAGACACAAACTGACTGCAAAAACACACAAAACAACCACAAAGACACACAAAATGACTACAAAGAGACACAAAATGACTAAAAAGAGACACAAAATGACCACAAAGAGACACAAAATGATAACAAAGACACACAAAATGACCACAAAGAAACACAAAACAACCACAAAGAGACACAAAATGACAACAAAAACACACAAAATGACCACAAAGAGACACAAAATGACTGCAAAAACACACAAAACAACCACAAAGACACACAAAATGACTACAAAGAGACACAAAATGACTAAAAAGAGACACAAAATGACCACAAAAAGACACAAAATGACAACAAAGAGACACAAAATGACCACAAAGACACACAAAATGACCACAAAGAGACACAAAATGACTACAAAGAGACACAAAATGACTAAAAAGAGACACAAAATGACCACAAAGAAACACAAAATGACAACAAAGAGACACAAACTGACTGCAAAAACACACAAAACAACCACAAAGACACACAAAATGACTACAAAGAGACACAAAATGACTAAAAAGAGACACAAAATGACCACAAAGAGACACAAAATGACAACAAAGAGACACAAAATGACCACAAAGACACACAAAATGACAACAAAGAGACACAAAATGACTAAAAAGAGACACAAAATGACCACAAAAAGACACAAAATGACCACAAAGACACACAAACTGACTGCAAAAACACACAAAACAACCACAAAGACACACAAAATGACTACAAAGAGACACAAAATGACTAAAAAGAGACACAAAATGACCACAAAAAGACAAAATGACAACAAAGAGACACAAAATGACCACAAAGACACACAAAATTACTACAAAGAGACACAAAATGACCACAAAGAGACACAAAATGACTAAAAAGAGACACAAAATGACCACAAAAAGACACAAAATGACCACAAAGAGACACAAAATGACCACAAAGAGTCACAAAACAACCACAAAGAGACACAAAATGACTACAAAAAGACACAAAATGACTACAAAGACACACAAAATGACCACAAAGAGATACACACATTGAGCACAAATAATCATGTAATGACTACTGAGATGAAAAATTACCACAAAACACACAAAATTGAAAAGAAAAATTGAAATGAAACTAAGAAAGTGACGTCTCTCTGCTTGATCAAAGGTTGTGAGTTTGTGGTTCCTCCACTCATCATAAACGGATGGATGAATAAAAGAATCAATCAGAACATCATCTCACATAAACACAAAATGAGCGAACCTCTGCCGATCGATTGATTTGTGGACATACTGTCGGAGCACCGCATCACCTCAGAATCCCTGAGCTCTGAGTTGAAGAAGTTTGATCATCGAGACTCTAAACTGTGTCGCTTCAAAACAACAAAACTGTACCTCAGGAGGTCGTTTCAGGTTCAGACATGAGCAGTCGAGAGAAGATCCTCAAAGAAGTCAGACTTTGCACAAACCAGAAATAACAAACGGGTTGACATCCAGTCTGAAGTATCTCCCAGGGGATCTATGACAGTTTGTAACCCGAGAAGTGTGCAGGGTGACGGATTGGTTCAGTTTCAGGTCAAAACGTCATGAAATGTTGATGTTTGCTGGTTATTATTTGATGAAACTGACAGAAAACCAACTAAAATGTTAACCAAGTAACTGTGGTGCCTAAACTGAACCCTCAGATGTCAATTTTAAAAAGGTCCTTAAAGACAAAAATGTCCAAAAACAATTAATTTTTAAAAAAAGTATATATTAAAATTAAACTTCGCGTTAATAACTAATTTATTTTAACCAACATTAGTCCATGTACATGATTCAGACACACACACAAGCTATTATTTCCCATATAATAAGTGCTAAGTGTCAATTTTTAATAAAAACTCACACTCAGGACCTTAAAGACAAAAACGTCATTATAAAAAAAAGACTAAAAAATTAGACATAATGATGACTTTCATCATCATCATCATTTAAATCTATATTAGTAGATGCCAAACTACCAAAAATAATAGATTTTCAAGATCTTAATTTAATTTAATTTTAATTATATAGCGCAAATCTTAGCTCTGGGCTGTTAGCGCTGTCGCCTCACAGCCAGAAGATCCCAACCACCATGTAAACAACCAAATATTCACTTATTTTCAGAATTTTAACCCTTGAAATCCCAGTTTGTTTACATGATGCCACAGTTTTAACACAAAACACACAAAAAACTATTATTTCCCATATAATGAGTGCTAAGTGGAACATTTGGTTTTCATTATTACAATCTGTTTCACCAACAATGACTCGAATGACGTGTCCGATTTCTATTAAAGACCCACACTCAAGACCTTTGGGACCAAAAAAATACTATAAATGTTATATAATGATGATTTTAAATGGCTGTTTCTCTAATCTACATCCATCCCGATCATAACATACAAATTGTTATGCATTTATTTTCAGAATTTCAACCCTTTAAATACTCGTTTGTTTACATGATACCATAGTTTTTTGATGAAAAAACACAAAAAATTTAATATTTTCCATATAATAAGTGCTAAGTGGAGCATTTGTTTTTGATTATTACAATCTGGAATGTGTCACCAACATTGATTATAATAATGTGTCAGGTTTTATTAAATGCCACATTCAGGACCTTAAAGACAAAAATTCCCTTATCAAGAAAATACTAGAAAATGTGATATAATAAAGATTTTCTATTTTAAACGACTGTTTTTCTAATATCTATCAATCCCGATCATAACAACCAAATATTCATTTATTTTCAGAATTTTAACCTTTTAAATACTAGTTTGTTTACATGATGCCACAGTTTTTAATAGAAAAAAAAATCAATTATTTTCCATATAATGAATGCTAAGTGGAACAATTGTTTTGATTATTACAACAACATTGATTATAATGTAAATAAATAATTTCGTGTCTGATTTTTTAGTCAAAACTCACATTCAGGACCTTAAAGACCAAACTTCCCTTATCAAGAAAATACTATAAAATGCGATACAAAATTGATTCTCAATCTTTATTGACAACTTTTTAAAATAAAATCTTCATCAGTCCTGATCATAACTAGCAAATATTCATTTATTTTTTTAGGATTTTAACCCTTTTAGTGCCAGTTTGTTTACATGAGGCCACAGTTTTTTAAAAAAAACAATAATAATAATAAAAAATCTATTATTTTCCATATAATGAGTGGTAAGTGGGGCATATTTTTGAATATTACAGTCTGTGATGTGTCAACAGTTAACACCAACATTGGTTTTGATGCATTAGTATGTTTTATGCAACATCAGTCATAATACAAAACTCAAAGTCAGGACCTTAAAGACAAAAATGTCCTTAAAAAACACCTAAAAAGTTTCCACTTTCACCAAGTTCAGTCCTGATCATAACTACCAAATTAAAAATAAAGACAACTTAAATAAAAGGGTCGTTTTGCTGTTTTGAAGGAACATTAATCATTTAACTTCATTGATTAATCTGTAAAACAATAATTAAATTAACTATCAGAAAAACAGTCGTCAGTGGGAGCTCAAGTTATGACTAAACTCAGTGAATCAGCAACATAATACTCTGTTTACATCCCCCAAAGCATCATGGGAAGGCAAAATATTATTATAATTACTCCCCAAACAGAAGTAATAACATGAGAGACTATAGAATGAATATAAACTATTTTTATGTTGCACTGTGAACATATTTTCAGACTTTATGAAGCGCCTCAGTGTGATTTTTGTGGAGCCATAATTCACCTGCAGACGTTCGGCTCTGAACCGACTTCAAACATGCAGCTCCTCAGATTAAACACAGACTCTGGTTTATGTAACATGAAGCCTTTCTGAAGTCGCCCAGGTGGGAAATAATGGACTCGCAGTGACGACGCCGCAGACGTGGTGTCGAATTACGACCCTCCATCATCCAAGACGAGCGATCAATGGCTGAGAGGACGGACCTGGCTTACTGTTTTAGACCGGAGCTGCAGATAATAAAGTTTTCTCTATTAAAACAATAAACCTTCCAGCCAACAGGGCGACCAACAAAAGAAAGAAAATCTGCAGGAAAAGTTTAAATATTGCAAACTCCAGGGGCAGATGGTTGAACTATGAAGCAAGTTTGACAAATCCAGGCTTTCTTTGCGTTAACCGGCTCAACAAAACCTGAAACCTCAACCACAGATAAGCTTCAGGGATGTCTTTCGTCTTTAGTGCTGACAGAAAACAAATCATTCTGTAAGTTAACATGTTTATTTTCTCAATGTAGCTGCTTATTTTTGACTTCCAGCTGCACATTAGAGCTTTGAAACTTTAAACTTCATTCATTTAAACATAAAAATTTTGATCGGATTCTGTCCCACTGTAAAAAAAAAAATACAGTAATGCCTTCGTCTATCGCAGGGGTTAGGTTCCAGAACCCCACGGTGATAGACGAACTTTGCGAAGTATATATTTTAAGGCTTTATAAACCCTCCCCACACTCTTATAAACTCTTCCTCCACTCTTAAACCTTCCATCTAGAGGAGCTTCTACAGCCGTGTCCGATAATGGAACTAGCGACACAGCGATCCACTTGAAAAGCCCACTTGGGAAAAACTTTCCCGTATTTTAAACACACCCACACCAAGGTGCATCAACTGTTGCACACATTGTGTTCTTAATTCAGTACAACTGGACCCATTATTCATGACAGGGACAGGAGAGAGATCAAACATGTATTGAATGGATCGTATTTTAACCAAATAATGATCGGAGGTCATTAAGCACCTCAGAGGTCTTTGTCATGGTGCCCGTTGCTAGCTAACCTCAGGTGAGTCGCTTTAAAGGAGGCAAAAACTTTTGCAATCACTTATTCTACATTTTATATTTTAATTAACTGACATTAATTTGTTGAAATCTGCTTTCACTTCAACATGAAACGGTCTTTTTTGTAAATTCTCGTTAAAAACACTAAATAAACTAACCTTGATTCAATGAAAACTTCCACCTAAAATTAGTTGGGCTGCACCTAAAACTGATCATGTCCTTTGAATCCAAACACTCTTTCATGTCAAAGGTGAACAGATTTCTAGGGCTGGGCCGAATAGCAATATCTGTGCTCCGGATATTCGGATCCGGATTCGGTTCGTGCCACGGGGTCTGCCAGTGGGCGGAGGGGGGACAGCGGAGTCGGCAGGTCCTTGTACTACAACCACGGTGGCGTTCTAGAGCCTCGGCAACTCTCAGCAGCGTTCGGCGACGCTTGGCATTGCTCGGCAACGCTTGGCGGCGCTCGGCGGCGGCGTGCACGACTATTCGAATATCAAAATTATTATCCGAGTACCACCACAACGAACGAATATTCAGATGTTTGAATATTCGGGATCAGCTCTACAGATTTCTACAACTTAAAACAGGTCAAAACTTACACAGTCACTCATTTCACATTACCGACATTACTTTGTAGAAATCTGCATTCACGGTGACGTGAAAGAGTCTTTTTTGGTAAATTCTTGCCCAAAAACAACAGGTTAATTGATGTTAATTAAATATTAAAAAGCAATAAAAGGAGAAAAACTTCCAAGGAGGAGGAGGAGAATACTTTTTAAAGGTAGTGTTGACAGACCTGGTTCTGGATCTAAGTAACTCAAGATGCATCTAAAAGCGGTCGGGCTGCACCTCAAAGTGATTGACGTGCACCAAAAACCAGCCATGCAGCCGACAACCGAAGCCCACGTGGATGAAAAGATGACTTTTTTGGGACTTTCCTGCGGCTGTTTCACAAAGAAAACCATCAGCCGGACCAAAAGCATCACCAGATGTGAGAGAAGATGATGGTTTACGACCTCCATAGAACCTCTACATGACAACCAGAAGCTCAATAATAAAGTTTACAGCGGCTTCAGGCTTCTACTGTGCAGAACATCAGGCACGCTCTGAATTTCTGGCTTTGTAAATTATTGAACAGGGCAGGGTGACTGAGTTCAGCATCTCCGCTTCTGCGTCTTTACCGTGTTCCTCAGATGTCCAAACAGAACAATGCCCTCATCAAACCCACAGCTCCTCCGATTTACAGCTGCGCCGGGCGACAGCGTGGGCGGCCGGCAAGACAATGGTGAGAAAATCTGCAGCCAGAATAAAGAGGGAGGACGAGGAGGCTGTCAGTCAGGGAGCCGAGATGCTCGCAGGTGGAAATCGGGACGGAGCGGCAGAATTCACAGCCGCCTCCACAGAGGACAGTTCGTGCAGCTCGTTCAGCCCAAATCTCAGGTGTAATGTGGAGTTTGTTAACCTCCAGGGAGCCGAAAACCAGCCCAGAGAGGGTTGGAACCTCACCGTCACCGCAAAGAAACTCCTCAAGCATCACCACGGACGCTCCCTCATCATCTTCACCATTTGCTGCCATGTCGCCATCCTAAGCCTTACAAAAACAAAGAGGTTTCGCTGTTTTTTAAAGAGCAGAAACCACACGGTCATCCGTCAGGCGGAGCTCCAAGCACGACTTCACCGGTTCCACTGGTGCTCCAGATGTTTAGCAGGTACATTTCTGACAGGTTTAACAACAAAACTGCAGCAAAACAGGGTCAGTTCAGGCAGAATTCAGGAAATAAGTTGATGCACCATCTCAGAGTTTATGCATTTGCTGTTTGAGACCCTTAACTATAAATATTTTGGCAGACTTGGGAATTTTTGTATTTTCATCCACCATGAAGCCTTTTTAAAGGTTCAATATCTCCAGAAATAAAACTCCCACAGACATGAAATTTATTTAAGGACGCAGACAGAATAGTTTGCAGCAGATCTAAATAATCAAATATCTCCAGTAGAGGCCAAAATTTTAATTATCAGCCCTTGAAAATTGAATTTTTTAAACCAGAGTGGCACTGAGCCCCAGAAAGATCCTGCAAGTGTCTATAAATGTATTAAAATTACAGTCTTTAGTCAACTTTTCACCAACTGTTGAGGCTCCAACATCAGGTGGAAAGTCTGACAAGATAAGGTTCCAAAGTGACTCAAAAATATTATACAAAAATTGCTTAAACCTCGTCCAAAATGTATAAAAATGGGTCCCAAACAAGATGAAGACTGTCCAAAGTGACTTGACACCAGTCCAGAACGGCTCAAAATGGTCCAAAATGGCAATAAAGAACAATTTTTGGCTCTTGGAAAATGGAAAAACATTTTTAAAAAATCTGCAAACGATGCCGGAATTATTTCCCCAGAAAGTTCCTTTAAGTGTATGTAATGGATGGATGCATATTTCCTACTAAAAATACAGCCACAGTGAGGAAAAATGGGCCCAGAGTGAGGAAAATGAGTCAACAGTGAGGAGAAATGAGTCAATAGTGAGGAGAAATGAGTTAGAAGTGAGGATAAATCAGACAACAGTGAGGTAAAATGACCCCACAGTGAGGAAAAATTAGTCACCAGTGAGCAATAATGAGTCAATAGTGAGATGAAATGAGCCCACAGTGAGGAAAAATGGAAGAAAAAATTAGCCCATGGTAAGAAAAACTGAGCCCACATTGAGGAAAAAATAGTTAACAGTGAGGAGAAATTAACCCACAGTAAGGAAAAATGTGTCCATAGCGTGGAAAAATGAGCCGATGGTGAGGAGAAATGAGCCCACAGTGAGCAAAAACGAGCCCACAGTGAGCAAAAATTATCCCACAGCGAGCAAAAACGAGTCAATAGTGAGGTGAAATGAACCCACGGTGAGGTGAAATGAGTCCACAGTTGAGGAAAATGAGTCAACAGTGAAGATAAATTAGCCCACAGTTGAGAAAAAATGAGCACATGGTGAAGAGAAATGAGTCCACGGTGAGGTAAAATGAGTCCAAAATCGAGAAAAATGTGTTAACAGTGAGAAGAAACGAGCCGACAGCGAAGAAAATTTATGCCACAGCAAGCAAAAATGATCCCACAGTGAGCAAAATGAGTCAATAGTGAGGTGAAATGAACCCACGGTGAGGTGAAATGAGTCCACGGTGAGGAAAATTGAGACCACAGTGAGCAAAAATGAGTCAATAGTGAGGTGAAATCAGCCCACAGTGAGGAAAAATGGGTCCACAGGAGGAAAAAATTAGCCCGTGGTGAGAAAAAATGAGCCCACAGTGAGGTGAAATGAGTTCACAGTAGAGAAAAATGAGCCCACATTGAGGATAAATGAGTCCACAGTGAGGAAAATGAGCTCACAGTGAGGTGAAATGAGCCTACAGTGAGCAAAAATTATCCCACAGCGAGCAAAAATGAGTCAATAGTGAGGTGAAATGAGCCCACAGTGAGGTGAAATGAGTTCACAGTAGAGAAAAATGAGCCCACAGTGAGGAGAAACGAGCCCACAGTGAGGAAAAATTAGTCCACAGTGAGCAAAAATGAGTCAATAGTGAGCTGAAATGAGCCCACAGTGAGGGAAAAATGGGAGAAAAAATTAATTAGCCCATGGTGAGAAAAACTGAGCCCACAGTGAGGAAAAATGAGCCCATGGTGAGGAGAAATGAGCCCACAGTAAGCAAAAATTATCCCACAGCGGGCAAAAATAAGTCAATAGTGAAGCGAAATGAGTCCACAGTAGAGAAAAATGAGTTAACAGTGAGGAAAAATGAGTGATGACCTGATAAATGAGCATCTGGTACAACCCTCTGTGGAAACGCTTCATAAATCTGAGCTGCATTTATTGTCCTGATCAATTAGAAGTTTAAACACTTATCGATCCTCGCTGTCAGCATGTGTGACCTACAGGCTGCCACCCTTTTGTTTATCACCGATCAATGAACCGACCGATCGCCGAGGAGCATCAGCAGCTGTGATTCAGCAGCAGCTCCGGCCCACACGGCAGGAACGTTAGAACCGAATCGCTCCGTGGCGGTTTTGAAATCCGACCTGTTGTGTAAACAGACGAGCAGACAAAAGAAGAAGTGAGTCAGGCTGAAGAACTCGACGCCTCGTTTCCACTGCAGAGCGTTACGTCACGGTGGAGATCTGGGCTCCTGGGCTGCTGTCGGACCAAAATAAAACCCGTACAGGCGACTTCTGGACGTTTGTTTACGATTCCTGACATTTTACACTAAAAAATCAGCAGATTAACTCAATTTAGTCACTATAGAAGTGAATATTTGCACATTTCAGCCTCTCAGAAGAGAAGATTTGCTGCTTTTCTTTGTCGTGTGTGACTTTAAACTGAATATTTTAATATTTTTGGACTTTTATTGCACAAAACAAGACATTAAAAGACGTCGTTTTCAACTCTGCAACATTTTTGGCAGTTTTTTTGGACATTTTATAAATAAGAAGCTGACCAATAATGAAAATAACGGTTAGTTTCAGCCTTAAATGTGAAGATTTCCATCAAAAACAATGAAAAAAATCCAAATATTTGCAGATTTCAGCGTCTTATAAGAGAAGATTTGCTGCTTTTCTTTGTCGTGTGTGACTTTAAACTGAATATTTGAATATTTTTGGACTTTTATTGAACAAAACAAGACATTAAAAGACGTCGTTTTCTGCTCCGAAATATTTTTGGCAGTTTTTTTGGACGTTTTATAAACAAGCAATTGATCAATAATGAAAATAACTGTTAGTTTCGGCCTTAAATGTGAAGATTTCCATCAAAAACAATGAAAAAAATCCAAATATTTGCAGATTTCAGCGTCTAACAAGAGAAGATTTGCTGCTTTTCTTTGCTGTGCATCACTGTAACCTGAGTATTTGAATATTTTTGGACTTTTATTGAACAAAACAAGACATTAAAAGACGTCGTTTTCAGCTCCGAAATATTTTTGGCAGTTTTTTTGGACATTTTATAAATAAGAATCTGACCAATAATGAAAATAACGGTTAGTTTCAGTCTTAAATGTGAAGATTTCCAGCAAAAGCAATGAAAAAATCCAAATATTTGCAGATTTCAGCGTCTAATAAGAGAAGATTTGCTGCTTTTCTTTGCTGTGCATCACTGTAACCTGAGTATTTGAATATTTTTGGACTTTTATTGAACAAAACAAGACATTAAAAGATGTCGTTTTCAGCTCTGCAACATTTTTGGCAGTTTTTTTGGACGTTTTATAAACAAGCAATTGATCAATAATGAAAATAACAGTTAGTTTCGGCCTTAAATGTGAAGATTTCCAGCAAAAACAGTGAAAAAAATCCAAATATTTGCAGATTTCAGCGTCTAATAAGAGAAGATTTGCTGCTTTTCTTTGTCGTGCATCACTTTAAACTGAATATTTGAATATTTTTTGACTTTTATTGCACAAAACAAGACATTAAAAGACGTCGTTTTCAGCTCTGCAATATTTTTGGACATTTTATAAATAAGAATCTGACCAATAATGAAAATAACGGTTAGTTTCAGCCTTAAATGTGAAGATTTCCAGCAAAAACAGTGAAAAAAATCCAAATATTTGCAGATTTCAGCGTCGAATATGAGAAGATTTGCTGCTTTTCATTGTCGTGCATCACTGTAAACTGAATATTTGAATATTTTTTGACTTTTATTGCACAAAACAAGACATTAAAAGACGTCGTTTTCAGCTCCGCAACATTTTTGCCAGTTTTTTTGGACGTTTTATAAACAAACAGTTGATCAATAATGAAAATAACGGTTAGTTTCAGCCTTAAATGTGAAGATTTCCTGCAAAAGCAATGAAAAAAATCCAAATATTTGCACATTTCAGCGTCTAATAAGAGAAGATTTGCTGCTTTTCTTTGCTGTGCATCGCTGTAAACTGAATATTTGATAAGTTTTAGACTTCTGTTGAACAAAACCAAACATTTTTTGGCATTTTATTGTCTTAAATCCAGCCTTAAACACGAATATTCAGAGACATTTTCACACAAACATCGCGGCTCAGTTGAAATGGACTCGAAACATAATACCCAACGAATAATTTAAGTCATACTCGGAGGCAAAAATAGTGAAAAATTCAGAATATTTGCAGATTTCAGCGTCTCAGGAGGGAAGATGTGCTGCTCGTCTTAGTCGTGCATCACTTTAACCTGAATATTTCAATATTTTTACAGTTTCGTTGAACAAAACAAGAATTTAAAGACGTCGTTTTCAGCTCTGCAGCATTTCAGGGAATCGTTTTTGGCGTTTTATGAACAAACGGTTCATTAATGAAGCAAAACTGTGAAGATTTCCAGCATAAACGATAACAAACGTCCAAATATTTGCAGATTTCAGCGTATCAGAGGAGAATATCTGCTGCTTTTCTTCGTCGTGCGTCACTGTAAACTGAACATTTTTGGACTTTAATTGAACAAAACAAGACGTCGTTTTCAGCTCTGCAACATTTCTGGCAGTTTTTTTTTTGGACCTTTTATAAACAAGCGGCTGATCAATGGTGAAAATAACCGTTAGTTTCAGCCTTAAATGTGAAGATTTTAAACCAAAGCAGGGAAAAGTGTCACATATTCGCAGATTTCAGCGTCTTGTGAGGAAAGATTTCTGGTTTTCTTTGTTGTGCATCACTGTAAACTGGGGATGTAACGGGAAACAAAAATCACGCTTCGGTTTGGTACAAAACTCTCTGGAGTCGATGGACGTACCGGTGCATCAAAATGACATGATTGACTTAAGATGACGTAGCATCAAGACGCCTCACTGAGTCTCTGTTTCAACTTGTGTCCAAAGTGTGGATTTCTAACTATCTACCAGTCTTTGAATCGTGTTGATCGGCCAAGTAAAACCAGAGTTATGACCAATAATAAACACCATACTTTCTCCACGTTTGGAGCTCCTTACAGCTTTGGTCTGGTCCACTTGTTTTACTGCTTTTTCACACTTTACCAGGAAACCCAAGTGATCCCAGACGGGTGGTTTTAACCACGGCGGAGCGTCTTCCAGCTGTTAGCATTAGCCATCCCATTAGCTAGCCATACGTCACAGAAGGCAGGAGAATAAACGGTCCGTCACATCCTGTGTTCCCCTGGAAACTCCTACTTGTTTTTAGTTCCTCAATACTGTTCAACTGTGAGACGGAGAAGGTCCAACACAACTGTGGGAACTACGAGGTTCACAGTTAAAACAATTCTGTACATCGGTCATTCTTAATAGTCTTAACATTTTCATACTGTGGTGCACCTCTTTACTGAACCGAAAGTATCTGTACCGAACGGTTTGGTTCAGTGTTTTGTTACACCCCTAGTGGAAACTGAATATTTGGGTATTTTTGGAATTTTGTTGAACAAAACAAGAATTTCAAGACGTCACTTTCAGCTCTGCAACTGTGGTGTCCAATGTTCTGTCTCCGAGGTCAAAAGGTTATTTAAATCGGGGGTTTGTCACCCCTAAGCCAAAGGTTAACTTTTGAGTAATATTGAGTTGTGACAGGATAAGAAATGGACCCTCTCCTCCATGAGATGTGGGTTGTTTCTTCACTTCTTAATAAGTAACTAATGGCCTATTATTTATGTAAACCCCTTCCTCTATGTAACTGGGTGAAAGAACCCATTTCAGTGTGGATTCCATCTGGCTTGTTTCTCACCCAGGCAGACCACGGCGCCTGAAGATCCTGTACTTGTTTCAATAAACCTTTATATATAACAAGACGGTATCGGCAGAGAACTTCTTCATCCTTCTTCCCATCATCGCTACAAAATATTCCACACATTTTAGGGCATTTTTTGACGTTTTATGAACAAACAGTTAATTGATGATGAAAAACTGAAGATTTCAAGTAAAAATTATTTTAAAAAATTCAAATATTTGCACATTTCAGCGTCTCAGAGGAGAAGATTTGCTGCTTTTCTTTGTTGTGCGTCACCATAATTGAACAAAACAAGACATTAAAGACGTCACTTTCAGCTCTGTAGTATTTCTGGTAGTTTGAAGAACAAACAGTTGATCAATAATGAAAATAACTGTTAGTTTCAGCCTTAAATGTGAAGATTTTAAACAAAAATTAGAAAAAGTGTCACATATTTGCAGATTTCAGTGTCTTGGGAGGAAAGATTTGCTGCTTTTCGTTGTCATGCATCACTTTAACCTGAACATTTCAACATTTTTAGACTTTCGTTGAACAAAACAAGAATTTCAAGACGTCACTTTCAGCTGTGCAACATTTCAGGGAAGCGTTTTTGGCGTTTTATGAACAAACGGTTCATTAATGAAGCAAAACTGTGAAGATTTCCAGCAAAAATGATAACAAACGTGCAAATATTTGCACGTTTCAGCGTCTCAGAGGAGAAGATTTGCTGCCTTTCTTTGTTGTGCGTCACCGTACTTGAACAAAACAAGACATTCGAAAACCTCATTTTCAGCTCTGCGGGTTTTTTTGGACGTTTTACGAACAAGCAGGTGATCAGTGACGAAAACAACCGTTAGCTGTAGCTTCAAATGTGACGATTTTAAACAAAAACTGTTTTAAAAATCCAAACATCCGCTGCTTTTCTCAGTCGTGTGTCAACGTAAACTGAGCGTTTTTGAGCTTTTGTTGAACAAAACAGGAATCTGAAGACGTCATTCTCAGCTGTGCAACATCTCCGGCAGTTTTTTGACCCAACAGCGTCTCAATAACGAGAAGAATGATCAGTTGCAGCCCTGCAGGCAGCTCATTCTCCTCATTTTTCACTTTTGTAGCGTTTTGCAGTGGAACCTTGTCGGATCGGAGCGGCGCATCGGCGTGACAACAACAACAATGGCAGCGGCAGGATGTGATCCTGGCTGCTGCTGGCAGCCGCTGCAGGCGCTGCCTTTGTCTGAATCAAAGTGTCACCAGCAACACAAACACGACTAAATAACAGCAGCTCTGATCTGTCAGAGTCACACAGGTCCAGGACTTTAAACCAGGATCCTGCATCTCAACAACAACAACCAGCAGCTCCACGCCGAACAAAGAAGTTTGCAGCAGCAGCAGACAAAGAGCAGCTTCATGGAGAGCAGAGGAGGATTTAGAATTTATCTGTGTGCACCTCCTGCCTCCTTCTCTGCTCCAGCTCGCTGCCATTTCCATAAATTATGGAGGGGAGGCTATATTTGGACTCTGAGAGGCAGAGAGTCTGGAGATGCTTTGTTCAGCAGCACATGAAAGAATCAGGTTCACTTTAAAGCTGCCTGATAGCAGCTGATGGTGATTTACTGACAGCAGAGAAGAACCTGCAGCTTCAGGTGTTTCAGAGGCAGCTTCTCACCCACTTCAACTGAATCCTGCACATTTGGGGTCTAAAAAAAACCTCAGGAATAATCAGCAATTAGCCCGACGAGTAATTAAACCTCTTCCGTCTGTGCAGAGCAAAAACAAAGAGTCCTCAGTCGCTCAGCTCATTGAATCAGTCGTTTGCTGCAGGTTTCACTTCCAGCTGCATGAAGACGTCCCTTAAAGTGATGCAGGAGGACGTCGTTCATCACCAGTGGATTTAAAACACACACACACACACACACACACACACACACACACACACACACACACACACACAGAGCCTTAATATTCCCGCTGTGCTCCCAGACTCTCCTCTAATGAACCACATGGCTGAAGTCAGCTTCATTTTAGGCACTTAAGGGAAAAGTTAAGGGAAACTTTAAGTGATTCTCAGTTTTTGTCCACGTTCTAATGAATGTTAGAGGTAAGGAGAGACTTTACTGACGTCTGAAACCAACTCAGAGCTTTATTCTGAATACAACGGCTCCAGTTTTCATATTTGGACCACATTAGACCAGATCTACTATCTATTCTATCTATAAGGGGGTCGCTAAAGAGGCTTAAAGCTAAATGTTGGATTCCTTAAACCCTTATTCTGTTGGCAAAAATGCAAAATAAATTGGACATTTTAATGCGTTTTTACACGCAGATTGAAAACTACAACATATAATCTCCATTTTTTTTCTTTTTTACAAATAGTTTAAAGGATTTGTGAATAAAAACCTGTGTTTTAATAACGTTTTAGCTTTTCTCCACCCCTCTAGATGCAAAGATTTTAGATATGAACCTGTTCTGATGTGGTCTAGACCAGGGGTTCTCAGCTGGTCCAGCCTCAGGACCCACTATGTCTCTATTAATAACGGTCGCGACCCAAATTATTGAAGTCTGCTGTTCCTGTTAACACATTAAGGTTTATTTGGGTGGAGCCTCAACGCATTTTGATACAACTTGGGAACATTTTTTTTCTAATTTTGGTATATTTGGATGCTTTTGCCAAGTTTTGGGGCATATTTTGACCCATTTTGACAGATTCTGAGCACATTTTGGTTCATTTTTGGCACGTTTTAGCATAAATTTCTCCAATAATCTGGCAGAACCAAATCTAGAGGTTAATAATGGGAAACTACTGGTGTCACCACCACTAAATATCCTGCTACTGAAAGCAAACTGTGTCATAAGAAACACGTCCTTCAAAATAAAAGACTTTATACCACTACTTTTTGCTTCTGCGACCCTCTAAAAATGGCTTCGCGACCCACTTTCGGGACCCGACCCACCAGTTGAGAACCACTGGTGTACGGGCAAACCAGAAACCGTAACATGTGCACTGGTTCAATCTGTCCTCGAGGCTGAAGAGGCTTTGAATCAGTTCTGTTTGTTTGTATTTGTTTTTCTCTCGCATTTAAACCAAAAAAACTCCACATATAACCTCCAACTTCTACTTTTTGACAAACATTTTTAAGGTTTTACGACTCAGAAGCAGTGTTTTGAAGATGTTTTAGCTTTTTTTTTTACCGTAATAGTTGTAATAAATAAACAAATGGAGGCTGTAGACACGCTGGTTTTCCAGTCTGGACCTGGTCTAATGTGGTCTGTGTGAAAAAAAACCTGAAATCTCAAATCCTTTAGTGCATTTTCTCAAACAGTTTGAAGAGTTGAGCCTCTCTGAGAGAATCTAAGCTTTAAACTGATTATATGGACGGAGGTTTTACGTTTTACCTGGTCTGAGCAGTGGAATGTGATTTAGAGACTCTCCAGCCTTCGTCCAGGTCCGACCCCCCTAAGCTTAAAGGTCTTAGATCTGCTCCTGGTCTGATGTCCTCCAGATGCAAACAAACCCACTGAAACCTCCATTTTTCTGCGTTTTAACACAGAAAACAGTCGTTTTGCAAATCAAAAATGATGATTTAAAGACTCTGCAGCCTCTACAGGAGATTCTAGTCCAGATCTGACAAGTTCATTTATAGTTCTGGTCTAATCTAGTGGATCTGGTCTAATGTGGTCTGCATCCGAAAAACAAACTAAAAATCTCAAACGTTTGCATTTTTGCAAAATTATTAACAGTTTTACGAAGCAGAAACGGTGGAATACATAATCTTCCGTCTCTGTATGACAATCTAGCCCAGATGTTTTCGATCTACATCCGGTGGTTTTTGATCTGGACCTGGTCTGACGTGGTCCAGATGTGAAAAAAAACACTGGAATCTTCTGTTTTTTGCATTTTTACCAAGAAAATAATGGTTTTGCCAAACAAAAAATGTGTTTTTAAGGATCTTTAGCCTCTGTGCAACAATCTAGTCCGGATGTGACCCACCTTAGCTCACTGTTTTAGGATCTGGATCAGGTCTAAAGTGGTCTGCATGCAAAAAAACACTGAAATCTAAAGAAAAAATTGCATTTTCACAAAAGGAATAACAGTTTTACAAATCAGAAATGGTGTTTTAAAGAATCTTAAGCCTCTGTTTGATAATCTAGTCCAGATGTTAACAATCTGTCTGCTGGTTTTAGATCTAGACCTGGTCCGATGTGGTCCAGATGAGAAAAAAGCATTTTAATATCCATTTCTTGCATTTTAAACAAATAGAATAATAATTTTACACATAAAATGGTGTTTTAAAGAATCTTAAGCCTCTGTTTGATAATCTAGTCCAGATGTTATCCACGTCTGCTGGTTTTTGATCTGGACCTGGTCTGATGTGGTCCAGATGTGAAAAAAAGCACTAGAATCTCCTGATTTTTGCATTTTAACAAAGAGAAAAGCAGTTTTGCTAATAAAAAATTGTGTTTTAAAGAATCCTAAGCCTCTGTTTGATAATCTAGTCCAGATTTGACCCACCTGAGCTCACTGTTTTATGATCTGGATCTGGTCTAAAGTGGTCTACATGCAAAAAAACCCCACTAAAATCTGTTTTACAAAGCAGAGACGGTGGAATAGATAAATTTCAGTCTTTGTATGATAATCTAGTCCAGATGTTATCAATCTATGTCTGCTGGTTTTTAATCTGGACCTGGTCTGATGTGGTCCAGATGTGAGAAAAAACACTAGAATCTTCTGGGTTTTGCATTTTTATAAAGAAAATACTGGTTTTGCCAAACAAAAACTGTGTTTTAAAGAATCTCTAGTCCAGATTTGATCCACCTGAGCTCACTGTTCTATGATCTGGATCTGGTCTGAAGTGGTCTGAATGCAAAAAAACACAAAACAAAACCCTTAAATCTCGACTTTTTTGCATTTCATGTGAATTTTTAGTCTCTGATGATCCAGTCCAGATGTTACTAATCTAGATTTAGTGGTTTTAGACCTGGTTCTGGTCTGATTTTGGTCCAGATGTGAGTAAAAGGGAGTAAATCTCTATTTTCTGCATTTTCACACATTTCAAAGTGGTTTTTTCACACCGTATAAAAAGTCCAAGACGTTTTCATGCCATTAAAATGTGGAGGAAAACGCGGACTGGCTGAGTTCTGTCCCCCTTAACTTTCCCCTTAACCAGCGGAGCCTCGGTGAACGTGAAGCGGACTTCGGTGGGTCGTTACCGGGACTCACCTCCACGATGAACGTCTTCTCCTCCCCGCACACCGACACCACCCAGAACAGCAGCGGGACGTAGCAGCTCCTCCAGCACCACAGTCCCGGGAGCCCCGCCGTCCTCCGCCGCCTCCCGCCGCCTCCCGCCGCCATGGCCGCGTCCCCGAGATCCCCCCCACCGCCTCCTCCGCCGCTGCTTCCCGCCGGTGATTTCCAGGCTCCTGCTGCTGCTCGTTTACCGGAGCAAACGGTCCGTGAGCCCCCGGTGCATCCTCGGTGCGTCTGTCCCGGTGCTCGGTGCGTCTGTCCCGGTGCTCGGTGCGTCTGTCCCGGTGCTCGGTGCGTCTGTCCCGGTGCTCGGTGGAGCTGCTGGATGTGGAGCTGCAACAAAGCGCGGAGGCAGGTCGGTGTGTCCGGGTACCACTGAGGAGGAGGAGGGACTGAAGGATGGAGAGGAGGAGGAGGAGGAGGAGGAGGAGGAGGATGTTGTTGCAGCGGCGTCTCTCCGCCACTAGAGGCGCTGCAGGAGAACCTTTTTTCTCAGAGTTGATTCTCAGTCAAATCTAAGGAGAAATTTACCAAGAAATCAGCTCATTTCTCGCCTCAGATGTTTTCAGAAACACATTTGTGAACTGAGTTTGTAGAAAACGAGAAAAAATGACAAGAAAAACACAAAATGACAACGAGAATTCACAAAACAACAACAAAAAGACCAGAAAGAGACATAAAATGACCACAAAGACACAAAACTAAGACACAAAACAACCTCAGAGAGACAACAAATGACAAGAAAGAGACTTAAAATGATCACGAAGAACCAAAACAAAACCGTTTTAACTGACGTTTTTTAATTATTGTTTTTCCAGAGATGAAGCAAACGCATTTCTGAACTGATTTAATGAAAAAAATTAGAAACAATGACCAGAAAGAGACACAAAACGACCACAAAAATTCACAAAACAACAATTAAAAGGCAACAACGACCAGAAACAGACCTAAAATGACCACAGAGAGACACAAAAAGAGCACAGAAAGACCCAAAATGACCACATAGAGACAAAAACTAATATGCAAAACAACCTCAGAGAGACACAAAATGACCCCAAAAACCTAAAAACAACCAAAGAAACACAAAACAACAACAAAAGGACACAAAGGGATATAAATCATAAGAAAATCAACAACAAAGACACACAAAATGACAAGAAAGGGACACAAAATGACAATAAAGAGATACAAAACAACCACATAAATTCACAAAACAACAACTAAAAGACAACAACAACTAGAAACAGACCTAAAATGACCACACAGAGACACAAAAAGAGCACAGAAAGACCCAAAAGACACAAAAACTAAGATGCAAAACAACCTCAAAGAGGGACAAAATGACCTCAAAAACCTAAAAACAATCACAGAGACACAAATTAACTACAAAAAAGACACAAAACGACATAAATCATGAGCAAAACAATGACACAGACATACAGAATGACAAGAAAGAGACTTCAGCAGCTTATTTCTTGCCTCAAATGTTTACAGAAGCACATTTCTGAACTGATTTCATAATAAATAAGAAACGACGACGAGAAACAGACACAAAACGACTACATAGAGACACAAAACAGGCACAGAAAGACCCAAAAGACACATAAACTAAGACATAAAACAACCTCAAAGAGATACAAAATGACCCCAAAAACCTAAAAACAATCACAGAGACACTAAACGACAACAAAACGTCTTAAATCATGAGCAAAACAACAACAACAAAGATGCACAAAATGACAAGAAACCAACAAAAAACAACCACAAAAATTCACAAAACACCAACTAAAAGACAACAACGACCAGAAACATCTAAAATTACCAGACAGACACAAAACGACAACAAAAAGACACAAAATATCAACAAAAAGATACAAAAGGACATAAATCATGAGCAAAACAACAACACAGACGCACAAAATGACCAGAAAGAGGCTAAAAATGATCAGAAAGAGCCAGAACAACTGTTTTAACTCATATTTTTTATTTATTGTCGATCCAGAGATGAGGCAAATGCATTTCTGAACTGATTTCATGAAAAAAAGAAACAATGACCAGAAAGAGACACAAAACGACCACAAAAATTCACAAAACAACAATTAAAAGACAACAACGACCAGAAACAGACCTAAAATGACCACAGAGAGACACAAAATATAAGATGCAAAACAACCTCAGAGAGACACAGCACGACCCCAAAAACCTAAAAACAATCACAAAGAGACACTAAATAAAAACAAAAAGGACACAAAAGGACATAAATCAAGAGCAAAACAACAACAGAGACACACAAAATGACAAGAAAGAGACACAAAACAACCACAAAAATTCACAAAACAACATTTGAAAGAGAACAACTACCACAAACAAACCTTAAATGACCACAAAGAAACACAAAAAGAGCATAAAAAGACCCAAAAGACACAAAAACTAAGACTCAAAACAACATAAATCACGAGCGAAACAACAAAGACGCACAAAACGACAAGAAAGAGACAAAATGATCCCAGAGATACAAAAACGAAGACACAAAACAACCTCAGAGGGACACAAAATGACCCCAAGAACCTAAAAACAATCACAGAGACACAAAACAACAACAAAACGACACAAAAGGACATAAATCATGAGCAAAACAATGACAAAGACGCACAAAATGAAAAGAAAGAGACACATAACAACCACAAAAATTCACAAAACAACAAATAAAAGACAACAACGACTAGAAACAGATCTAAAATGACCACAAAGAGACACAAAAAGAGCACAGAAAGATCCAAAAGACACAAAAACTAAGACGCAAAACAACCTCAAAAACCTAAAAACAATCACAGAGATAAAAAAAAGTCATAAATCATGAGCAAAACAACAACAAAGACACACAAAATGACAAGAAAGAGACACAAAACAACAATTAAAAGACAACAACGACCAGAAAGAGACACAAAAAGACCGAAAAGACAAAGACTAAGACGCAAAACAGCCTCAAAAACTTAAAAACAATCACAAAGAGACACTAAATATGAACTAAAAAGACACAAATCGACATAAATCAGGACCAAACCAACAACAAAGACTCACAAAATGATAAGGAAGAGGCTTAAAACAATCCCAAAGAACCAAATAAAGATAGTTTTAACTCAGTGAAGTTTTGTGTTGCTCGTTTCTGATTAAGGAGGATCAACATAAAACAACACATTTTCTATCTCTCTGTGATTTTTTCCCGGTTATGTGCCTCAAATGAATCTTTTAGCTCGTCTTCCCTGATTAAAACGCCTCTCGGAGGACTTTCCTTCATGTAAACAGGATGAACAACAGCTGGGACGCTAATTGAAGATCCTAATCTGCTTTTTTCCCTCTTTTTTTAATCACCACTTCTGTTAATCATCAGTCATTTGGCCTCTTAAGAGGATCTTCTTTTTCTTCTGTAAATCTGACGTTCAGCTTTTGTTTCACAGGTTTCATTCAAAACTGGGGCTTTGTTTGCATCTCAACCGAGCAAAAGGCAGAAACGGGAGAAGAAAACTGAGATAAAATCAGCAATTAAAACGATCAAAAGAGCAAATCAGTGAAGTAATGAAGCCGTTAAGAGTAAACAGGGCGATTAGGAGCTGAGGCGAGGCCAGAGCAGGAGCAGCTGGAGGTGAGACGAGATGAAATTAGCGGCCTCGAGGATGAAAGTGAGTCAGACTGTGGCGGTTCTGCAGGTCATTTCAGGTTTCAGGTGCTGAGATCCAGTGATGTGATCAGCAGCTCCCGGATGCAGGATCGAAGCCGAATCAGTGGCCTCTAATGTGACTGAGGAGCTAAATCTGAAGCATCTCCTTGACGACAGCCGCGTCACTTAGCCTCATTTAACGAACGTTTCTAGTTTCGCACCTTCAGCGGGTTTGTTTCTGACCTGCAGCAGCTCTAACGGACGGCTTCACATCACCTCAGGGTTCAATTTAAGGTCTTTAAAGCTCGTGAAGGTCCGAGTTGGAGCTGCACGGTGGGAACGCTGACCTGACATGAACCAGCTCACAGCCTGAGAGGCTCAAATGGAGGCTTTCTGTCTGTGAGCTGGTCGAGGTTTAGATTGAGGGTGGTAAATCGACCACAAAAAGGCATAAAAAGAGCAAAAAGCAGCAACAAAGAGACACAAAACAACATGAAAGAGATGTAAAATTATCACAAAAAGGCACAAAATACAACAAAGAGGCACAAAATGACCACAAAGATACAAAACAACCCAGAAGAGTCACAGTACAACAACAAAAAAGAATCAGACTGAACACAAACAGACGTCTTGAAAGAGACACAAAACAACATGAAAGAGACATAAAATGAAAAGGAAGAGATGCACAAAAAGACACAAAGCCACAAAAAAAGACAACAGCAACCAGAAAGAGACACAAAACCACAACAAAGAATAATAAAATATACAAAAAGAGATGCAAAAGGACAACAAAGACACACAAAACAAGAACAAAGAGACACAAACACAGACGCCTACACCATGCTGTTGAGTATTTCTGTGGCCTCATATGGCCTCCATAGGTTATCTCAGTTTTTATTTCTGCCTTTAGTTTCTGTTCTTAAAGCATGGGACACAAAAATACTGCAAAGAGACACAAAATAACAACAAAGAGACACAAAATGACAACAAAGAGACAACAAAAGGCCAAAAAAGACACACTAAATGACCACAGAGGTGAGCAAAACAACAAGAAAAACAAAAATAAAGGCACAAAACGGCAACAAAGAAAAAAAACACAACAAGGAGATCAAGAACGACATGAAAGAGAAGGAAAATGAACACAAAGACAGAAAATAACCATAAAATGAGAACAAAAAAGAGACAAAAGAACCACAGGGAGACACAAAACAACAACAAAGAGACACAAAATGACCACAAAGAGACACAAAATGACAACAAAGAGACACAAAATGACCACAAAGAGACACAAAATGACCACAAAGAGACACAAAACAACCACAAAGAGACACAAAACTACCAAAAAGAGACACAAAACAATAACAAAGAGACACAAAACAACAACAAAGAGACAAAAACTACCACAAAGAGACACAAAACAACAACAAAGAGACAAAAACTACCACAAAGAGACACAAAACAACAACAAAGAGACAAAAACTACCACAAAGAGAAACAAAACAACAACAAAGAGACAAAAACTACCACAAAGAGAAACAAAAAGTCCACTAAGAGACACAAAATGACCCAAAAAAAAACACAAAACAACAACAAAGAGACAAAAACTACCAAAAAGAGACACAAAACAACAACAAAGAGACACAAAATGTCCACAAAGAGACACAAAACAACAACAGAGACAAAAAACAACCAAAAAGACACACTTAATGACCAAAGAGGTGAGCAAAACAACAAGAAAAACAAAAATAAAGGCACAAAACGACGACAAAGAGACACTAAAAAACTCAGAGACACTAATGACAACAAAGACACAATAAACAACATGAAAGAGGTGTAAAACATAAAAACAATCACAAAGAGACACAAAAATTATAAGAAAGACACCTAAAAATGACCACAGAGACAAAAAAGAAAAAAAAACACAGACACTTTTAATCGCTGTGCCTCTTTTCCTAAAAACCCTGCTTTAAAATTCATTTTTAAGTGTTTGATAGAGTTGTATATTTTCTGTTAAGGCTGAAGGCAGCGAGTGCTTTCTGCCCACTGTGTGATCAAACCTATAAATAAATAAAATAACGCACTACATGTGTGGAATCGCTCTGTGTAGTTGAAGCTGCCTTTCCTGTATCACAGTGCTTTTCCATCCCGAGGACAGAAAACATTCAGCGCCCCAATGACTGCTTTTATTTAAAACGTAGCTGCAGCAGAAAATCAATATCCTGTCTGAAGCCTGTAATCAGCCTGTGGAGGTTCAGCTGCTGACGTCGCCGCTCGGCCATTTTCCTTCACCTGCTTCAATTACCCGTGAGTCACAACCGACTCCTACTCAGAACCTGTGGTGATCCTGCAGCTTCACAAACACTGAAGGACAAACAGCATTTCCTCCTTCGCAGACGTCTGCATCACGCTGCCGTGTGTTCCTGTGGCCTCGTGTGACCTTTGTAGGTCATCTTAGTTTTCATTTCTGTTTCTTCAGTTTCTCTTCTTGATGCACGGGATGCAAAGACACCGCAAAGAGATGAAAAACGATCGCAAAGAGACACAACAGAACAGCAGAGCAATGCAAAATGAGATGCAAAACAATAACAAAGAGACACAAAATGAGCCCAGAGGCATGAAAACAGCAACAAATGTACACAAACACAACAACAAAGAGATATAAAATGACCACAAGATAGAAAACAGTAACAAAGAGACACAAAATGACCACAAAAAGACACCAAGCAACAACAAAGAAACGCAAAACAAGAACAAAGAGACACAAAATGACCACTAATAGACAGAAAACCGGAACAAACAGACACAAAAACAGCAGAAAGGATTGTAAAAACGACAACAAAGAGACACTAAATGAGCACAAATAGATGTAAAACATCAATAAAGACACAAAACTGCCACAAAGAGACACAAAATGAGTACAAAGAGTCAAAAAATCAACAAAAAAGAGACACAGAAGGACAACACAGAGACACAAACACAGACGCCTACACCATGCTGTTTAGTTCTTCCGTAGCCTCATATGGCTTCCATAGGTTATCTCAGTTTTCATTTCTCTTTCTTCAGTTTCTGTTCTTAATGCATGGCACACAAAAATACTGCAAAGAGACACGAAACGACAACAAAGAGACACAAAACAAAAACAAAGAGACACTAAATCACAACAAAGAGACAAAAAATGACAACAAAGAGACACTAAATCACAACAAAGAGACAAAAAATGACAACAAAGAGACACAAAACAACAACAAAGAAAGACAAAACAACAACAAAGAGACACAAAACAACAACAAAGAAAGACAAAACAACAACAAAGAGACACAAAACAACAACAAAGAGACACAAAATGACCACAAAGACACACAAACACAGACGCCTACACCATGCTGTTGAGTGCCTCCGTTGCCTCATATGGCCTCCATAGGTTATCTCAGTTTTCATTTCTCTCTTTAGTTTCTGTTCTTAATGCACGGGACACAAAAATACTGCAAAGAGACACAAAACGACAACAAAGAAAGACAAAATGACAACAAAAAGACACAAAATGACAACAAAGAGACACTAAATGACAACAAGGAAAGACAAAACAACAACAAAGAGACACAAACACAGACGCCTACACCATGCTGTTGAGTATTTCCGTGGCCTCATATGGCCTCCATAGGTTATCTCAGTTTTCATTTCTCTTTCTTTAGTTTCTGCAAGGAGACAAAATTATCACAGAGACACAAAACAACAACAAAGCAATATAAAATTAGAACACAAGAACAAAGACACACAAAATTACCGTCACAACAAAGGCAAATACACAAAACGATTGCAAGGAGTCGCAAAATGACAACAAAGAGACACAAAAAGACAACAAAGACACACAAACACAGACGCCTACACCATGCTGTTGAGTGCCTCCGTTGCCTCATATGGCCTCCATAGGTTATCTCAGTTTTCATTTCTCTTTCTTTAGTTTCTGTTCTTAATGCATGGCACAAAAAAAATACTGCAGAGAAAAAAAATAATCACAGAGAGACACAACACAACAACAAAACAATGCAAAATTAGAACACAAGAACAAAGACACACAAAATTACCGGCATAACAAAGGCAAAGGCAAAAAAACAATCGCAAATAGACGAAAAATGACAACAAAGACACACAAAATAAGAACAAAGAGACACAAAACAACGACAAAGAGACACAAAATGACCACAAACAGACACAAAACAACAACAAAGAGACACAAAACAACCACAAAGAGACACAAAACAACCACAAAGAGACACAAAACAACCACAAAGAGACACAAAATGACCACAAAGAGACAAAAAATGACAACAGACACAAAACAACCACAAAGAGACACAAAATGACCACAAAGAGACAAAAAATGACAACAGACACAAAACAACCACAAAGAGACATAAAATGACCACAAAGAGACATAAAATGACCACAAAGAGACACAAAATAACCACAAAGACACACAAACACAGACGCCTACACCATGCTGTTGAGTGTTTCTGTGGCCTCATATGGCCTCCATAGGTTATCTCAGTTTTCATTTCTCTTTCTTTAGTTTCTGTTCTTAATGCATGGGACACAAAAATACTGCAGAGACATAAAAAAAAACATATCACAGAGAGACACAACACAACAACAAAACAATGCAAAATTAGAACACAAGAACAAAGACACACAAAATTACCAGCATAACAAAGGCAAAGGCAAAAAAACAATCGCAAATAGACGAAAAATGACAACAAAGACACACAAAACAACCACAAAGAGACACAAAATGACAACAAAGAGACACAAAAGGACAACAAAAAGACACAAAACGACAACAAAGAGACACAAAACAACAACAAAAAGACACAAAATGACAACAAAGAGACACAGAGACGTTGAAAACCACAAAGACACACAAACACAGACGCCTACACCATGCTGTTGAGTGCCTCCGTAGCCTCATATGGCCTCCATAGGTTATCTCAGTTTTCATTTCTCTTTCTTTAGTTTCTGTTCTTAATGCATGGCACAAAAAAATACTGCAGAGAAAAAAAATAATCACAGAGAGACACAACACATCAACAAAGCAATATAAATATACAACACAAGAACAAAGACACACAAAATTACTGCCATAACAAAGACAAAGGTACAAAAGAAGGTACAAGGAGACGCAAAATGACAGCAAAGAGGCACAAAACAACAACAAAGAGACACAAAAAGACAACAAAGA
Source organism: Dascyllus trimaculatus (assembly GCA_024666655.1). NCBI lineage: Eukaryota > Metazoa > Chordata > Actinopteri > Pomacentridae > Dascyllus > Dascyllus trimaculatus. Next base: position 31,001,800 of record CM045450.1, read on the forward strand.
AACACAAAATGACAACAAAGAGACACAAAACAACAAAAAGACACAAAAGGACAACAAAAAGACACAAAAGGACAACAAAGAGACACAAGAGGACAACAAAGTGACACTAAATAACAACAAAGAGACACAAAACAACAACAAAAAGACACAAAAGGACAACAAAAAGACACTAAATGACAACAAAGAGACACAAAACAACAACAAAAAGACACAAAAGGACAACAAAGAGACACAAAATAACAACAAAGAGACACAAAACAACAACAAAGAGACACAAAAGGACAAGAAAAAGACACAAAATAACAACAAAGAGACACAAAACAACAACAAAGAGACACAAAAGGACAAGAAAAAGACACTAAATGACAACAAAGAGACACAAAACAACAACAAAAAGACACAAAAGGACAACAAAGAGACACAAAATAACAACAAAGAGACACAAAATGACCACAAAGAGACACAAGAGGACAACAAAATTACACCAAAAATTCACAAAATAAAAACAAATTCACACAAAACGACCAGAAAGAGACACAAAATGGCACAAAAGGGCTGCAAAATGATCACAAATCCACAAAATGACCACAAACAACAACAACAATGACAAAGAAAACAACATAATGACTGTCAAATGATGCATAAACAACAAGGTGCCTCAGTGTCTCAGTCAGTTTAAGGGTTTGGGGGCTTTTATTTTGTAGGAGGGATGAAGTGCTTTTTACATGTTTGTGTTCAGACTCTTATTGTCTCGTTCTCAGTCGTTACCCACAATCCTCTCTGTTCACTGGCAGACAGCGTGTGAATAAACACCATCTGAGATGAGCAGCAGAGCCAGCAGACTAAAATATTATCTACTATCAGTATCCTGTGACTGCATCTTCATCTTCAGCTCCTCTTCCTCTCTCCCTCTTCTGTCCACCTTCGCATCACGTCCTCCCTCTGCATCATCTGTCAGCTCCACGAATCCGTCTGCCACGCTTCATCTCCCTCCTCTTCCTCATTTCCATTAACCTTCATCCTTCCTCCTCTTGTTCTACACTCTCCGGGTTGTGACCCACTTCGCAGCAGCAGCAGCTAATGTTCTGGTCGGGTCCGGCTCCGGTTCTCCTTCTGTTCTGCAGCACTAATGGATCTCCGTGTTCCAGTTCTTACGTAACTGACATTTCACCAGCAGAGACATTTGGTTTTAATGGAAGTTTGTGCTCAGAGTTACCAAACTGAAGCAGTGGGAGTCAAACAGAATTTATAAGTTCTGAAGAGCTGAATGTGCAAAACATCAGCGCAGCAGCAGGTAAACGTCTGAATGTACGACAGCTGTTTGAAGCTATGAGGAACCAAAAAGCCCCCATAAAAGGCCAAAAACTGAGATGATTCCTCTCAAGGAGAAACACACAGAAGCACAGACTTGTGTGATTTTGTAAAAGGTATATAAAAGACACACAAAATGGTGAGATAAAACAACAAAAACAAGCAAGATGACAACAACATCAAACAAAACAGCTACAAAGAGATGAAAAACGAACACAAAATGACACAAAATGGCTACAAAGAGACACAAAACTACAACACTGATACATAAAATGCATGCGTCAACACACAAAATTACCACAAAGACATGCAAAATTGCTAAAATGACCAACAAAGAAACATAAAACAGATACAAGGAGACGTAAAATGACAAAAACAAGTTGCAAAATTACCACAACACATAAAATGGCTACAAAGAGACACAAAATGATAACAAGAAGCACCACAACAGCCACAAAAACACATAAATTGACCAACAGAGACACAAAACAGCTACAAAGAGACACAAAACTACCACAATGATTCATAACAAGTACACAACAACACACAAAATGGCCAGAAAGAGACACAAAATGGACACAGAGAGACACAAAATGACACAAAGTTGCTACAAAGACACAGAAAAACTACCACAGTGACACAGAAGACATGTAAAATTGCTTCAAACAGACACAAAATGACCAACAAAGAAACATAAAACAGCTACAAGGAGACGTAAAATGAAAAAAAACAAGTTAGAAAATTACCACAACGCACAAAATGACCATAAAACAGCAAAACAGCCACAGAGACACAAAAATTGACCAACAAAGAGACAAAAAACTACCACAATGATTTATAACAAGTGTACAACAACACACAAAATGACCAAAGCAACACACAAAAAGGCTACAAAGAGACACACAGTTACCATAAAAAGACAAAACAACCACAAGGAGACACAAGACAACCACAAAAGAATGCAACACAGCTACAAGAGACACTAAACAGCTATAAAGAAACACAAAACTACCACAGTGATGTATAACAAGTATATAACAACACACAAAATGGCTACAAAGACACACAACTACCATGAAAAGACAAAACAACCACAAGGAGACACAAAACAATCACAAGGAGACAAAATAATCTCAAGAGGACGCAAAACAGCTACAAAGAGACACAAAATGACCAACAAAGAAACATAAAACAGCTAAAAATATACACAAAATGGACACAGAGAGACACAAAACAGCTACAAAGAGACACAAAATGGACACAGAGAGACACAAAACAGCTACAAAGAGACACAAAATGGACACAAAGAGACACAAAACAGCTACAAAGAGACACAAAATGGACACAGAGAGACACAAAACAGCTACAAAGAGACACAAAATGGACACAAAGAGACACAAAACAGCTACAAAGAGACACAAAATGGACACAGAGACACAAAACAGCTACAAAGATACACAAAATGGACACAGAGAGACACAAAACAGCTATAAAGAGACACAAAATGGACACAGAGAGACACAAAACAGCTACAAAGAGACACAAAATGGACACAGAGAGAAACAAAACAGCTACAAAGACACACAAAATGGACAAAAAGAGACACAAAACAACAACAAAGAGACACAAAATCGACAAAAAGAGACACAAAACAGCTACAAAGATACACAAAATGGACACAAAGAGACACAAAATGGACAAAAAGAGACACAAAACAGCTACAAAGAGACACAAAATGCACACAAAGAGACACAAAACAGCTACAAAGATACACAAAATGGACACAAAATGGACACAAAACAGCTACAAAGATACACAAAATGGACACAAAGAGACACAAAACAGCTACAAAGAGACACAAAATGGACACAGAGAGACACAAAACAGCTACAAAGAGACACGAAACTGCCACAATGATGCAAAACAAGTATATAGAAACACACAAAATGACTACAAAGAGACACAAAATGAAGAACAGAGACACAAAACAGCTCCAAAGAGACATACAATGAGGAAAATGAGGTGAAACATTGAAACAGCTGCTGTTTATTCTGTCCTGAGCTGTCAGAAACACTCACCTGTGCTCACCTGTGTGTAGCTGCAGGTGTCAGTGAGCATGCTCAGTCCAGTCCTGTCGTAGAATAAACACCAGTCAGATTCTGAACACACTGAGTCTGAATGTTGAATAAAGTAAATGAACTGACAAACTGAACCACATCTGCTGTGTGAGGACAAAACAACACAACACTGCACTCATCTTAACTATCTACATGAAACACTCAGGTGTGTTTGACCTGCAGCGTCACAAATCTGTGGACCAATCAGAGCACAGCTGAAACCCACATGTCTGTATGTGGGTGGAGCCAAAACAGGAAGTAAACTTAAAGTAGCTGCAATTCGCATTTTATAACAATTAATCAGATGAAAACGTGAAAACAGTGAAGTGTGTCTATTTATGATATTTATGATCGTTTGTGGTGGTTTTGTGAGTCTTTGTGGTCATTTTGGTGACAACAACATGGTTGTTCTATAGCTCTGTGGTTAATTTGTGAGTCTTTGCGGTTGTTTTTGCATAATTTTGAGGCCATTTTGTGTCACTTTATAGTCATTTTGTAGTTGATGTTTGTCTAGATGTTGTTATTTTCTGTCTCTTTGCAGTGGTTTTGTGTCTTTGTGGTCAATTTGCGTGTCTGTGTAGTCATTTTGTGGTTGATTTGTGTCTCTTTCTGACTATTTTGTGTCTCTTTGGTTCCAGTTTGTGTGTATTTGTGGTTGTTTAGGGTCTATTTTTGGTAATTTCCCATCACTTTGTAGTCATTTTGTGTCTGTTTGTGGTTGCTTTGTGATTGATTTGTGTTTCTTTGTGAGCATTTTGTATGTATTTGTGGTGGTTTTGTGTCTTTGTGGTCATTTTTGCATGTTTTTCTGGTCATTTTGCGTCTCAATGGTTGTTCTTCATCTGGATGTGGTTGTTTTGTGTCTCTCTGTAACTATTTTGTGTTTGTTTGTTTTGGTTTTGTGTCTTTGTGGTTGTTTAGTGTCTATTTTTGGTCATTTTGTAAGTTTTTGTGGTAATTTTGTGTCTGTTTGTGGTTGTTTTCCTTCTTTTTGTGGTTCATTTTGTGGTTGATTTGTGTCTCTTGGTAACCATTTTGTGTCTCTACGGTTGTTCTTTATCTGTGTGTGGTTGTTTTGTGTCTCTTTGACAACAAAGAGACACAAAACAACAACAAAGAGGCACTAAATCACAACAGAGACACTGAATGACAACAAAGAGACACAGAAGGACCACAAATTACACCAAAAATTCACAAAATAACAACAAATTCCCACAAAACGACCAGAAAGAGACACAAAGAGGGCCCAAAAGTCCTGCAATATGATCCCAAATCCACAAAAGGACCACAAACAACAACAACAACGACAAGGAAAACAAGGAAACAACTGTCAAATGACGCATAAACAACAAGGTGTCTTGGTGTCTCAGTCAGTTTAAGAGGGTTGGGGGGCTTTTATTTTGTAGGAGGGATGAAGGGCTTTTTACATGTTTGTGTTCAGACTCTTGTCATTTTGAGTCTCTTTGTGACCATTTTGTGAGTATTTTTGGTCGTTTTGAGCGTGTGTGCGGTTGTTTTGTGTGTCTTTGTGGTCATTTAGCATCTTTTTGTGGTCATTTGTGACTTTTGTTGGTCTGTTTCCTGACGTTTCTCCGTATGTTGCAGCGTTTAAGCAAATAATCAGGTGATTTTACACGCTGTCTTTTTCACGTCGCAAAAAAATCTGACGTCACAGAGAGAAAATCACTCACGTCAGAGTAAAACTATGATTTTTTTTCCTGCTATGACCAGTTCTGTTGAATGCAGCACTTTGAATTGGAGTATTTGAAAGTGTGTTTTAAAGTTTATGATATTGTCTTCAAGCTGATGCGGCTCCACGGTCACAAGCTGAGTGATTAAACCGCTGACCTGTAAGTGTGTGTCTGAACCAGCAGGGGGCAGCACTGCGATGTGTTTTTGTAAAGGTGAACCAGTATCTACACTCAGTCTGTGATCAGCCGACAGCAGATACATACTTCAGAAGCAGACTGTAGTTTCAGACTCTGGACGGTTGGTTGTTAATCATGACTGCAGCTGAAATACAAACACACAAACCACAGACTGCTTGTGTTGACTTATGGTTCAGGTTGTAACATGACACTCATAAACACTTAAATGCGGCAAATAGTTTCCTCACCTGTGGCGTAAAATCTTGTTTACATGCATCAGGTCACAGAAGCAACAGGCCTCTGTGCTCTCACATGGAAAACAAGGCTCAGTTTGGTCCGTTTGTCTTACATTTCGGCCTTTTGTGTCTCATTTTTGCCAGTTTCAGTCGCATTTAGGTCATTTTGCAGTCTCACGTGTTTGTTTTGTGTCTCCTTACACTCATTTCTCATCACATTGTGGTGATACAGTGGTAATCTTTGCCGTGTTGCATCTCAATTTCATCATTTTGTGTGATATTTTGGCATTTTTCTCTTTTTGTATCTCATTTCTGGAAAACGCGCACCACATTTACTTCATTTTATGTTTCATTTTTGTCGTTTTGTGCCACATTTTAACATTCTGTGTCTCATTTTTATCATTTTGTATCTCATTTTTCCATCACATGTTGTTTATTTTGTTGTCATTTTAAGTCACATTGTGATCATTGATGCCAGGCTGCTTCAATTTCATCATTTTGCACTTTATTTTGCTCATTTTGTGTCTTACTATGTTTGTTTTGTGTCTCTTTACAGTGGTTTTGTGTCTCTTTGGTGTTATTTTGTCATTTTGTATCTTAATTTCATCATTTTGTGTGATATTTTGGCATTTTTCTCTTTTTGTATCTCATTTCTGGAAAACGCATGCCACATTTACTACATTTTATGTTTCATTTTTGTCGTTTTGTGCCACATTTTGGCATTCTGTGTCTCAGTTTTACCATTTTGTATTTCGTTCTTGCCAGTTTCCGTCACATTTTGTGGTCATTTTAAGTCACATTGTAGCTGTTGTTGCCACATTGGTTCATTTTCATAATTTTGCATCTTATTTTGTGTCTTATTATGTTGGTTTTGTGTCTTTTTGTGGTCATTTTACATCACAGTGTGGTGTTTTTTGATCATTTTGCATCTCTATCTTGTCATATTCTGTAACATTTAGGCATTTTTGTCATTTTGCACTTTCTTTCGGGCAAATTGTGCCACATTTTGTTCATTTTATGTTTCATTTTTGTCGTTTTGTGCCACATTTTGGCATTCTGTGTCTCATTTTTACCATTTTGTGTGTCATTTTTCCATCACATGTTGTTTATTTTGTTGTCATTTTAAGTCACATTGTGGTCATTGATGCCAGGCTGCTTCAATTTCATCATTTTGCGCTTTATTTTGCTCATTTTGTGTCTTACTATGTTTGTTTTGTGCCTCTTTGTGGTCATTTTACATCACATTGTGGTGTTATTTTGTCATTTTGTGTCACATTTGGGTCATTTTGCGTCTTATTTTGTGTTGTTTTGTGTCTTCTTGTTATCATTTTACTTCACATTGTGGTCATTTTTGTATTTCTTTTTTGGTTTTGCTTTAGAATTTTGTAATTTTGTGTCACATTTTGGTCCGTTTCAGTCACATTTACACATTATTTTTGACTGATTTTGTTCATTTTGTGACTGATCTTTGTAATTGTGAGTTACCTTTAGGCATTCTGTGTCTCTTCTGTGTCATTTTTTGTCCATTTTGGTCAGTTTCAGTCATATTTCTGTCATTTCGTGTCTCTTTGTAGTCATTTTACGCCATCTAGTGGTAATTTTCCATCAATTTTATCATTTTGCGTCTCATTCTGGTTGTCTGTCAGGTTATTTTGGTCCTTTTGGCTGCTTTATGACTCATTTTATGTCCCATTTTAGTCACTGATTTGCTAATTATGCATCTAATTTTGGTCATTTTGTGTATCTTGTGCTAGTTTTATGTCTCTTCTGTGACATTTTGCAGGTGAAGAATAAAAGCTCCTACATCCCTTCGTCCTGTGCACGTCATGCCAGATCAGTGATCCATCCCAGCATGTAAAAAGCGTTCTGATACCAAAGAGAGTATTTAAAGGAACACATTTAGGTCTATTTTTCAAGGGATCATTTTACTGTGTTCGAGTCTCGATAAAGCGAAACTAGTAGCATCACATCAGCATATCTATGAAACCAAACTTGTAATCAGCCTTAAAACAAATTACTCCTCTGACGCACTGCACTGATTTACTGTCAGCCTTTGTGTTTCCTCCTTGACTGATACTCTGTTTGTTCTGAACCTGTTGAGCTGCTAAAGCCTCGAACAGATACTGTTTGGCTTTGATCCGCTGCGATAAATTCCAATATATTCCTCTGCAACAAAGGCTAAACCACAGGCTGCCGACTCGACCGCACCCAGGGGAAGTTTGCATGACATCGACTGTCCTGTGATTGTTAAAACCTTCAGCTTCAGGCCTTCGTTTCGTTTCCAAAAGGTCACAGTCAGGGTTCAGACAGGGTAAGTATTTCTATTGTCTGCTTCACTACATTTATCTCACTACTAGTTACACAGATCACAAACTTAGACTTCACATTTGCAAAATACAAAGGTAAAGATCCACCTGGTTGTTTCTGACCATTTTGGCTGTTTCAGATGTTGGCAGAATAACCACTTTCATGACAAAGAGCAAGAAGAAAGTCCATTAAACGGCTCCCTGCAAACCTCTTCAATCCTCTTACAGTTCCACAGATTCATCTGGTGATGCTTTGGAGGGACGAGGCACTAAATGACCAAAATGAGATGCTAAATCATCACAACAATGAGATGCAAAATGAACAAAATGAGACACAAAATGCCAAAATTAGGTGCTAAACGACCAAATTGAGATATTAAATGACCTAATCTAATCTAATCTATACTCTATTGGTCCTCTTGGGGAAATTCCCTCTCTGCATTTGACCCATCCTACTCGCAGTTAACCTTAACTATACACACTAGGAGCAGTGGGCTGCCGCGGTGCAGCACCCGGGGAGTCGGGGGTTCGATCCAGTAATTAGTGGCTTCACCTGTTGCACGACCCCTGCCCTGAACTGCCTAAATGAGATGCTAAATAAGCAAAAAACGACCAAAATGAAACACAAAATGATCTCAGCAAGACGCTAAATGACCAAAACCACATGCAAATTGACGCTACAAGGCCAAAATGAAAGACTAAATGACCAAAATAGCTCAGTGAGACAAGAAAATGACCGATATGACAAAAAAAGTGACATAAAATGACCACAGTAAAACAAAATTACCACAATGAGACACAAAATCATAAAAATGAGATGCTAAATGAGCTAATAGAGATGCAAAATCATCAGAATGAGATGTAAAATTACATAAATTAAATGCTAAATGACCAAAATGATGCATAAAATGATCAAAATGAGACAAAAAAAGATCAAAACGGGAAGCTAAATGACCAAAATGACCAAAAAAAGTGACTTAAAATGACCACAGTGAGACACAAAATGATGAAAATGTGATGCTAAATGAGCTAATAGAGATGCGAAATCATCAGAATGGCATCAAAAATTACCTAAATTAAATGCTAAACTACCAAAATGACATACAAAATTATCAAAATGAGACACTACATGGCCAAAATTAGGTACTAATTGACCACACTGGGGTCCTAATTGACCTAAATGAGATGCTAAATAACCAAAAAATGACCAATGACACAAAAATACCAAAATGAAACACAAATGTTCAGAGCAAGATGCAAATTGACCAAAGGTAGACGCAAATGGACCAAAACGAGACGCTAAAAGGCCAAAATGAAAGGCTGAATGATTAAAATAGCCCAATGAGACACAAAATGACCAAAATGAGATACTAAATGAGCTGATAGAGATGCAAAATCATCAGAATGAGATGCAAAATGGCCTAAATGAAACGCTAAATGACCAAAATAAGAGACTAAACGACCAAAATGACAGAACAGTGAGATAAAATAACCACAATGAGAGACTAAACGATCAAAATGACAAAAAAAAAAGTGACATAAAATGATCACAGTGAGAGACTAAATGATCAAAATGAGACGCTAAATGAACGCTGGGTTGTGCACTGTTGGACTAAACTGGCTAAATTTCATATAAAGTAGTTCAGATTTACTTCTGCAGCTGCATTAGTAAAATACTTTCATACACTTTAAACTGCTTTTAAGCTGCACAATGCTAACAATGCTTGAAGTTAAGTTAAGAGAAATCATGAAAAATTCTTAGTTGTCTATAATAAATCATTAGTTTTCCCCAAACGTTGCACGCTTCCTTTAAAATGCAGGCTACAGATTACAGTGAGGTCAAGTAGAAGATGTTGGTTTGAGCAGATGTGAGTCAGTGAATTGAAACTCGGGTGACATACCGAAGTTAAACCCTCGGTATGAAGGATTTTCCTCTGAACAAACACTGTTGTGAAACCGACGAGCAGGTCTGGAGGCTAAAAACAGGAGGAGACACTTTATTAGACACAAAGAATGAGTTTGGAAAACATAACTGACGTGACTTTTGTTTTTCAGACGGCGGTTTTGTCTGAAAATGCTCGTCACTTGTTAAACACTCAGTCAGACATGAGAATAGATGTGGCTGTAATTCTTGTGGCGGCTTGTTGTTACTGCTAAGCTGGTGCTAAGGCGATTTAACCACATCGCATGCAAAATGAAATTGTTCAAACGTGATTAATGAATGCGGTATTTACGGTACAGTGATACAAATATTAATTTGGGTATAACTCATCATGGCATTTGTCATGAGACAAAGGGAAATAACACTGTTTACTAAAATTAACTGCAAGATAAGGAATTAAATATTTCTCTTAAATTAATAATGATAACGATAAAATAAATGTGCCACTAAGTACAGAGCCACAGATTTTTAAAAATGACATAAAGAATGACAGAAAAATGACCTCTGCTTGTTCCATTTAAACTATTGCTTATGTATTTTTTACTTTAATGAGGTTTTCGTTCCATTTCCAAAGTTGCAGCTGGTTTAATTGATCTGTTTTGAATAATCAAAAATAAAACAGATTAAATAACATAAACACCTGGATTCTCTCAGTGTTTCCACGTCATTTAGCATCCGTCTTTTCAGTAAAATGTATAATCTTTTAAACAATATCATTGTTGTTTGCTTTCACAATAAAAATCCTCAAAACTACAGTCCAGGAAACGAGACATCTGCTAAGCTAGCTGGTTTCTGTCAGGCTTAGCTGTTGCCTTACTGAATTATGTGGAAAGTAAAAATAAAAGTATGTAATCCAAAGTAAACACTGACAGATAACAACTAGATGAATATCAGAAACTAAACTTAATTAGGTTTAATTAGGCTGAGGCTAGTAGCAGCTATATTAGCAGCTAACTGTCACGATGTAGCTCTGTTACGCTAGCTGTGCAGTTAGCTGTAGTTACTTTGAAAACAAATTGTAAAAAAGCAGTAACTATAACATGAACCTTTACAGAAAAATGCAGGACATGTACTTTATGTAAATACTCACTCTGTCTTTGTATTGCTCATCCCAGGATGCAGTTACAGCTTGGTAATCTGTTAGCTTTAAGACAGGACACCCTATGGATGGCTATATAGCTAAAGTCAATCAAAGAAAGCTAACTACACAGCTAAATGCATTAAAAGAAATCTAACCACACAGCTAAATTCACTGAAAGCTATCTACACAGCTAAAGTCAATGACAGAAGGCTAACTACATGTCTAAAGTCAACAAAATTAATGTAGCTACACAGCTAAATTCACTGAAAGACAGCCATTTACACAGCTAGAGTCACAGAAACAAAGCTAACTACAGCTAAAGTCATGAAAAGAAAGTTAACCACACAGCTTAAGTCATTGAAAATATGCCAACTACACAGCTAAAGTCATTCAGACAAAGCTAACTCTACATGTAAAGTCAATGAAAGAAAGCTAACTATACAGCTTAAGTCATTGAAAATATGCTAACTACACAGCTAAAGTCATTCAAAGAAAGCTAACTCTACATCTAAAGTCAATGAAAGAAAGCTAACTACACAGTTAAAATCACCAAAAGAAAGCTAACTACACAGTTAAAGTAAATGAAAAAAACTAACTACACAGCTAAAGTCAATGAAAGGAGGCTAATTGCACAGCTAAAGTCATTGTCAGAAAGCTAAAGTCACCAAAAGAAAGCTAACTACACAGCTAAAGCCATACAACGGCAGTTAAACAGTTAAAATTCATTGAAAGACCAAACTACACGTTTAAGCCCACAGAAATATGCCCTTTTACACAGCTATTGTCTTTGAAAGATGGCCAGTTCCACATTTAAACTTATAGAAAGACAGCTAACTACACAGGTAAAGTCATATAAGGCAGCTAACTACAGCGCTAAAGTCATTAAAAGACTGCTAATTAAAAAGCTAAAGCCACAGAAAGATGGTAATTACACAGTTAAAGTCATTAAAAGTTGGGTAATTACACAGCCAAAATCATAACAGAGAAGCTAACCACTCCGCTAAAGTCATTAAAAGACAGCTAACTGCACAGCTAAAGTCAAAGCATCAGGGAAAAAAACAGTTAAAACCTTGAAGGCTTTTCGTAAAATACTAACAAACTCAATAATCAAATTGTCAGTTAAACATCAGACTAGAAATTATTAATTTACAGCTAACAACTAAAGGTAAATCAGTAACTACATGTAGCTTTAGCTTTAGCTAAAAGGCTAGCTGTGGCTATCTTAGTAGCTAGCTTGGCTGCTGAAAGATTCACTTAATTCTTTTTCTGTAATAAAACACGCCGTTCCATCTCTAAACTGAACCAAAAGCTATAAGAAATGATAATTTGGCATAAAAATAGGTCAGTAAATATTTTACTGATGGGTCCAGTGTCATTATATTTGTGAATTGAAAAACACATTAGCCTCAAGTAACCAGACAATGTTGTGTTGTATAAATGTGCTGTTTTCTCTGCAGATGGACTTTGAGCGTCTGGATCTAAATCCAGAGGACAATACACCAGCCAGACATAGAAAACAATCAAAATAAAGGCCTCCAGGGAAAACACTTCAAACCAGACCTTCAAGGACTGAACACAAACACATGGAAGCACCACTGAGGCCCGATAATGAACCTCCAGTCAGCAGAAAGCAGCTGTGAGCAGCAGGAAGAGCTGCATCCTGAAGATAAGATCAAGACGCAGCAGAGGAAATGCTTCTGCTGCTGCATCTAAACAGGACGTCCTGCAGAGTTTACACCGAGCTGCAGCCGTAGCAGACTGGAAATCTGCATGTGGGCCTCAGGAATCACAGCGGGGGTTAAAAATGTGCTGCAACTCCTCATTTTAGCTGCTGGACTTGTTTATCTGCTTCACTCAGCAAACATCTGCAGCCTTGAATCAGTTAAACCAAAAGTATTTATCAAAACATGCAATAATTAAAATCCTCCTCTGGTAAAAATACAGAAATATTAGCAGCAACTTTGATTTACTCTATATATTACTTTACTTTATATTACTGTATATATTTTTCAGTAATAGATGATTAACAGGATGCAACCGACCATAGATTTTAGTTTTTGATTTGTTAATAAGTGGTCTCAGTGTTTTAGTATTTATTTTATTTCAGGAAATTGTCGTGTATGCTGTTATCTTATTGTGCTTTGTTTTTTTCTGTGCAAAGTTTCCCTTTCTATCTCTCTTTATTCTCAATTTGTGTCTCTTTGTTGTCTTTTTCTGTCACTTTATTCCTATTTGGTGTCTCTTTATTCCTATTTTGTGTAACTTTATTCCTATTTTGTGTCACTTTATTCCTATTTTGTGTCACTTTATTCCTATTTCCTGTCTCTTTATTGCTATTTTGCATCTCTTTGTGGTCATTTTGTGTCACTTTATTCCTATTTTGTGTCACTTTATTCCTATTTTGTGTCACTTTATTCCTATTTTGTGTAACTTTATTCCTATTTTGTGTCACTTTATTCCTATTTTGTGTCACTTTATTCCTATTTCCTGTCTCTTTATTGCTATTTTGCATCTCTTTGTGGTCATTTTGTGTAACTTTATTCCTATTTTGTGTCTCTTTATTTTTATTTTGTGTCTCTTTATTCCTATTTTGTGTCACTATATTCCTCTTTTGCATCTCTTTGTGGTCATTTTGTGTCACTTTATTCCTATTTTATGTCTCTTTATTTTTTATTTTGTGTCTCTTTATTTCTATTTTGTGTCTCTTTATTCCTCTTTTAGGTCTTTTTTGTGGTCTTTTTGTGTCACTTTATTCCTATTTCCTGTCTTTTTATTCCTATTTTGCATCTCTTTGTGGTCATTTTGTGTCACTTTATTCCTATTTTGTGTCTCTTTATTTTTATTTTGTGTCTCTTTATTTCTATTTTGTGTCTCTTTATTCCTCTTTTGGGTCTTTTTGTTGTCTTTTTGTGTGTCTTTATTCCTATTTTGTGTCAATTTATTCAGATTTTTGTCTCTTTGTGGTCATTTTATTTTTCTTCGTGGATATTTTGTCTCTTTTTGTAGAAATTTTGTGTCTGTGGCCATTTTTTTGTGAACATTTTTTATCTCTTTTGTAATTTTGCATATTTTCTTGTCATCATTTCGTCTTTTGTGACCAAATAAAGACACTTTGATCACAATATTTTCACAGAGTAATACGTAGCACTACAAAATAGAAATACTTCTTGTACAGTACAAGTACCTCCAGCCTGTACTTGAGTACTACAGTCGGTGTACTTTCTGACCTGGTAGGAGGTTTGTAGGACAGACGAGGAAACACAAGCTTCCTGCTCGAGTTTCAAAGCTCAAGTCTGTTGTTGGATTCAGTAACACGTCTCGTTTCTGAGAGATCAGTCAGCTGAAGTCAGATCTCATGAGGATGGCGAAGCTGCAGACATCAATTCAATTCAATTCAATTCAGTTTTATTTGTATAGCGCATATTTACAACACAGGTCGTCACAAAGCGCTTAACATTGTAAGAAAGAACAGGAAACAGTAAAACAGGAAACAAAAAAAACAGAAAAACCCAACAATCCAAAGTTGCTTTTGGATTCCCTATGAGCAAGCAGTCATCAGCTACGTTACCAGATAAATACACTGAGGTCATATTATGTCTAAATTTACTGATTCAGGTTGTTTCGTGGCAGATTTTGCTCGTTATGTGTCTGATTTTGGTTAATTGGTTTGGAATTTTGGTCTATTTGCATTTGATTTTGGTCCATTTATGTCTGATTTTGGTTGTTTCGCGGCAGATTTTGCCCATTATGTGTCTGATTTTGGTCATTTGTTTCTGATTTTAATCGATTTGTGTCTCGTTATTTTCTATTTATGTCTGATTTTGGTTGTTCTATGTGTGATTTTGCTCATTTTATGTCTGAATTTGGGTCATTTGTATATGATTTTGGTCGATTTGTGTCTCATTTTGGTTCACTGGTGTATAATTTAGATCATTTTATGTTGGATTTCAGTCAGATTGTGTCGATTTTGGGTTGTTTTATGGCATGTTTTGGTTAATTGGTATATGATTTTGGTCTATTTTTGTTTGATTTTGGTTCATTTGCGTCAGATTTTGGTTGCTTTGTACCAGATTTTACTCATTTTGTGTGATTTTGGTTTATTGGTAACTGATTTTGGTCTGTTTATGTCTGATTTTGGTTGTTTTGTGGCAGATATTGCACGTTATATGTCCAATTTTGATCATTTGTTTCTGATTTTGGTCGTTTTGGGTCTCATTATTTTCTATTTATGTCTGATTTTGGTTGTTCTGTGTGATTTTGCTCATTATGTGTCCAATTTAGGTCATTTTGTGTCTGATTTGGGTCATTTGTTTATGATTTTGGTCGATTTGTGTCTCATTTTGGTTTACTGGTGTATAATTTTAATCATTTCATGTCTGATTTCAGTCATATTGTGTCTGGTTTTGTTCATTTTTTGATCTAGCGTGAGTTACATGAAGAGAAAATTGAATAAATAATGATCACATGATGAACTGACATGTCCTGCGGGGCTCAGAAACACATTTAGCTTAGTCCTGTCTTGTCTAATCTGCCTTTAAGGCTCTTTTGAGACAGTAAATCTCCTGCAGTTTGAAACCTGAATTCTTCTTCTCCGTCTGGATTAACAGCAGCTGTCGTTTTCTCACTGTTCTCCATAACCTGACTGACAGAAGTGTTCTATAACAGGCTGCTGTCACCTGTTCACATGAACTCACCTGTTGCTCATCACACTGATCTCCAACATGTGCTGTTGACGTTCTCTCACAGAGCCAGTCAGTCCTGAATATGTTCACACAGACAGGAGAATAAATAGTTCACCATCCTATTTATATGCATTTAAACATCAAATCATTACTTCAGAAAGATAAATATTCCCATTGATTAGTCCTGGTTTTAGGCGGCTAAAATATGCTTACTGAAAAACTAATTTTGTGTCTCTGTGGTCATTTTGCATCTAATTTTAATGGTTTATTTTCTGATTTAGGCTATTTTGTGCCTGAATTTGGTTGTTTTTTTGTGAAATTTTGTTCAATTTGGCCAATTGGCAATTTTGTGCTTTATTTTTCTCATTTTGCGTTTTATTTTGCTCATTTTGTGTATGATTTTGGTCATATTATATCTGATTCTGGAAGACTAGTGTCTTATTCTGGTTGACTGGTGTTTCATTTTGGTCATTTTGTGTTTTATTTTTCTCATTTTGCGTTTTATTTTGGTCATTTTGTGTTTTATTTTGCTCGTTTTGCGTTTTATTTTGCTAATTTTGCGTATGATTTTGGTCATATTATATCTGATTCTGGATGACTTGCGTCTTATTTTGGTTGACTGGTGTTTCATTTTGGTCATTTTGTATCCTTCAGTGTTTATTTTGTGTCTATATGTTCATTTTGCATCTAAATTTAACGGTTTTGTTTCTGATTTTGTCTATTTTTTGTCAGATTTTGGTGATTTTTTGGTCTAATTTTGTTCGATTTGGTCATTTTGTGTCAGCTTTTCATTATTTCATGTCTGATTTTGGCTGTTTTATGCATGATTTTGGTTATTTAATGTGAGATTTTGCTAACTTTTTGTCTGATTTCTGTCATTATGTGTCTGACTTTGTTAGTTTTGTGTCTCATTTATGTCAGACTGGTTTATTTGCATGTGATTTTTTTGTCCTTTTATTTCTGGTTTTGGTTGATTTGTCCCTAACTTTGGTTTTTCCGCTCATTTTATGTCTGAGTTTGGTTGTTTCGATCGATTTGTCTCTGATTGTGCTGTTATTTTCAACAGATATTGGTCATTCTGTGTCTGTTTGTGTTTGCTTTTGTTTGGGTTTTAGATTTCCCATAGTTTTTGTTCCTTTTGTTTTGGCTATTTGTCAGTTTTTGTCTCTGTGGGATATTTTGCATCTGAAGCCAGAGTACCTGGACCTGTTTGGCGGGAGCTTGATTCAATCATCCATCCATGTCTGCAGTAAATAACAAACAGGAAACTGGTATTTATCAGGTATTTGTTGAGTAAAATGCAGTCAAGCGGGTTTGTCTCTGTTCCTGTAAACGTCCTGTTGAATACGACAGAAGCTGATGTCACAGTTTTCACCTTCAGCTCGTCACCAGGAGCTTCTGTGAAACTGGATCCTGACTGTCACTGACTGAACGACGTCTGAGCTGAGAGCAGGAATGTAATAAACCTGCCCTAAAACCAACCTGTAAACCCGTAACCACGACGACCAGCACACACAACCAGACGTCCCGTCGAACAGCAAGTCCGTCTGGCAAACCAGTAACCAGGTTCCCACATTTATGGAGATTCCAGCTGGTGATGTTTTCTAAAAAGAAGCTTGGAACATGGAAAACAGAGCTGGTTTATACGTAGAAGGCATATTTTCTTGTCGCCATTTGGCCGGACCACCTCAGAAACTGATAAAACTAAAACCTGTTGTATCCAGTAAAACCCACAGCAGCTCCAGCGTCCTGAAAATCTTCCATCTGCTCTGTTTCCTGCATGTAAAAAGTCATTTTTTTAATCTCAGTGTTTCGGGCCTTGAATGATGGATTTCTGGAGGTTTCATTGTTCGGTCGTGTTCCTGGGCTGCTGGGACTCGGTTTCTTGGACGCTCCATTGTTTTGGAGCCTTTCACTCTGTGACCTGAACTCTGGGCTGAGACTTCCTGACAGGAAAACACAGCAGGCCGAAGGATTCAGGGTCTAAATGCGGCCGCAAACATCCTCCTCTGACCTGCTGCAAACACCAACGAGCTCCTGGATTCACTGCACGAGGAACTGTTTGTATTTAGTACAGAGTTTGACATATTCAGACTTTTTAAGACTTAAAACATGCTGGTAGGAAACTGATGGCTAAAATGCTCAGAAGCAGTGCTGTATGGGAGCTTAGTACATGTACTCAAGTACTGTGCTTGTACTTTAATCAAGTATTTCTATTTTACGCTACTTTATATTTCTACTCCACTACAATTCCAAGACGAATATTTTATTTGTCACGCCAGTATTTAAACTTAAATATGGAAGCCCTAAGCAGCCACGGTCCAACTTCATTTTTTTGCTCTGTTTTCTCGAGAAAACGAGTTCATTCTCCTTCGTTTTCTCGTTATAACGACTTAATTTTCCGGTGAGGTACAAAGCGAAACCAACCCTCCAGACCAGAAGGAGCTCTGCCACCGCTGCACACTACCGACGGAGAGTTCGTTAAAGTTGGAAAGACATTCACAGATTCAGACTTCCAGCATCAACAACTCATTAGAGACACGTTGTCAAAACATTACTGTAGTTGCAGTTGATGGCTGCAGTGATTCTGGTGACACTACGGTACAGTAGAGTGAAGTTATTGGATATCTGTGTCGTGTTTCTCTTCACTGTTGCAGCGGTTTTGAAATTTGCAGACGGTCCCTGGACACTCATCTCCCAGCCGGCTGCTCATAGACACCAGTGTTATTTGTGCAGCTTGAAAGGCAGCTACTGTTGATAAAGCTGGGCTTGTTGCACATTGTCTACCTGACAACGATGGAAAGAGGCATCGATTATGATTTGACAACGTGTCACTAATGAGTTATTGATGCTGGAAGTCCGAATCTGTGAACATCTTTCCAACTTTAACGAACTCTCAGTCGGTAGTGTGCAGCGGTGGCAGAGCTCCTTCTGGTCTGGAGGGTTGGTTTCACTTTGTACCTCACCGGAAAATTAAGTCGTTATAACGAGAAAACGGATTTAGTTTTCTCGGGAAAACGAGATAATTTTGTTGTTATAACGAGAAAACGGATTTTGTTTTCTCATTGTAACAACAAAATTATGTCGTTATAACGAAAAAACGAAGGAGAATTATCTTGTTTTCTCGAGAAAATGGAGCAAAAAAATTAAGTTGGACCATGGCCGCTTAGGGCTTCCGTTAAATACTAAAATAAATGAATTAAATTAAATATAAAAACATGAAATAATGTAAAATATAATGTATACAATAAACTAAACACTATGTTTATTTGCTAGCTTTAGTAGCTTCAGTTAATTTGGTTTAATAACACAAAATAAAATTAAAAATTAAATAATGCAATATGTAGATAAAGTTAACAAGAGGAGATTTAGAGAAACCTTTACAAGCTCCAATATTAAATTGATTAACAAGTTAATGTACGGTGGCCCAGAAGGGTCAGAGCAACAGCAAAAGCCACAAAGGAAGAGCGCAGTAGTCGGAAGAACAGGCTTTGTTTCCGGGGGACAGTATTTTCTGACGGACTATTCTGATTATGGGAGAGTTTAATGAGACGTCAGTAAAACGTTGCTACTCGTCTTGTTTTGTTGCGGCCTTTGCATTTGTGTTGTGGCTTTTGCAGTTGCGTTGACCCTTCTGGGCCACCGTATCAAGACGTATTTCGGCTGTGTGGTGTTGGTTCTTTTACTGCAGTAGAATATCGGAGTACTTCTTTCGCTGCTGCTTAGAAGATGTGAAAAATAAAAATGCAAAAACTCGACTAAAATGTTTGAAAAATGTTTTAAAATCGCACGTTTAGCTTTCTCGGATTTGATCAGTCTGAACCGAAGCGGGTTTAGACGCTTCTTCCAGTTGCCAGGATACAGCCGCCATCTTTGTATATGGTTACCGTGGTTACAAGTCCATGTGAGGGTTACACAAATAAATCTTCTGTCTGAAAGTTCTTGTTCTGAGTTGAGATTTGTTGCGTTTTTTAGCAGATTTGCGACGACAAAATTCAAACTAAACTGAACTTCACCTTTTAGTTTTTATTAAATCTTGTTCATCTTACAAATTAAGTCCAACTTGAACACAGAAATTTCACATTCTCAAGTGAATAACAAACTGTAAAAATAAAATAAAACAGGTAAAGAGTCTGTTTTTTTT
>CM045450.1:31021586-31071586 GCA_024666655.1 Dascyllus trimaculatus
TTTCATCATTAATACAGTGTTTTTATACATTTTAAGAGGCTTTCTGCTGCAGTAGTATTCAAATTTTTTCATTTAAAACATTTTTTATTTGGGTTTTTTTGTCATTTTTTTCATCCACAGTGTCGATGAACTGCACCTGCACACATTAAAACCACGAAAAACTGTGTTACAGCTACAATTAGCTGCTAATTTCATCATTAAATACACAGTTTATATACATTTAAAGAAGCTTTCTGCTGCAGTATTATTCAGATTTGTTCATTTGTTTTGGAAAATGTAATGTTTTGTGTCATTTTTCTGTCCAGAGCATCGATGAACCTTTAAAAAAAACATGTTACAGGTAATTTCATCATTAAATACAGTGTTTTTATACATTTTAAGAAGCTTTCTGCTGCAGTAGTATTCAGATTCTTTAATTTTTTAAAACATTTGTGTATTTTTTTTGTCCTGAGCGTTGATTAACTGCATCTACACACATTAAAACACATGAAAAACCACGGTACAGCTACAATTAGCTGCTAATTTCATCATTCAATACGCAGTTTTATACATTTTAAGATAAATTCTTGTCCCAGATGACCGAGAAACAAACACAATAAAAGATGAAGTCAGGAAACACTATTTAACACATGCAATGAGGAAACACCAGACTAAATTAAATAAAGTAAGGTAAAACAGGTGAAATAAATAACTAAAATACAATAAATGACATAAAATATCCATTATTAAAACAGAGATGTAGAAAATAAATAATATATATATATATAAACAGAATAAGAAATGATAAAAATGAAGTAATAAACTGCATTAAATAGATTTAAATAGGTAAATAAATACAGAAATCAATAAATTAATTCTAAGAAGAGCAATAAATAAATAAAATCTGTTTATACTTTTATGTTCAGGCTTCTGGTTGATTTGATAGATTTTATTTATTTATTGCTCTTCTTAGAATTTCAGATCCAATGCTGCTCATTTAAACGCAAAATCAGCATAGAAATTTACAAACAAGCTGTGTTTAAATCGGATTTGCTCATCGGCAGAAGGAAAGAAGAAGGAGAAAGTTGCTCTCACGATTCAGAAACACCAACAGGCTGCACTTAATCGTAAACGACCCCTCAGGTGAGTAACTCACCTGTTTGCGAACGTATTCCACCAGGAGCTCGAGCTGTTTGGGATCCTCACACTGTCGATTGAACAGGTTCCTCCACAGAGCAGCAGCCAGCACACAGTCGTCAGACAGGATCCCCTAAACAGGAACACAACCACCCAGTTAGCATGCTAACCCGTTCACGTGTCCTTCAGGCTGCTTCCATGTGTTGATATTTACTCTTTGTGGTGATTTAAGGTCAATAAATCTCAAATTAGCTTTTAGAAATGATCACTGAGTTCATCACAGCAGCCAGATGCGGACATGTAAAGCTAATTTTCACAGTTTTGAGACATTTAATTAATCGAATGTCCGTGCGTCACCTCATCGTATCCAAATATGGCTGCGTAGAAGGTCTCGGTCATGGCCTTCAGCGCTTCCTTTCTGTGGATGGCATCAATCTGCAGAAGCACAATACAGTTCATTATTATCATTATAATTATTATAATTATTATTATTATCATTTTCTTGCCTTATTCACCCCAAAAACATCCAGCTGAATACAAACGAATACGAATACAATATCATGATGTTTGACGTTAGCATGCTAATTGCTAATTAGCATGCTAACACAGAGTCCGCCTCCAGTTCTTGCAGGTTTTCGGTCGTAAATAAAAGCAGCTGAGTTCAGTTCACGTTTACTGAACCATGAAACCAAACCCAGATCTGATCCATCCAATAGCTGTTGACATATTTAACAGAGCAGCGCTGCAGCAAACATAAAGGATCAATTAGAATTTTGATATTTGACTTATTATTTTAAGGAAAACCTGCCAAATATTCTCTTTTCTCCATTTTATGTCATTATAAACTGAAGGTTAGAGTCAGTTTTACAGTTGTTTAAGAAAAACATTAAGATTAATCGTAATAATTATAAAGAAATACTCGGAAAAATTGGCACCAAACATGAAATGGACCAAATAAACAAAACATCTTTTAAAAAAACGATATAAATTCATTTCAATCCTGTTCGACTGATATAAAAGTGTGAATGCGTGTTTTCTTTAAACTGATGTATAGTTTGTTGATGTAAACAGCAGCCTTCTTGTGCTTTAATTGGTTTATATACTGTGTTAAAGGTCGTTCTCATAATGAAGCTTCTCTCTGGGATTCACTGAAAATGTCATTATCAGTTAATCTTATTGTTGTTTTTGTGATAAACTGATGAATCATTTAGAGTTTTACTGCCATTTCCACTGGTACATGACAGTACAGGTGCACTGGAATTCTTTGTGCGTTTTCTCAAGTCAACTCTATACACAGGAGAAAATAAAATAAAATAATGACAAAGGAAAGAGCAGCAGCAGTAAAACAATACAAATATACATTATAAAAATAAAATAAAATCAAATAAAATAATGAAAAAGGAAAGAGCAGCAGCAATAAAACAATACAAATATAAATTATAAAAATAAAATAAAATCAAATAATGAAAAAGGAAAGAGCGGAAGCAATAAATTTAAAAAAAAAATCATAAAAATAAAGTTAAGTAATGAAAAAGGAAAGATTGGCAGCAATAAAAAACATACAAATTCACATTATAAAAATAAAATAAAACAAGAAAAAAGGTAAGAGCAACAGCAATAAAAAATTTTAAAAATAAAAAAATAAAAAAATAAAATATAAAAATAAAATAAAATAAGGAAAAAGATTTTAAAAAATGAAAAAAATATATAGAATAATAAAATAAAATAAAATAATGGATAAAGGTAAGAGCGGCAGCAATTAAAAACAAAAAATAAATATACATTATAAAAATAAAATAAAATAAGGAAAAACATTAAAAATGTTAAAAATTAAAAATATATATAGAATTATAAAATAAAATAAAATAAAATAAGGAAAAAGGTATGAGCAACAGCAATAAAAAATACAAATGAACATTACCAAAATAAAATAAAATAATGTAAAGGTAAGAGTGGCAGCAATAAAAACAAAAAATAAATATATATTATAAAAATAACAAATAATTAAAAAGGTAAGACCAGCAGCAAAAAAAAGTTAAAAAACCCATTATAAAATAAAATAAAATAAAATAAAATAATGAGAAAGGTAAGGGCAGCAGCAAAAGCAAAATATAAAAACAAATATACATTATAAAAATAAAATTAGTACGCATTTAAAAGCACTGTATTAAAAAGCGTAAAAAATAAAAACCTTGAGAAAGTAAATTGCACATATTTTGTGGTGTTCAGACGTTTTATTGCCTAAAAGTCTTGTTTTTTTCAACCAAAAAGTCCAAATACCCCAAAATATTGAGCTGACAGTGACGTCTGAAGAGGAAACGAGCTTGACTTAAAGAACATTTTGCTTATTTTTCATTAGGTTTGCTAGAAAATTGACTGAAATGAAAATTTGATTTCTAACAATCTGAACCTGAAGCGGACGTCGTAGTTTTGCGGTGCATTTTGAAAAAGCAGCTGAACACACCTGGTCTGGTGACATGAGAAAGGTGTAAAGTTCAGTGAAAATGAGGCTCATTACGCCACAGAGGTCAGAGAATAAATCAACTTGTTGTCAGGAAAACACAAACCTGGAGTCAAAGTGTTTCAGATGAAACGACACAGAGAGGATTTTTAAACGTGTTGCAGCACGTGAAGTTAATGTAAAGTTAATGTACGCATGTTAACTAAAGTTCATACATGCAGCTGTGAAAACACCTGAACCCCCAACATCAGTCCAGGGCAGCAAACACAAACCAGCAGTGACCTCACAGCTGTAATTCCTCATCTCTGACCTCCTTCTGTCACTGAAGTCTGCAGAACGCTGCTGCTCAGCCGCCACCAGACGGAGTCACACCTTCAGGGCTTTACAGAATTAAAAATAGGACGTTTAAACACTCAAAGAGTCTCCGATGTGCATCAAACCACCGAAATAACAAACTAAGAAACACACTTCTGCTGAACTCCTTCATCTTCCAACAAAAACTCACCAACAGCAGGTTTAAGTTCGGCTGCTGTGCTGAGAATCCTGTTGCATTTTCACTAAACTCAAAACTACGATCGAAGTCCGACAACAATCACACGATAAAGAGAAACGTAAAACATTCAGAGTGTCCACGTTGACCTCAGTTTAATATGCAGGCTGTAGTTTTTCACTTTGTTAGGGGTTTAGGAGGAACCTGGATCTGTTCTGGAGCTGCACTTTTTATACACTGTTTGGTCTCTTTTTATCATGTTGCCCTTCAATATGTAAACCTCTGTTTTCATTACACACTGATAAAGCAGAACATTATGACCACCTGCCTAATATCATGTTGGTCCCCCTTATGTGGTCCAAAATGCTCTGAACCATTGGACAAGAGGACCTCTCAGGGTGTCCTATGGGGTCTGGAACCAGGACGTTGGCAGTAGATCCTTTGGGTGCTCTGGCTTGTGCAGTGGGGCCTCTGTCCACTATTTTACAGAGGACTTTTCACCAGCTAAAGTAACAGAAAACCTCCAAACCTCCCCAAAAACGTCCCGAAAAGCAGTCGAACGCTAGCGATTTAGCGCTAACGGCAGAGCTAGCGGCACCACAAGGTCCCTCCAAAGGGACAAATAAACCCCACACTGGTGAAAAGTCCACTGTGAAATAGTGAACAATGTGAGCCAAGCAACGTTTGGACCCCACAGTGGGTCTTCATCAGGCCACGGCACACAGCAAGGTCTGCTAACAGTGAGCTAACACTGGAGCTTTAGATACCAGATCCTTCCTCATCAGAAGTCAGACGGGTCACGGAGCCAAAACCAACAGGAAGTAGAGAAATAAGTTTTCCACGGGTGTATTTTAATTTTAATTTCCATTTACAAACACAACTAATTAAATCTGATAACAGATAATGGATAATGAATTAGGGCCCGTTTTCCGTTTTTCATTTTGTATTATCACTGAAAAAAAACGGAAAACGGTTTATTTTTCGTTTTTATTTTGAAATCTCAAAATAAGAAAACGAATGGCCGCGACGTACACGGACCAATAGAGTTCTGCATGTATTGCTAAAGATAGTCACTCTGTTATGGCTGATACAGCAAAATGTACGTTTCGATGTTCTACGTTTACGTCGTATACAGATTTCTCCCTAAAGTCCCGCCGCCAGTTTCCGCTTGTTCATGTTACGGCGTCACGGCGCCACCAACAGGCCTGGCGTGTGTTTTACATCGTTTTCAGGCGTATCAAGTGAATTCGTGAGGACGGACATGCTGACGTTCCCTTTCACTCACCGTCTCCCTCCTCCCTCTGCCTGCTGCACACCTGAGCGACATCGACACTCAGGTAGAGAGGAGGAGGGGATAAGAGGGAGTGTTGAGTCAGGGGGGCTCTGCATGGCACGAGGCCCACAGCTGGCGACACCTGCTCAGGTAGAGAGGAGGCTTGTTCCTCCCTCCTTTTGGTTCTTTTTCCCCAAGCACGTCTCTTCCCATGCCTGTTTAGGGGCTGGGGTTTTGTTGTTTTCGTTTGTTTTGTTAGTTTGGGCTGGAGATCGCTGGTAGTCCCATTATTCGTCTTTTGTTTACCTTAGTTCGGTGTTAGGTAGTTTAGGGGGAGACGTTGGGAGCGACGTTTTCCCCTCTTTTGCTTTTGGCCGCGGTCTCCAGTCTCTTCTGTTTTTTTGCTTTTGGTCTGTTTGGGATTTGGGTTAAATAAAGCTTGTGGGTTAAACGTCACCATTTGTTCTGGTGTCCTCTTTTATATGCTGCAGCCTCCTGCCCCTACTGAGCCTTGTTTAATACGTTTGTGGGGAGGCCGTAACTGACACATTTACTGAAGCGGCTCCGTTTTCATGAAGAACGATTGTTGCGGCATCCGACGCAATTTCGCTCAGACCCACATGTGGCAGGAGCAGTTCAATGTTAATCCTCTTTCAGTTTATTATGTTCAGAAATCAAGAACTACATAATGTTCTTTCGTATTAAGTTTATAAGACTACGGTCAAAAACTGGTGTCCTACCACCCCTGCCAGCTGATTCCCACCACTGGTTAAATGGGTAAATGGGAGCTGGCGAACATCCATTCATTGCCCAACACCAAGCCCCCTGTGACATCTCATGACTCCAATATAGCGGAGAAGCTTAGTTTAAGCAATAAGAAATACAAAATATTCATGAAATAACACAGGTATGTGAAATGAATCGTAAATGTCTGAAATGGCTCCAACAACGATTTTGAAACTAAGTGTTTTGGCTTCGTGTGGACGGAGCCTCAGCTAGCAGCAGTACTTCTAG
Organism: Dascyllus trimaculatus; assembly: GCA_024666655.1. NCBI lineage: Eukaryota > Metazoa > Chordata > Actinopteri > Pomacentridae > Dascyllus > Dascyllus trimaculatus. The sequence goes on from CM045450.1 coordinate 31,027,941, forward strand.
GTGACTTTTTCCACGTGTAGGTCGATCAGGGTTCTTGCACCATTTTAAAAGTCAAATTCAATGCTTTTTAAGACATTTTTAATACCTCAACAAATATAATTTAAGACCCAAAAATGTCCTAACAATTTCTGCGGTAGAAAATACTCAATTTATTTTATTGTAAACACAATCAAAGCTCACAGTTGGCATTTTCTTTCCTTTTTAATTTTTTTTCCCCATTGTCATGCAGAATAGAGCCGACATAACATTACACAAGTTGCATTTTGTGAAAACTTCTCGACATAGTCATGAAGAAGTGCAACATGAATTTTTGTAGTTGTGTTCGTGCTCTCGTCAAACATGATAGTGTTTGTCTTCTCAATGACGCTGCGTGATGCTCCTTCTTGACGAATGAAGCGATGCCATATTTAGCGATGTATGCCGTTTTATTTTCCCCACAGGTGAACGACTTGGCGAGCTGGGAATCGGGGAACATGGCAGCAAAGACGCCACTTATGTCTTCGTTAGATTTAAATGAACTGTGCCTCACAACAGTATGGAGAACCCACAGTACCTCTGCCTTTTGGATTAGCCTGGTCCCGCTAGCTGCTGCCACATACCGCTGGTGTTTTTCTCCTCTCATGTGCGACTCGACGGCTTTGAGCCTCATAGTCCCTAAAAAAGTCTTTTTGCAGAATTTGCACATGACGTTGTTGTTGTTGTTTTCAGCAGGGGCCAAACATGTCTTAAATAAATCGTCTTCCATCCATTTTTCATTGAATTTACACTTCCCCATCTTTCAGCATCTTTCCGCTCACCTCAACAACCGAGGCTGACGCTGTCCGGTACGTACCGTATAACATCTATTAATCGCTAAGTCGCCTGTTTACTGCACAGTAAGTTAATGAAACAAATACAAACTATTAGAAGTTTTACGGCGGGCCACAGTACTTTCCCATCGGCATTAAATCCACCGTCTGGAAATTTAATACCGACAGCAAATTTACGGTAAATTTAAGACAATTTAAGACCTTAATTACCTGGATTTTAATTTAAGACATTTTAAGACTTTTTAAGGACCTGCGGGAACCCTGTCGATTATCATCACATCAACATGTTTTCATCGTCTAGGAAATAATAAATAAACTTGGTTGGTAGTTATTTGGAAACTCAAAAGAGCTGCTGTTTGTTTAGATTCAGTCTTCTGTGTTTCGTCTAATCTCGTACGAATGCCGACTATCGCTTTCTCCGTTCCTGAGGCGGGTTCATCAGGAGACCGACGAAGCAGTAAAGCAGCAGAACCGAAACAAACGTTTGTCCGGCTGCACCTTAATGCGTCTTGAAGCTTGTTTTCCCTCCGTTAAGTGGGTGTAAAATATCCCGCGTCGCTCTTTGTCACAGCTCTTTAGAAATCCACATTTTCAAACGCTGACACGCACGATTACGGCATGCTTCTCCCTCCGTCAGCGCCGAGGGCCGGGTCGGCTGCAATCTGCATCACAGCGCGACAAAGTCTTTCCGAAGGCTTCCAGCGAGTCGAGCCCAGGTTTAAGTGTGTGATGTCAGCGAGCCATCTCCGGAGATTCAGCCGCACTTCCTGCTCGTTGGCCCGATTATGCTGACGTAAAGCCTTGAACAAACAAAACCTGCAGCCCGTGTAGCGTTCAGCAGCACGGCCAGAACCCGGTGCACCAGTTGCATCAGCCTGGAGCGGAAACGTGGCTGAAATAATGAATATTTATCCAGCAGAATGACATTTAGTTTTAGTCAGGTTTTATGTTTCGGGTCACACAACAGCTGCTGTCAAACATCACAGCAACGAATGTCTGTAATCCGACTCTAACAGGAGGCAGGTTCGTATTAGCGCAGCAAAACAATCTGCTTATTCTGAGCGCTTCGGTTCCAAACGCCCGACAGGGTTTCACGCTTCGCTCTGCGGCTAAATTGATTAAGTTTGATGCAGAAAAATAATCAAAAAGTTTAGTTTTCAAACATTTTCCGGTTCCAACCCCTAGACTTTCTGATTTTTAGACTTTTCCCTGCTTCACGTCAAACTGTAACCGAATATCTTTTGGCTTTTGGACTGTTAGTGGGGAAAAAACAGCACATCTTGATGAACGGATCTTTTTCTGATGATGTTTCATAAACAGAAAAACTAGCAGAGAAAATCATCAGTAATGATTAACGAGTGTAACAGCGACCGTTGAGATGTGAGGTCACATTAAAAAGGTCAACTAGTGAGATTTAACAGTTTAATCCATCAGAAAAATCTGATTTTTCTGATTATTTCTGTCAAATTTAAAAAACAAATTTAGATTTTCCTGACTGTTATTTTTACCTCCGCTAATGACGTTATGTTTTTGCCGGCGTTTATCTGTTTGTTTGTCTGTTAGCAACTTTTCGCAAAAAGTTCTGAACTGATTTGGAAGACGTTTTCAGGAAAGGTAGATAATGGAACCAGGAACAGATGATTAGGTCTTGGTGGTGATCCGGATCACCGTCTGGATTCTGCAGGATTCTTCAGCATTGGGAGATAGAGCAATGTGCTTGAATACGTGCATGTAACTCCACAACAAATGTCCAGGCTGCTAAAAAAATACAGGATAAGTTCCCGCTAATTTCTACAACATGTCAAAATTTCATCTGGATCTGGGAAAAATTCCAGATACTAGGATCCAGACCAGGAAAACCTAGAGGGCCTGTGGAATGGTCATCATTGTAAGGTAACAGATGAAGATCCAGACATGCAGCCAACACCAACATGTAGCTGAGACTCTGCTGAATCAGGAGGATCCAACAGATCTGTAGTAGAATCAACAGCTATGGAGCTGGATCCAGAAGAAACCACCATTACCCAGAAAGAGATTCTGGTGAATAACTATTGAACTAATGATGATATCAATGTGAATCCAGATGTTAAGGGTTTGTTTTCTGGGTCAAGGAGTCTAATAATGTAGATAAAACAATCCTGGGATGATTATTTCTGGGTGTAAATCCAAATATGAGGTGAAATGAGCTGCTTGGCGGAGGTTTGCGCTCTCAGAGTGCTTTTCTAGTTTTTAAAATAACTCACAAAATGTACAATCCTGTGTTTTTTCAGTTCAGCAGAGAAAACAAAATAAAACATTTGTCATTTAGTTTGAAAAATAAAACACAGAACAGTGACTGACAGGCCATAATACCAAGTAAAACCGTCATAATGCTGTATTTTTTAATAAATGAAGTATCACAGACTTCAAATAAAATGTAGAAAATTCAGTTTTTCCGGGTGTAAACTCCACGTTTGAGAATTTATAGCTTGAAACTGCAGTGTACTGATGACAGCCTCAAAAACACAGAATCAGGCGTCCAGGGTTTCTGATGTCACAAACCTAAAGAACCAATCCTGTCAGTGGGTCGGAACATTTGGTCATTTTTCAGCAAAAGTTTTCAAAAATCTAAATATTTTCTGTTTTAACTTTTCAAAAAAGAGGATTTGATGCCTTTGTCTGCTGACAGCAAATTGAATATTTTTGGTTTCAGGGATTAAAAGAGGCTGTTTTAACTTAAACACCATATTTTATGACATTTTGTGGACAAAACATCTGGTTACAGCGCAGTCTTGTAGAACTGTAGCATTTATATTTAGCTAGGTAGTATTTTATTGATATTCTTATAGATTTTACCTTTTATTTGTGCTGCATCTTTCATATATTCGCATATCTAGACTCCACAATTCTCACAACAATGGTGAAGTTTGGTATAATTGTGTGGTTTATTGTGTTATTTCTTTGTTACTGAGTGTATTCGTGTGTTCGCACCCGAGTCATGACAAACAACACGTCCTTCCCAGATATTATCAATGTGGAAATGACAATAAACAAACCTGAATGTTAAATAAAGACTGCAGACTTTGTGAGCGGCGCTTTGCTACTTGATCCCACTGCAGGTTACAGCTGCTAAATATAGGAAGCTCCAACTCTGTGTGTTATCGTAGGCATCCAGCAGGCAGCTATACGTGTAGCGTAATGTCATGTATGTACAATATGTGCAAACATGATCTTCAGGGCTTTATCCTGCTGCACGACATGATCGGTAACTCACCCCCATGATTTTGCTCCTCTGCTCGACGTCCTCCCACATGGAGTGGACGATGTAGCGGCACATGTACTTCCCCTCTCGGCCTTCCTGACGCATCCGGACCAGACACATCCTGACGAACGACGACAAAACACGATGAGACACGAGTCCTAAAACCAACAACCGTCTCCAGGATGAACCGGCATCGGTCCTCACAGCAGTCTGACCACATTATCACACTTTATTTAGATAGAACTTTTCACATAAAGGAAATATAACACAGATGAAAGGTGTAAAAATGCAACGAAACAATAAAAACAAACACCAACATCATGGTATGAACATTAAAAATAGCAATAATAATAAACTTCATTTATGTCACAAATGAATCATCAAGTTTAAAGGCAGGAAAAACAGATTTATATAGAAAACCAATGCAGGGTAGGAGAGGTAAAAAGATATAGCATATAAAATTAAATTAAAATGGATGTAAAATCAGGAAATACACAGTAAAAGCACGTTTAATGATTAGCAGATGTTCATGATGTAATGACGGACTCTAAAATACAGGGACTGAAGAAATGCTGTCCTGAATAACACAGGCAGTGAGATAAAATAAGATAAATAAATTAAATTAAATCAAAATAGAGATAGATAGGAGACAATAGAAGTCATAGTCAAGTAATAACTGTTACGTTAAATAGACTAAAACATGTAAATAAGTGAATAAATAGAGAAATCAATGTTTAAAATTAGATCTAACAAGAGAAATAAATAAAATCTATCAAATCAATCCCCATACTTTAATATTAAGAACATTTACGCATCAAGGTTTCAAAATCCAATCAGATCATCAACATCTGAGACCTCAAATTCAAACAGTTTCCTCCCAGTTCAGCTAATTAGCTCGTTAATTAGCAAACATTATTAAACCAGCATGTTTTTCTTTGCTGCTAATCGAGCATTAATTTGTTCCCTTAAAGTAAATCTAAGCAGCTCCATGTCTTGATCCGATACATAATTTTGTCACTGACTAATAAAAAGTTCTACGGGTTTTATTTTCCGAACAAGATCGCGACAGAAAAAGTTCAACAACTGCAGGGCGACGCACAAGCAGCCGAACTAGAGCCAAGTAAAATGTAAAACTGGGTGAACTGTACGTGCAGGTGCGTGAAAATCTAAGGATTTCACCTGATTAAAATCGATTAAATTCGGCAAATTTTAAACAAACTCTGGTGCTGTTTGAGGAAATATGATCAGCGTTAAATAGTCGATAGTTGGGACATTCAGTGCTACAAAAACAAACAAATAAGTGTCAGTATTTGCTGCAGAAACACTCAAACCAGCCTTGATGTTTATGAGTTTATGCTGCACTGCCGGCTGGATCATGACACCGACAAGCAGGTGTTCCTAATAAAGTGATCAACGTGTGCGTTTGGTAAACTCACCACACGTGCAGCTGTGCGACCAGGAACCAGGAGTTGAGGGTGTCGGGGAGGGAACATTCTGCAACGAAACAACAAGAGTTTTAACGACAGTCGCCTCACAAACGCTCCTGTTATCGACCGGGACAATAATAAATCCTCAGACCGGGTCACCTTCTGTCCCGTTGACGCCACGGTCCAGTTCTGAGGTTGTAGAAGCTTTCAGTGGTGGACAGGAGTCAACACAGACACTCCTTCCTCATACGTGTTTATTCTGATGTTCTGACACCTTAAGGCCTCTTCTGTGACTCCTGGTTGTCCTTCTTTGGACGCTTTTGCTAACAACTGCAATCCAGAAACACCTGCAACTCCATCTGTCTTGGAGATCCAAACCCAGCTGCCAACTCTCAAAGTCATCAACGGCTAGCTTTCTTAACTCAGGTAATGATCGGCTAATCGATAAGACCAATTAAGTAGAGGTGGCTTCTGTTGGTATCGGACATACACTATATTACCAAAAGTATTTGCTCACCTGCCTTGACTCACATATGAACTTAAATGCCATCCCATTCCTAACCCATAGGGTTCAATATGATGCAGCTATTACAGCCTCAACTCTTCTGGGAAGGCTGTCCACAAGGTTGAGGAGTGTGTTCATGGGAATATTTGACCATTCTTCCAGAAGCGCATTGGTGAGGTCACACACTGATGTTGGTGGAGAAGGCCTGGCTCTCAGTCTCCACTCTAATTCATCCCAAAGGTGCTCTATCGGGTTCAGGTCAGGACTCTGTGCAGGCCAGTCAAGTTCATCCACACCAGACTCTGTCATCCATGTCTGTATGGACCTTGCTTTGTGCACTGGTGCACAGTCATGTTGGAAGAGGAAGGGGCCCGCTCCAAACTGTTCCCACAAGGTCAGGAGCATAGAATTGTCCAAAATGTTTTGGTATCCTGAAGCATTCAAAGTTCCTTTCACTGAACTAAGGGGCCTGAAAAACAACCCCACACCATAATTCCTCCTCCACCAAATTTCACACTTGGCACAATGCAGTCCAAAATGTACCGTTGTCCTGGCAACCTCCAAACCCAGACTCGTCCATCAGATTGCCAGATGGAAAAGTGTGATTCATCACTCCAGAGAACTCGTCTCCACTGCTCTATAGTCCAGTGGCGGCTGCTTTACACCACTGCATCCGGCGCTTCGCATTGCACTTGGTGATGTACGGCTTGGATGCAGCTGCTCTGCCATGGAAACCCATTAATGAAGCTCTCTGCGTCCTGTACTTGGGCTAATCTGAAGGCCGCATGAAGTTTGGAGCTCTGCAGCAATTGACTGTGCAGGAAGTCGGCGACCTCTTTGCACTATGCGCTTCAGCATCCGCTGACCCCTCTCCATCAGTTTACGTGGCCGAACACTTGGTGGCCGAGTTGCTGTTGTTCCCAAACTCTTCCATTTTCTTATAATAAAGCTGACAGTTGACTGTGGAATATTTAGGAGCGAGGAAATTTCACCACTGGATTTGTTGCACAGGTTTCATCCTATGACAGTTCCACGCTGGAATTCACTGAGCTCCTGAGAGCGACACATTCTTTTACAAATGTTAGTCAAAACAGTCTGCATGCCTAGGGGCTGGATTTTATACACCTGTGGCCAGGCCAAGTGATTAGGACACCTGATTCTGATCATTTGGATGGGTGAGCAAATACTTTTGGTAATATAGTGTAAGTTGCTGAAACAGTTTCCCTGCATGTGCAGTTGGGTTAGAGGAACTCTGTCAACTCTGGTCTGAGTTTTGGCCGGTGGACGTTAAGCGCCACAGAAGTCTTTGTCATGGTGCCCGCTGCTAGCTAAAACCCCACCATGCTCCTGCTATTGGAGATGCTCTGATCCGGTTTACTGTTCAACTGCTGACAGGAGACTCTAGAAGCAGGAAATCTGAAGCAAGAAAAGCGACGGTGGGAAATGTAGGATCCAGCATTTACGACTTACTTTCAAAGAACTCGTCGTAGTTGACTCTCTCTACGCAGCACGTGTACATGCGCAAAGCAGCAATCTTGATTTTCTGTGAAGACAAAAAACAAAAAAGGAAGAATATCAGCAACACATTTAACATCTTCAACAGAGGAGCTGCAGCTGTTTTGCCACATTCCACCAGATAATTTTTGGAAAAGCTGCAGCTGAAACGCTTCAGATAAACAGGAGTCACGTTGCGTTGTTGTGCTTCTTCACTCCTGTGTTGCTTCTATCAACATCAACAGTTGTTTTCAGTGGAAACGAGCTAAAAATACTTTCACACAGGCGGCAGCAGCAGCTGATCCAATCACCGAACCAGCTGGAATAAAAGGATCCGAGGATGTTGTCAGTGTGGTTGACGGCTGCCACTTTATCTACAGGCAGAAAACAAGACCAGCATCCGGCGTTGGTGCCAAACTGTGCCAATCCAGCAGCTCCACTCGGCCGGCATTCCTCCGAACGTACGACACCCTTTCGGGCCTCAGCCAGAACCTCCCACACCGCCGGACGCTGCCATGGCTGTAAATGTTTACGCCTTTAATGATGTGAGCGAACATTCCTGGGAAACATACCGACTACCACCAGGGCGATGCAAAACAAATCCAAAAACATCTCTGAGCAAGATTAGAGATTTAATTTGGTTAAAGTCAACCAGTTCCTTCCCCCAGACCTCCTCACAATCAGCTCATCTTTTATGTACAATAACTTTAGAACATTTAACAGAGCTATGTACACAGCCATATAACTTACTGGTGTTAGTAGTGAGTTACAGGCCCTTTAAGTACACAGAAGTGGGTCCAAATTTCACTTTTTAATTAATTTTTCCATCATTTCTGAGCCTCATAACTTCATCAGTCCACCAGACAGACTCATGACACGTTCAGGTGGTTAAAAACACATTTGAGTTCTGATAAAAACTGCAACCAGATCAGTTTTACATCCATCCAGGTGTCTCAATCTAAACACTAAAACTGTTTTTTTCTGTTCATTTTCTCTATAACCAAATATGAGCATCAATATTATGGGATGTATCACAGTTTGCAGCAGTAAAACTAAGTCAAATCAACAAGCACGGGAACCCTGAATGTGTTTCCTGTTGTGTTTGTCGAAAATTAACCTTAAATTGTCCAGAATTAGCCTAAAATTGTCCGAAACACCCCCAACTTATCCAAATTGCCTTAAAAGCTTCCAAAAATGACAAAAACTTGCCTAGAAGGAAATTGTCTAAAAATACCTAAAACTCATCCAAACTGAAAAAAAAATACTCAAAATGACCTAAACTGGTTTAAAATGGCCCAATTTGATCAAAATGATTCAAAATCTGTGCCAGATAAGGTAAAAATTAACCAAAATCACATGAAAAATGCCCAAAAAAACATCTGAAAATGTCCAAAATGACTCAAGAAAGTATGAATATTATGGGATGTATCACAGTTTGAACAGTAAAACTGCAGCAGTTAAATGTCTTTAACAGAGAGTCATAGAAACAATCACTGGTAGCCTGGATGTGTCTCTGTTTTCTGATAATTCACCAGAGAAGACTTTAAAAAGTGCATTCTGGGTGAACTTACAAGGCTCATATCAACATGTGTGATCAGAACAAGTTATAGACAATGAAAGGATTATTTTTACACACATTTAACACCAGGCTTTTAGTAAAAACATGTCTATATAAAGAAAATGTCCATACAACATGTCATGTGTCTGACTGCTGTACTGATGAAGTTATGAGACTCAGACATGATGGAAAAAGTCCAATTTAAAAGTGTGAAATTTGGACTTCAAGGGCCTGTAACTCTGGAAATATTCATAGTATGAAGTAGGGCTGTAACGGTACACAAATATCATGTTTCGGTACGGAAGTCACGGTTCGGTTTGGTTCAGAACCCTCTGGAGTCGATGGACGCACCGGCACGTCAAAATACATGACCGATTTAAGATGACGTAGCATCAAGACGCCTCGCTGAGTCTCCGTTTCAACTTGTGTCCAAAGTGTGGATTTCTAACTATCTACCAGTCTTTGAATTGTGTTGATCGGCCAAGTAAAACCAGAGTTATGACCAATAATAAACACCATACTTTCTCCACGTTTGGAGCTCCTTACAGCTTTGGTCTGGTCCACTTGTTTTACTGCTTTTTCATTCTTTACCAGGAAACCCAAGTGATCCCAGACGGGTGGTTTTAACCACGGCGGAGCGTCTTCCAGCTGTTAGCATTAGCCATCCCATTGGCTAGCCACACGTAAATGGTAAAATGGTAAATGGTCTGCACTTATATAGCGCTTTTCTCTACCTTAGTGGTTCCAAAGTGCTTTACAATGTCTTTCGCATTCACACATTCACACTCCAATGGTGACAGAGCTGCCATGCAAGGCGCTAATCTACCATTGGGACCAACTTGGGGTTCAGTGTCTTGCCCAAGGACACTTCGGCATGTGGAGGGGCCGGGGATCGAACCGCCAACCTTGCGATCAGTGGACAAAACGCTCTAACACCTGAGCCACAGCCGCCCAATACGTCACAGAAGTAGGAAAATAAACGGTCCGTCACATCCTGTGTTCCCCTGGAAACTCCTACTTGTTTTTAGTTCCTCAATACTGTTCAATGTGAGACGGAGAAGGTCCAACACAACTGTGGACACTATGAGGTTCACAGTTAAAACAATTCTGTACATTGGCCATTCTTAGTAGTCTGAAAATTTTCGAACCGTGGTTCACCTCGGTACCAAAGTGAAAGTGTCTGCACCCAGTGGTTCGGTGTGTCGTTACGCCCCTAGTATGAAGGTAAAACTCTGCATGATCTCATTAAATACACAACAGTTAGTATAGATCTAAAAAACTCAGCTAAATCTAAAGGAACTTCTTCAGGTTTATTTGTTAATACTGCTTCTCATTTCCATAAATCTCTACAACGTCGATGAAAAGTACAAAGTTAGCATGAGAGATGCATAAAAGGGATAAACAGCGTAAAGGGAAACAAACCGGATTTATCCTCTAATTAATCCGTCTACAGCCTGTAATCGCCTGATATTTTTCACCTCATAACCTTTGCGATTGATGAGGAGGGGACAGACGCAGCAACCCTCCGACGTTTTAATAAACTGGGCAACAAAATGCAGACGCTCCACAAGGAATTCAGCGTTAACTTTAATTACAGGATCAAAATCTTCTTAGCATGAGGCCGAACCTGCTCTCGGTACAGTACATCCTCACACCTTATAAACTGCTGGGCTGCACGCAGAGTCTAAATACAACAACAGCTGCCCCCCAACTTTATTTAACCCGCCGAACGAGAACAAACGAGCCTGGGAAAAACGACACGGAGACAGAAGAAGTGGCGTAATTTATATACAGATCGCTAATGTACTTAAATTCCAGCTGATACAGAGACAGCAGCAGATGGTGGGTATTTCAGATTTGCTCTTCAGGTTTAATAAAGATAAAAGCCGCTGCAGTTTTTCAGTGTTGAAGGCTGCAGTATGTTGGGGGGTCAGAATAAGACAGCAGGGCGTTAAATTATGGGCTGTCAGCCAGCAATGTTCTCCACAGCATGTAAACACACAACAACAGCTCACACTGCTTTTAAAACACACACACAGAGCTTTAAATGCCAGACAGGAAACAGTTTATTTAACTTTTACAGGCAGTTCGGCTCTAAAAAAGTTCTCTGATATGTTTTGGTGTGTTTGTTTGCAATAAGAGCTGCGTGGAAACGGCGTCGCTCTTACATGTGAAGGGCCTCGGCATGAGTTTCGTTCTGAATTGGCGATGTGAAAATAAAATCCAACAGCTCAACCAGCTGGTGGGTATTTGCGATAAATTCAACATGACACTGTGGAAGTCACACAGAGCTGCGGCATCCAGCGGCTCAACGGTTACGGTTAGCTGTTAGCGGTTAGCGGCTAATGCTAATTAGCCAATCCATCTCGAATCATCAGATTTTTAGAGCAATTTCTGCTCCACCATTTTCTGATTTGCCTACATTTTTTATCTTGAAAATACAGATATGCATAAAGAAACTTTACCGTGATACATTGAAGACTTTACGAGATAAATGTTTGTTAAAAATTGCCCGTCGACCCACTTTCAGCAGTCTTTTCTCACACTGAAATTTGAGGCTGTTTGGACGACTATATCTCAGGAACTGTTTAAGATAAAAACCTGAAATTTTCACTGTTATTTCTCATCATGTCATTGGTTCAGAATCTGTAATATCAGACAAGTAGATCAGATCATCTCTAAATATAAGTGTGTTGAATATGGAAAAAATTGAAGCCGTCGTGAAAAGTTCCATCTTTGAGCACAAATTAGCAAAAACTTTGAGTCAACACGTGAAAATATCTGAACCACATGTAGCTGCACGTCACAGTAACGGTGGCCTAGTGGGTTGTGAAGCGAACTTGTGGGTCGCCAGTTCGAGCCCCCGGACTGGCAACATGTTGAGGTGGGAAAGTGACGGCTTGCCCCAGTCACCACCACTGTGGGACCTCGAGCAAGGCCCTTAACCCCTGACTGCTCTCCAGGCGATGCACTGCGGCAGCCCAGTGTTCCCAGTATGTATAGTTAAGGTTAGCTATGAGTAGGATGGGAAGAGAAGGAATTTCCTCGCGGTAGTGGGATTTTAGTCACGTGATCTTGTAGCCAATCAGCGTGCAGTCTGTAGTGACGTCATGCGGTCACGTGAGTCGCCGCGACCAATCATGTCTTTAAAATGGCGCTGAGTCAGTGTGTGGAAAGGCAGCAGGGAAGTCAAACAAGAAGTCGTGCTACAGGAGTCTCCTAATCTGCGAGGGAAAGGGCTTGTGCGTCAAGATAGATCCCAAAACCGGCCAGGCTCCAATGTGATGGCGAGCTAGTGAGCAGGCCGAGGGTATGATAAGTTGCTGAAGGATCGAATCAAAAGGAATTGACCTTTCCTGCCGGGCCGGTAGGGGGCTCCTTTTAGCCCATGAACGCTCCCCACTTACACACTCTAGCTGTTTCCACCACCCAACATCCTCATCGTCCCTCACAACTTCTGCACACTTTCCCCTGGACAATTTAGTAAAACCCGGACGTGGGTTCATTCCTGAACTGTGGGTGGGTTGGGACCTTGAGTCCAACTGGACACTGGGGTTGGGAAGCAATTCAAGGACTGTCATGGTACTATACTACATGGTACTTATACATTATTGTTGTGATTCTTCTGCAGGACTGGATTAAGTGCTTGTTATTGAACATTTTGTATGTCCTTGTCTCTTCACTGTATATATTTACACTGCTTGTTCTTTGTCAATCATCACCTATTTACTGTGCAACATATGGTGCCATCAAAGCATTCAGTCTCCTGTTCAGTCCCTCCTTTGAGTCCAAACTAATCCTCTGATACTCGTCCATGAGATTGCTCCTACTGTGTTGCTCTATCACCTGGACCTTTACAGGTACTAGTACAGTACATACTGGTCTTATTACATACCACACAGCTGCTACACAAACATACAGAACACTGTTAATATAAAATACTTGGTCACTGTAGGAGCAGATCATGAATTGCTGTAAGTTATTTGGTGTGAACAGGTTTCACTTTCATTGTGTTTATGGTGAATTTTACCTATATAAGGTAGGAACCTTTATGTCCAGGAAAGGTTTCCTACCAGAAGGGGACAAACCAGTTTTTGACCGCTGTGTGGCAACATACAGAGTATTTGTTTGGTAATATGTAATTTTAAGAATTTTTAAATATAAAATAAATACACTGTTTGCATTGAAAAGCAAAAAGACTTGGACTTTAATTCATCTGACCAGGCAACGAAGCGCGTCAGTTAAGTTTTTCCATTGGCCTCTACAGTCACTAAGATGAAAAATATCCTTTTTGTTGAGTATTCATAAATTGAGCAGGTCTGACAGGTTGCGCCATAAAAACAAAACAGCTGTAGATAGTCTGATCCAAGCAGAGCAGAGTTCAGGCTTTTATCTTTTATTGTTCCTGAGATCCTGTCAAATAAAACAGAAAACTTCACGAAACAATGAGCTAAAAATTCAAAAATCTGAATCTGAAATTTCACAGATGCCATTTTAAATCTCCACAGTTTATGATGAAAGTAAATGATTTAATCTACACCAAGCTATGTCCTAAAGTCACATGATGCCCTGACATCATCACAACCATTCCCACCACACACATTCAGTTAAAATAATCCTTAATACTTTATAAAGCAACCCTGTTATGAATGACAGGCTCCTGCTGTGACATTTAATGTACAAAATACTCTTTCTTGATTACAAATAAGCTGGTAATGGCCCTGAAAAACAAACACTGCATCCACCTGCTGTGTAACAGATATTAAAAAGCATTTCTACCTTAATTTTACCACCTCTAACCTTTCCCTCTCCCTCTGAACTCCCCCCTCGTCTCCGTCACTCACCCATTTGTTGTATTTGAGGGGTCCGGTGAAGCCCATCGCCTCGATGAGCTTGGTGAAGGCCCCGACCTCCTCCTCCGTGTGCTGAGGCGTCTCCTTCACACTGCAGAGCTGAGGGATGGGAAGCAGACGCAGATGTTAAGGTTAAAAGTAAATAAACGTAAGAAAGAAGAACATTTTTTTAAAGGAAAAAGTAGAAACTGCTCCTTTAATATGCTGGATATCTCCTGTATAGACGGTTTAAGCCTCATTAAAGCAGCGGCTCACAGAGTTTCAGTGACGACACACACCTGCACATCGTGGCCTTTAGTGGTTGAGAGCAGCTGTTCACTAAATTAATATACTGACCTACTCTGAGCTGCATGTTGCCTTCAAGCTCTGACAGGTTTATTACTGCCACCACGACGCAGTTACCCTTCATCAGGACCTGCAGATGTTTGGCTTCAAATCAATGAAACATCACATGTTTTCTCCTCTTTCTGACTCTACGTTAAACATCCGAACCAGCTGAGCGTCCTGCAGATTTTCTTCCAGTGACGATGTAAAGTAAAGGCCCCAACACAGGGAGGCTCTGATTAGATTACATAGTCGTCTGGAATTCAACCAAAATATTAATCAAGCCGCTCAGCCTGCAGGGGAATCTAACGTTAATGAAAACATACCAGCGAAAGCCTCACAAGAAGGCTGATTTTAACTGGAAATATCTGAACCGATGATGTAAAAGTCGAGGCACTGGGGGTGTAACGTTGAGATCTGCTGCGGTACCTGAATGCACCACCAGGTGGAGCCTCTGACTGTTTAATGACATGGAGTTACAGGTGTGTTTGATGACCGCCAATGAAAGCTAGCTGCACCAAAAAACTCAGCTGTCACTTTTTAAAACAGGACTGCTGCTGACGAATCGCTCTGGTGAAATTTAATGTTTACGAGCTAAACGGTTAAACAAAGCCGTTAAAATTTATTTACGTTAAAGCGATATATTTGACAGCACTAGTTAATATCAATGCTGGCCAGCAGGGAGGTTGTCAATCCATCCATCCATCCATCCTTCCACTGCTTATCTGGGGCCGCGTCGTGGAGGCAGCAGTCTTAGCAGAGATGCCCAGACTTCCCTCGCCCCAGACACCTCCTCCAGCTCTTCTGGTGGGACCCCGAGGCGTTCCCAGGCCAGTTGAGAGACATAGTCCCTCCAGCGTGTCCTAGGTCTACCCCGAGGCCTCCTCCCGGTGGGACATGCCTGGAACACCTCCCCAGGGAGGCGTCCAGGAGGCATCCAGAACAGATGTCCAAGCCTCCTCAACTGACTCCTCTCGATGTGGAGAAGTAGCGGCTCTACTCCGAGCTCCTCAACCCGATCCTATCTCTAAGGGTGGGGAGGAAACTCATTTCAGCCACTTGTATCCGGGATCTCGTTCTTTCGGTCACGACCCAAAGCTCACGACCATGGGTGAGAGTCGGAACGTAGACTGACCGGTAAATCAAGAGCCTCGCCTTTTGGCTTAGCTCCTTCTTCACCACGACGAAGAAGAAACAGGAATTAAATTTGTGTCATAATAATCTAAAAAAATCTCCAAAGAGAATAAAATTGAAAGTAAATAGGACAAACTGAAAGCAAAAAATGAGCCTGAGTTTTACGTTTGATTATTCTTGCCTGTTTTTAGATTGATCAGGATCTTTCTTCTGTCGTCACTGGTGATGTCCTGATTTAACTTAAAGATCTCGATCAAGGCTGATTAAGGCATTTTTTAATTTATCTGTATCAGAACAAACTCAGCTCAGTCCTTCGCTTACATCTGCTGTGTCGTAAAGGAGAGAACAATTTGTGCCAAACTGCTGGGGATGCAAATTTTTCATAATTTTCTTCATCAATAATCAGCAGATTACCAATCAATAACGATTATCAGTTGATGACACACATTGAGCACAGCGGACATTTGTTGTGTGGTTAAATTGCTGTTTTTGATTTCAGTTTGTCTTCAACACATGAGTTCTGGTCTGAGGTCATTAAGCATCACAGAAGTCTTAGTCATGGTGCCCGTTGATAACTAAACTCCCACAATGCTCTCCTCTCTGCTTGTCAACATGAACTCCTGTCGTCTGAGTGACGCCTCCTCTGGTCTCTACAGTATTAAACAGTAAGAGGTACTACAGTTAATCTACTATACATTTTCTGACATGCACGACCTTCTCTTCTTTTGTCTCATCAGTTAATATACTCCCAATTGTTTACTTTACTATCAGCAATTAATCAGCTTATCGCTAACATCGCTTTACGCCAACAATATTGTTTTCTGAGCTCATAGTGAGTCGAACTACCACAACCTAAAGTGAATGTTTGTGCCAAATTCAAGTTCAAGAGGTGTTGCATCCGTGATCCTGGGAGGGACGACCCAAAAACTGAATTCCTCTCAAGACTCTTGGTGGGAGGGGGGAAATAATTAAAGTCATACCACATCCTGCACTACGTCTCCACTAACCTGCCACTCCAAAAAATATCCGGCCAATGAGGACACAGCGCTGTAAGACCCGCCTACTAGCAGAGAGAATGGAAAAAGTAACGGCAGGAGAGGAATCCTGACAGTAAAGAATCTGATGTCTGGTGTGATTCTACTCAAAGTTTTGCCTTGAACTCATTTTTTTGCTTCCTACTTGTTTTATTTTTTGGATGATTTGGTTCAGTGATTAACACACAAACAGAATCATCTCCAATCTGCACGAGTTGATATGATGCAGACTCAGTTTGTAAAAAAACCTGCGTGAATATGAACCAGACCTGAACTAACATGCAGCAGAAGATCATTTATTTCCTCCAGATCAGGATCAAATGAACCCGACAGACGCTTTTATTCCACGGATTTAAATTTAAAACAAGCAGCAGAGCGTCTTACATAACTTACCGACTGCTGAAGGACAGATTCATTATGTTGCTGTGAGCGATGTTACCTTTGTGCTGATGTGCAGCGTCCGACATGGTGCTGAACAGGGAGAGGACACTGAGGCCAGCTGGCAGGCAGCTAAAGCTTTAAAACAGGCTTCATGATCCAACGCCTGGAAGAAAAAGAGCAGAGAGGACAGAAGAGACACAGTTTTATAAGAGGCAGAAACACTGTAAATCAGGAATACGGGGCTTTGTACTGTAAAGAAACTGGTCGGAAAGGGAGTAAAGAAAAAACAAGTACACTTATTTATTAATTATTACCTCCTGAGGCACCTGTATGTGTTTTTAAAGTCAAATGAGAACAGCTGCACTCTGAACAACAGCCACAAAACATCTTAGAACACTTTTTTAAAACACAAAAAGTGCAGTTCTGTTTGTTTCTATTGTTTTTCCGATCACGGCTGAAACAACCAGATCCACGAAATCATTGTCAGACATTTTAACAAGCCGTTATTCGTTATAAATAATAAATCTTAAAGCTGTATCTTCACTAAAATTAAGATATCCAGCTTGTTTCATTGAAACCTAATCGTCATTAGAGGCTTCAAATTGAGGGTTCGTGGAAATGTAATTTGCATTTCCACTGTTTTCTGTCACTTTTCAATTAAATGATTGACAAGAAAATAAAAAGCAGACTCAAAAATAATGAAAATAATCAAGATTTATCATCATGGCTGGTAATCTTGCTTCTCCCTCAACAGTTCGTTGCTCTTAAACGAATTCAGACTCGATGCTGGAAGATGTTTTATTCTCGGAAAAGATGGCCCAGCAGATTTTTATGCACTATTGTTTGACAAACCACCTCCAGTAAAATATAGAAACAATTACAACCAACATTAGTGCCCACAGAAGGCAAGAGAACATATCTAAGACATATCTGAAGCTCAAAATGAAGACTCTGGCCTCATCTAATCCAAGAAAGAAAGCTTTAGCAGCAGGTTTACATACGTTCAGGCAGCTCAGTCTCAAGTAAAACGTCATCATTTATTCACTGATTTCATCGGAGCTTCTCATAACCGTTTAGAGTCATTACATTTAAAATAAAAGGTTTTCTCTGTGGCTGTAGCACCTCACAGAAATTTCAATAAACATCTTCTTTCTCTCTTCGATGAGAGGGGTTTGGATTGCTGTTTGGGCAAAACAAAACATTTTAAAGTATTTAAGGTACAGGCCCAGGTGATGAAATGACAGCGACTTGTACTTCAATAACTGCATAAAAAACACGTTGGATGAAATGTTTTAACGCAGATGACATTAAAGCTCCATCGTCCTCCATCACCGTCCATGTAGCTCCTGTGCAGGTCTCCTGAGGTGTGCTAGTCTGCAGCCACCTGGGGTTTTTGTCAGCTCATCCAGACCTCCCCTAATGGAGGCTGTGGTTGGTGGGGACGGTCTGAAACACACCCTGTGATGTCCACCACCTGCTGCTAAGTGGTGAAGACCTGGTGGCCCCTACGAGGCCTGACGGATTTGACGTTGGGAGTTTTAATCTCACTACAATGCGGGGTCTTCCCCTCATTATCATGCAGGTTTTACTTGTTTTCATTTTATAATGTACTGTATATATTTATGTGTGTGTTTCATAGTTGTGTTTATACTGACATTACTTCCTGTGTACCTTGAAAAGTAGGATATGACCCATCTGTCCATATCCATATGTAAATCCATCACACCCTGTACACTGTTTTAATGATCTCATCTTTATTTTTTGCCTCATTGTACTTCTATAACTCTTGTCCCGCTTCTTCCACGTCTTTTTTTTGTATCTACCTGCAGTCAAATGTAAAAATCCTCTGTTTGAGATATATAAAGTTGATCTTATCTAATAAACTGGTTAAATTGTAATTATTATATTTACTCAGTCTTTATTAAAAATAGGCCACTAGGCGTTACAGATGTGTGGTTTCAGCTACATCTTTCAGCCTCATTTTTTAGCCATTTTCTGACATTTTATTGATCAAACAACTAACTGAGTAACAGAGAAAACAATGAACAGTTTTAACTGATAACTGCATCCCTTGATTTTATTTAGACACGATAAACAACCTAAATCTGTTGTGTAAGTGTTGGATATTTGCCCTAAACATGTAGTGGTGAAGTTTATATTTAAATAAAATGGAGACACAGAGGTAAACAGTCTGCAGCTCGGTTCTGTAGTGGTCAAGTTCACCTCGTAAAGCAGCTGAGAGACTCTCAGGTAACTAATCCTGTTAACCTGTTAGCTCGGTGAGTCTGTTTAACAGCAGGAAACACACACATAAATACAACCTGGTGGACTTTAACGCCACTTTATAACTTGTGTAATAAGCTGCAGTAGTTGTTTTTGAAGCTCACTGGCAGTCAGCTCCGATTTCACAGTTTAAAGTGTGAACTGAGCTGAGCTCCAGTTAGCCGCTAAGCTAACTTTAGCCGTGTCGATGTGTTACCTTCCCGCAGGCGGCTCTGGAAGCGGCCGCGTTGACGAAGCTCCGGGCGGCGAACTGCAGCGGCCGCCGGTACATGACTCCACGAAGCGCCGGTGTCAGAGGCGAGGAGCGGGCTGCCACTTCACTGCGGCTCCCTGTAGTAAAACCTTCAGGTTTGGTAACAGCAGTCCGCCTCCTCCGCAGCAATGTCAACGGAATCTGTCCGGCACCGAAACCTGTCCGGCCAGAACAGAGCGGAGCGAAGAAAAGGTCCGCCTGGACACACGTCGGTTTGTAATTTAAAGTTTGGGGTAATTATTATGATTATTATTATTATTATTATTATTAGTTGTAGTAGTAGTAGTATAAAATATGCAATAATAATCTACTGAATACAATAATACTAGCAGTGACTTAAACTTAACACATTAGTGGATGTCAGTATTTTATTTTCTACTAATGACTTTCTGTGCAATATCAGTGTTTTTCTACTTGTAAAATAATCCTGTGCAATATTGTTTTTTCTCCACATTCAGAGGAATCTGTGAAATATCTACATGTTTTTTTTTTTACATCCCAGCAAGTGGGTAACGTTCCCACAACGCTGCCAAACATTACCTGCAAGTTCTAATAATGTTTGAAAGAAAACAATTTAATCTGACGTTAAAATAATGTTTTAAGGATATTAATTGTTTTAAACAGTCTTCCTGTATGGTTAAAAGTGAACCAAGACAGAATGTTTTAACATTCAAGGGATGTTTGGATGATGTCAGATTATGTGACATGATAATAAAAGAACAAGAATGTAATGGAGGCCTCACAGAACTGGAAGTGTTTAATAAAGTGCTTCTGTAATGTGATATATTAACAAAACTATTCTACAGATGTTCTGGGAATGTTGTTGAGAGAAAACATTACAGAACACTCTCCTATAAAACATTTCCACAGTGTGACATGAAAGCAAAGGAGGGATGTTCTCAATGCAACATTTGGCAAATGTTTAAAGAACATTTTTTGAATGTTGTTATCGTGGCTTTGAGAAGAAAAGTCTGGGAACTAAACCTTCCATCTGAAAACATGACTAGAACTTTGCAGCACTTCATCATAATGTTTCTGGAATAAAAGAGATCTACCAGGATGTAGAAAATTCTGTGCAATATGAACAATGTTTATATACTTCTATATTTCTTTTCATAAAACATTTAATTTCATTTCATTTTATCATAAAACTAGAAAAGCACTCAGAGAGCTCAAACCTCTGCCAAGGACCTTCAGTCCACCCCCAACACAATCTCCCAATTCACATATTTTCTATGGAACGTTACAGATACAGATGTAATTACATACAGTTCAAATGTCCTACCAACAATGTGGCCTTCACCCCATCCGACCTAATGAACAGGCGCGGCCTCTAGCGCGGCAGCTCCTAACAGCCTCCCAGCTTCTTAGACAACCGGAGATAAGAATGCCGGCCCAACCGTGCGTATGTTGCTCAGGAAGGAAAGAGAACTCCGCCACTGTCGCCGTCTGTCGCGTGGAGACCCAAAATGTCATGTGGTCAGAGGGAGTTACCCCAAAAACAAGAGTGCCCTCTGGTGGCTTTTAGAGTAAACCGCATTTAATTGTCCACCTGGTTTCACTTACATTAAAACGGTGATCGGTGATCCGGATCAGTCCCAAAATGTCATTTGTTCCTTGTCCCATTTCACACATTTCCTGAAAATTTCATCCAAATCCGTCCATGACTTCTCGAGTTATTTTGCACAAAAACAAACAAACAAACCAACGCTGGTCATCACATAACCTCCTTGGCGGAGGTAATGAGACACAAACTTTACTCCTTTGAGCAGTTTCTGGGTTCTGGGTTCAAAGAGATTTTTGACGAGGACCACCAAGATACCAAAGACTCCTCTGAAGGAGTTACAAGCTTCAGTGGCTGAGAGGGGAGAGACTATTCATACAACAACCGATGCATACAGCCAAATAACTGAGTGCATTTATCTCTGATAAGGAAAAACTAATATTTAAAGACTTTAAAATGAGATAATGTTGGATTTGAACAAACAGACACTTTCATTTAAGCCTGAGCAGCAGCAGCTGGATGTGTGTGAAGGTGTTGTTTTCTTTGTGAACAGAACTACTGAGGTGGTGTTTGAGCTACTTCTGCATCACTTTGTGTTTTTAATGCGTCTCATGTGGACGTGTTTGTGTGTGAAGGTGGCAGCTTTCAGGCCACAGTCATTAATGCAAACCTTCAGCTCAGTGTGGCAGCATCAGAGAACGGACATCAGGGCTAAATCTTCTGGCCCAGAGAGGACAAACAGAAGGAAAAGGGCGTGAAAAGGAAAGACTGGAGGGTCAAGTGGAGTTTTGTGGAGCAGCAGAGAAAGAAACCAGCGGCGGTGGCGTCAGATCGATGCTGAACTCTTACAATAATACAGCAGCTCTGAGTTATGAGACGCGACCGAGCGAGGTAACGTCAGGTCTAGTCGCTGCTGTTTCCTCTGCAGCCAGTCGATGCTGAAGTCCCTGCAGTGACCTCACCTGACAACACACACACACACACACACATACACACACACACACACTTCATTTCCCATCTGCGGCCTTGATCGAGCTTTGAATAACCTCCCAGGAAGCTACCAGAAGCCCCGACAGTCTGCTGCTGCTTCAGACGTTAAATGTGCCAACGAGACTGAATTACATCTGTTTAACAGTTTAGTTCCCTTCAGGGATCGAACGGAGGAAAATCGTATTTCTGTGATTATCTGCGCTAATGGATAAATAAATCAAGGGATTTATTAATCGGTTGCGCAGGTTTTACTGATTATTTTTTCTACCACATGACCCCTGGATGCTCTGCAGTGTTTAACCCTCCATGCCTAAATATAAATTCTGGGGGAAACCCCTAATTAAAATTTAAATGTTGAAAAATGGGTTGACCAAAGTGCCTATAAAAACTATTCATCCCCCTTGGAAGTTTTCTTTTTTTATTGCTTTTCAACACTGAATCATGGTCCAATTTAATTTGGCTCTTTGGAGAAACTTTGACTGAAAATCATTTCAAAGTGAAAACAGATTTCTAGAAAATTATGATGCAAAATAATTAAAATTATAAAACATAAAATAAGCGATTGCATAAATATTCACGCCCTTTAAAGTGGCTCAGCTAATTAAAGACAGGTGCATCCAGTTGGTGCTAAAGTCACACAGTTAATGGATCATCTGAGGTCAGTGAATGTGTCTCAGTGATTGAAATACAAAGACACCTGTATCTGGAACTACTTGATAGACCATGAAGGCTAAAGAACACTGCAAACAACTCTGTGTTGAAAAGGTTATTGAAAAGCATCAGTCAGGAGATGGTACAAGAACGTTTCCAAGTCACTGATTATCTCTTGGAGTCCAGTTAAAGCCATCATTAAGGAATGGAAGGAATATGGAACATGAAAATCTGACTAGAGACAAGACGTCCTCAAAAACTGAGTCACCGAGCAAGAAAGAGCCCAGTGAGGAGGCCACCAAGACTCCTATGACTCCTTTGAAGGAGTTACAAGAAAGAGACTAGTGAGGGAGGCCACCAAGACACTATGACTCCTCTGAAGGAGTTACAAGGAAGAGACTAGTGAGGGAGGCCACCAAGACACTGACTCCTCTGAAGGAGTTACAAGAGACTAGTGAGGGAGGCCACCAAGACACCTATGACTCCTCTGAAGGAGTTACAAGAAAGAGACTAGAGAGGGAGGCCACCAAGACACTATGACTCCTCTGAAGGAGTTATAAGAAGGAGACTAGAGGGAGGCCACCAAGACACTATGACTCCTCTGAAGGAGTTACAAGAAGGAGACTAGTAAGGGAGGCCACCAAGACACTATGACTCCTCTGAAGGAGTTACAAGGAAGACACTAGTGAGGGAGGCCACCAAGACACTATGACTCCTCTGAAGGAGTTACAAGAGACTAGTGAGGGAGGCCACCAAGACACTATGACCCCTCTGAAGGAGTTACAAGAAAGAGACTAGTGAGGGAGGCCACCAAGACACTATGACTCCTCTGAAGGAGTTATAAGAAGGAGACTAGAGGGAGGCCACCAAGACACTATGACTCCTCTGAAGGAGTTACAAGAAGGAGACTAGTAAGGGAGGCCACCAAGACACTATGACTCCTCTGAAGGAGTTACAAGGAAGACACTAGTGAGGGAGGCCACCAAGACACTATGACTCCTCTGAAGGAGTTACAAGAGACTAGTGAGGGAGGCCACCAAGACACTATGACCCCTCTGAAGGAGTTACAAGAAAGAGACTAGTGAGGGAGGCCACCAAGACACTATGACCCCTCTGAAGGAGTTACAAGAAAGAGACTAGTGAGGGAGGCCACCAAGACGCTATGACTCCTCTGAAGAAAGAGACTAGAGAGGGAGGCCACCGAGACACCATGACTCCTCTGAAGGAGTTACAAGAAGGAGACTAGAGGGAGGCCACCAAGACACGATGACTCCTCTGAAGGAGTTACAAGAGACTAGTGAGGGAGGCCACCAAGACACTATGACTCCTCTGAAGGAGTTACAAGAAAGAGACTAGTGAGGGAGGCCACCAAGACACTATGACTCCTCTGAAGGAGTTACAAGGAAGAGACTAGTGAGGGAGGCCACCAAGACACTGACTCCTCTGAAGGAGTTACAAGAGACTAGTGAGGGAGGCCACCAAGACTCCTATGACTCCTTTGAAGGAGTTACAAGAAAGAGACTAGTGAGGGAGGCCACCAAGACACTATGACTCCTCTGAAGGAGTTACAAGGAAGAGACTAGTGAGGGAGGCCACCAAGACACTGACTCCTCTGAAGGAGTTACAAGAGACTAGTGAGGGAGGCCACCAAGACACCTATGACTCCTCTGAAGGAGTTACAAGAAAGAGACTAGAGAGGGAGGCCACCAAGACACTATGACTCCTCTGAAGGAGTTATAAGAAGGAGACTAGAGGGAGGCCACCAAGACACTATGACTCCTCTGAAGGAGTTACAAGAAGGAGACTAGTAAGGGAGGCCACCAAGACACTATGACTCCT
Source organism: Dascyllus trimaculatus (assembly GCA_024666655.1). Classification (NCBI taxonomy): domain Eukaryota; kingdom Metazoa; phylum Chordata; class Actinopteri; family Pomacentridae; genus Dascyllus; species Dascyllus trimaculatus. The sequence continues at coordinate 31,052,221 of CM045450.1, forward strand.
CTGAAGGAGTTACAAGGAAGACACTAGTGAGGGAGGCCACCAAGACACTATGACTCCTCTGAAGGAGTTACAAGAGACTAGTGAGGGAGGCCACCAAGACACTATGACCCCTCTGAAGGAGTTACAAGAAAGAGACTAGTGAGGGAGGCCACCAAGACACTATGACTCCTCTGAAGGAGTTATAAGAAGGAGACTAGAGGGAGGCCACCAAGACACTATGACTCCTCTGAAGGAGTTACAAGAAGGAGACTAGTAAGGGAGGCCACCAAGACACTATGACTCCTCTGAAGGAGTTACAAGGAAGACACTAGTGAGGGAGGCCACCAAGACACGATGACTCCTCTGAAGGAGTTACAAGAGACTAGTGAGGGAGGCCACCAAGACACTATGACCCCTCTGAAGGAGTTACAAGAAAGAGACTAGTGAGGGAGGCCACCAAGACACTATGACCCCTCTGAAGGAGTTACAAGAAAGAGACTAGTGAGGGAGGCCACCAAGACACTATGACTCCTCTGAAGAAAGAGACTAATGAGGGAGGCCACCAAGACACCATGACTCCTCTGAAGGAGTTACAAGAAGGAGACTAGAGGGAGGCCACCAAGACACGATGACTCCTCTGAAGGAGTTACAAGAGACTAGTGAGGGAGGCCACCAAGACACTATGACTCCTCTGAAGAAAGAGACTAGTGAGGGAGGCCACCGAGACACCTATGACTCCTCTGAAGGAGTTACAAGAAGGAGACTAGAGGGAGGCCACCAAGACACTATGACTCCTCTGAAGGAGTTACAAGAGACTAGTGAGGGAGGCCACCAAGACACTATGACTCCTCTGAAGAAAGAGACTAGCGAGGGAGGACACCGAGACACCTATGACTCCTATTGAAGGAGTTACAAGAAGGAGACTATTGAGGGAGGCCACCAAGACACTATGACTCCTCTGAAGGAGTTGCAAGGAAGAGACTAGTGAGGGAGGCCACTGAGACACCTATGACTCCTCTTAAGGAGTTGCAAGGAAGAGACTAGCGAGGGAGGCCACCAAGACACTATGACTCCTCTTAAGGAGTTGCAAGGAAGAGACTAGCGAGGGAGGCCACCGAGACACCTATGACTCCTATTGAAGGAGTTACAAGAAAGAGACTATTGAGGGAGGCCACCGAGACACCTATGACTCCTCTTAAGGAGTTGCAAGGAAGAGACTAGCGAGGGAGGCCACCGAGACACCTATGACTCCTATTGAAGGAGTTACAAGAAAGAGACTAGTGAGGGAGGCCACCGAGACACCTATGACTCCTCTTAAGGAGTTGCAAGGAAGAGACTAGCGAGGGAGGCCACCGAGACACTATGACTCCTCTGAAGGAGTTACAAGAAAGAGACTATTGAGGGAGGCCACCAAGACACTATGACTCCTCTTAAGGAGTTGCAAGGAAGAGACTAGTGAGGGAGGCCACCAAGACACTATGACTCCTCTTAAGGAGTTGCAAGGAAGAGACTAGCGAGGGAGGCCACCGAGACACCTATGACTCCTATTGAAGGAGCTACAAGAAGGAGACTAGTGAGGGAGGCCACCAAGACACCTATGACTCCTCTGAAGGAGTTACAAGAGACTAGTGAGGGAGGCCACCAAGACACTATGACTCCTCTGAAGGAGTTACAAGGAACAGACTAGTGAGGGAGGCCACCAAGACAGTCTCACACTGAGATCTTCCAGGAGCTCGGATGGCTTTAACAAGAGAAATAATTGGTCAGTAGGAGTTGTTCTAATATGTGTTGATCTGGTATGTAGGAGTTCAGCATCAGTTACCATGGCGATGTATCCGGTAAGAAGGGAACCACCATTGCTAACCTCAGATCCTGCTTTACAGTACGGAGCTGAGGCGTCCTGTGGATCATCAGGATGTAGTGGATTATTATTAGACATCAGGGGCGTCGTGGCCCAGTTTCATCAGTGTCCTCCACACATTCCTGACATGCACTGGTGTGTCTGTGTTTTTTTGCGCATGTAATTGTCGGCCTGTGTCTGCAGCTTGTGTGTTTTTGTGTTAATAAAGAGTGATAAATGGCGGGCGCAGAGGAAGCGTTGGATTCCTGCTCGGCTCCTGTTCCTGTGAGAAACCTCGCTAAAGAAAGCAGACATAAATAACGGCTGCCACCCGCCATCCTGCCGCAGCACTACACACTGTGTGCGTGTGTGTGTGTGTGTGTGTGTGTGTGTGTGTGTGTGTGTTAACAGTATCCCACAGGAGAAAAAGTGTAAAAAAAAAAAAGCAAAGGTCATGGATGTACTTATACTCACACAGAGTTATGGTTCCATCACTTCAGAGGACATTACATTGACTTACATTCATTTCCTTGAGACTCAAACTGACTCTAAATTTACCCTTAACTTTGCCTTAAACTAAACCAAACCATACCCACATATTAACCTCAACCTAACTTAGCCTTAATCTTAATATAACTAATATCAACTTAACCTATACCAAACCTTACTCTAAACTTAACGAAATCCTGATACTAAACTTAACCTTAACTGGAACCTAAATCTCACCTAACATCAACCTAAACTAAACCTAAACCTAACCTAGTCTGAACTTCATCTTAACCCAAACCTGAACCTAAAACCACAACCTAACCTGACTTAACCTTACCCTAAATTTCATGTTGAATTAAACCTAAACCTTACTCTAAGCGTCACCTAAACCTAACCTTAACCAAAACCTTAACATAAACTAACCTCAACATAACCTAATTCTTAAGTCATCCTTACACTAAGTTTCGTGTTAACCTGAACCTGAAGCTAAACTCAATCTTAAGTTAAACCTAACCTAAATGTCATGTTAACTGAAATCAAAACCTAAACTTTGTCTAAACCTAATCCTAAACCTTATTTTAATCTTAACTTAAACCTAAACCAGTGTAACCTAACATAGCTTAGCCTTGTCTTAAATGCCATGGTAATATAAACCTAACCTAACTTAAACCTCAATCTAACTTAACCACAGCCTAATCTAACTTAAGTTAACCTTTCCCTAAATTTCATGTTAAATTAACCTCAACCTAGTTTTACTCTAACATTTATCTTAACAGAACCTGACCGTAAACCTAACCTTAACCTAAACTTTAACATAGCCTAACTTCAAACCTACCTAACTTCTCACCCAACGTCACACTAAATATCTTGTTAACTTAAACCTAGAGTAAGCCTGACCTCAACAGTCATGTCAATCTAAATGGAAACCTAAACCTCACCTTACTCTAAATTTTGTGTTAACTAAATCAAACCAGAATTTAACCTTAACTTGAACCTAAATCAAATCTAACCTAACGTCGCTTAACTTTGCCCCAGATGTCTTTTAACTCAGACTGCATCAGGTTGTGCTCCAAGATTTCTCTGTACTTTGCTGCATTTGTTTTACCCTCTACCTTTACGAGCCTTCCAGGACCTGCTGCTGAGAAGCATCCCCACATCATGATGCTGCCACTGCCATGCTTTACATCATGATGCTGCCACCGCCATGCTTCACATCGTGATGCTGCCACCGCCATGCTTCACATCATGATGCTGCCACCGCCATGCTTCACATCATGATGCCGCCACTGCCATGCTTCAAATCATGATGCTACCACCACCACCATGCTTCACATCATAATGCTGCCACCACCATGCTTCACATCGTGATGCTGCCACTGCCATGTTTCACATCATGATGCTACCACCACATGCTTACATCATGATGCTGCCAGCACCATGCTTTACATCATGATGCTGCCACCGCCATGCTTCACATCGTGATGCTGCCACCATGCTTCACATCATGATGCTGCCACCGCCATGCATTGCCATGCATGATGCTGCCACCACCATGCTTCACATCATGATGCTGCCACCACCATGCTTCACATCGTGATGCTGCCACTGCCATGTTTCACATCATGATGCTACCACCACCATGCTTTACATCATGATGCTGCATGCTTCACATCATGATGCTGCCACCACCATGCTTCACATCATGCTGCCACTGCCATGATGCCGCCACTGCCATGCTTTACATCATGATGCTGCCACCACCATGCTTCACATCATGATGCTGCCACCACCATGCTTCACATCATGATGCTGCCACCACCATGCTTCACATCGTGATGCTGCCACTGCCATGTTTCACATCATGATGCTACCACCACCATGCTTCACATCATGATGCTGCCACCACCATGCTTCACATCATGATGCTGCCACCACCATGCTTCACATCGTGATGCTGCCACTGCCATGTTTCACATCATGATGCTACCACCACCATGCTTCACATCATGATGCTGCCACCACCATGCTTCACATCATGATGCTGCCACCACCATGCTTCACATCATGATGCCGCCACTGCCATGCTTTACATCATGATGCTGCCACCGCCATGCTTCACATCATGATGCTGCCACCACCATGCTTCACACCATGATGCTGCCACCACCATGCTTCACATCATGATGCTGCCACTGCCATGTTTCACATCATGATGCTACCACCACCATGCTTTACATCATGATGCTGCCACTGCCATGCTTCACGGTGGGGATGGTGAGTTTATATTTACTTCCAGTGGTTGGTGTCCACCAAACATAGCATCTAGTCTGATGGTCAAACGGTCAATTTTGGTCTCATCAGACCAAAAAACCTTCTTCTAGTTGACTTCAGAGTCTCCACATGTCTTCTTGTGAACTCTAGTCCAGATTTAATATGAGTTTTTTTTCAACAGTGTCTTTTTCTTCGTCTTCCATAAACTTTGATTGGTGAAAAACAGACAACATGAACGGTCTCTCCAATCTCAGCTGTTGAAGCTTGTAGCTCCTTCAGATGAGTCATAGGTGTCTTGGTGGCCTCCCTCACTCGTCTCTTTCTTGCTCTGTCACTCAGCTTTTGACATGCTCTACATGTTCCATATTCCTTCCATTTCTTAATGATGAATTTAACTGGACTCCAAGAGATAATCAGTAACTGTAATCAGTTTCTTGGAGTGTTATTTAGTCTTCATGGTGTAGTTGTATCCAAGAGTACTGATTCACCAGCCCTGGACCTTCCAGATACAGGAGTCTTTATACTACAGTCACTGAGACACATTCACTGACTTCAGATGATCCATTTTACCAACTGTGTGACTTCCAACACCAACTGGCTGCACCTGTGTTTAATTTTAAGTAAGTGATGCTGCTTTGACATTAGTTTATTTTGACATTAGTTATTGTTTAGCTGGTCCTGCAGTGGGAACATGCAGTAACCTCCCTAAAACAGCCCACAGGTTCCGGCAGGGGAAATGTATCACCAGCCGTGGAAGTGTCACATTGGGCCATGTCAGCGTTTGACCTGTCCAGGCGGTACATGCAGCGCTTATTTAATTGCTGACTTCTTGAGGAGATTAGCAGATCAACACGTGGCGAGGAAGCGCCGTGGTCATTACATACCTGCTGTCTGGTCATGTGACCTCCCGGTGCCGCCCTCACATGTTAAAAACTGTGAAAGATGCAACCAAAGAAAACAGAGTGGAGGCTGTGTGACGACTGAGCGGCTCTCCTGCTAAGATTTCCTGAGCGTTTAAATGGTGGGGCTAAAACAACAACACAAATGACACGTTTAAGCCTCGGGTTATGCTAACACTCCACCTCACTCTCTCTTTCTGTTTCTCTTTCCTGGCTCTTCCTTCCTCCACCCCCCTGGCTAATGTTACCGCTAACACCTCCTGACGCAGGACAGGGTACCAGCCTGCTGTACAAACTGATGATCTAACCGCCACAGCTGCTCCAGCTGCGTGCTCACGTCCAACTCCGTGTGTGTGTGTGTGCGCATGTTGCATGTGTGAGTGTGTGTTTTCATGAAACATAATATGCCTCCTGCTGCGAGTGAGGCAGCGACAGAACCAGAGTCTTTAAAATGTGCTCTGTTATGTTTACATTCAGTGTTTTTTACCAAACACTCGGAGAGTATCTGAGTAGAAGCTGCAGACCAGCTCAAACCTGCAGAAACTGGATGAGCCACACTTAAAAACCTGCTTCCACCTGATCACTGAGCAAACACACCGGACAACAGGCTGAATGAATCCAGCAGCAGCAGCAACTCTGGAGGCAGAAGAGTCCACGGATCCCTGGAGAACAGTCAATCTGACATGTTCTTGTACCAGAACAAACATGGACGCCGACCAGAGGCTTGTACTGTTTGTATAAAAGGCCAAAGAAAGCAAAATGTGAGCAAAATATGAGCTTTATCAATCTTAATCCTTTTAAATGCCAAGCAGCTTCTTGGTTTTTCACATTTTTCCTCGCTGTGGATCATAAATTCCTGCACCTCTGTGGAAACAGAACAGCCATGAAGAAGGAGAGAGAGCTCAGAGATGTCTTCTGTCCGACAGAAATCATTAAGGAAAGATTATTTATTTTACAAAAAAATGAAAAAAAAACCTGGAATCAACAGCATTTTTCCAAGTGCCCACACATTTTACCAACACTGGAAAAAGAATGAGAGCTCCACATGCCTTAAATATGTCATTTATGACTCACTATTTTAGTTTGCTCCCATACTTGCCTCCTCTCTGCTCTGTAGAAACACTGCCTGCCTGCAGAGGAGACATTTTGAATGACACATGTAGAATAAACTGATTTTGACTTGGTGAAATCTTCTGCCAGAGCCGTACATTACATAAGATTTCTTCAATGATGTTTGGAAAATTAAAAATCCAAGGATTCTTTCTGTTTTTACAGTGTCAGGCTCTAAAAAAATGGTGTCCGGCTGGCATTTTTTAAGGACAACACGCCCAGACTGGGATCTTTTTCCACAGAGATGCTCTTCATCTACAACTACAGACAGAGAACTACAGTCGTTACCCTGACAACGTGACGGCACGCATGTCGACAGCTGGATTTCAAAATAATTTATTTGCATAGTAAGTAGAATGCAGCTTTTTCTCAGATGTCAGATACGGTCTGAAGAATCTGCTGACGGCTCTGAAAACCTGAGTCTGGAAAAGTTTGGAATTTAGAAATGGAAAATATGAAGGTTGGTAATAATGAGAATAATGTGCAACAGGAAATCTGCAACATGTCAAGATAAGATAAGTTAAGTTAAGATAAGATAAGATAAGTTAAGTTAAGATAAGTTAAGTTAAGTTAAGTTAAGATAAGTTAAGATAAGTTAAGATAAGTTAAGATAAGATAAGTTAAGTTAAGATAAGATAAGATAAGATAAGTTAAGATAAGTTAAGTTAAGTTAAGATAAGTTAAATTAAGATAAGTTAAGTTAAGATAAGATAAGATAAGATAAGTTAAGATAAGTTAAGTTAAGTTAAGATAAGTTAAGATAAGATAAGTTAAGATAAGATAAGTTAAGATCAGATTAGTTAAGATAAGTTAAGTTAAGTTAAGATAAGTTAAGTCAAGATAAGTTAAGATAAGTTAAGATAAGTTAAGTTAAGATAAGTTAAATTAAGATAAGTTAAGTTAAGATAAGTGAAGATAAGTTAAGTTAAGTTCAGTTAAGATAAGTTAATATAAGATAAGATAAGATAAGTTAAGTTAAGTTCAGTTAAGATAAGTTAATATAAGATAAGATAAGATAAGTTAAGATAAGTTAAGTTAAGATAAGATAAGTTAAGTTAAGATAAGTTAAGATAAGTTAAGTTAAGATAAGTTAAGTTAAGTTAAGATAAATTAAATTAAGATAAGTTAAGATAAGATAAGATAAGATAAGTTAAGTTAAGATAAGTTAAGATAAGTTAAGATAAGGTAAGATAAGATAAGATAAGATAAGATAAGATAAGATAAGATAAGTTAAGTTAAGATAAGTTAAGATAAGTTAAGATAAGGTAAGATAAGATAAGATAAGATAAGATAAGATAAGTTAAGTTAAGATAAGTTAAGATAAGTTAAGTTAAGATAAGTTAAGATAAGTTAAGATAAGGTAAGATAAGATAAGATAAGATAAGATAAGATAAGATAAGATAAGATAAGATAAGATAAGATAAGATGAGATAAGATAAGATAAGATAAGATAAGTTAAGATAAGTTAATTTAAGATAAGTTAAGATAAGATAAGATAAGATAAGATAAGATAAGATAATCCTTTACTTTACATTGTTACAGTAGTGAGTGGACAGTGCAAGCAAAGAGCATTTGAAGTACTAAATAAAAGTATCATAAAAAATATATGTACAGAACTACTGAGTATAAAATATGTACAAAAAAGTTTTTAAAAAAAGTGATATTACACACTGCAGATGACAAGAAAAATAATGATTGCACATGTAGATCACAGACAGTAGCAGCGTTCTTAACTTGGGTGTTACTGCACTTTGTGACTGTTTAGGAGTTTACTGCTGGTTATAGAGTCTGACCACGACAGGAAGAAAAGACCTGCGGTGTCTCACATTAAAACACCCCAAAACTGTTGATCTGGAGGAGTAAAGAATGCTGCAGAAGTAGTCCCCACAAACCTTTACTAGCCTCCGATCAATAAATGCATTTCAGTGCTTGTTAATCCTTCACAAACCTCCAGGTGGAGTCACATGACGCTTCTGGTTTCTAAGGTAAAGGCTCCATGTGATTGTGGATTCTTGACATTCTCTGATCGATGTGCAAATCAGAAGTTGGAAATCAAATCGACTGCATATAAATTTGTTGAAACACACGACTACACCTTAAAGCAGGGGTGCCCAATCCTGGTCCTCCAGAGCCCCCTTCCAGCATGTTTTAGATGTTTTCCTCTTCCGACACACCTGATTCAGATGATCAGCTCATCATCGAGCTCTGCAGAAGCCTGATAACGATCCTGATCATTGTGTCCTGCTTGTTGTCTCCATGGATGTGTCTGGATCCGGAGCTCAACGTCCCTGATCTGTAGCCGCTGGCCTCACCACCTGCTGTCCTCCCATCCCCACCCCAACCTCTCCTACTATCCCTCCCTCCCTCCTCTTCCCCACTCCCAACCCAACCGGTCGAGGCAGATGTCCGCCCTCCCTGAGCCTGGTTCTGTCGGAGGTTTTTTTCCCCCTTCCCTACCATGGGAGGTTTTTGGTTCCTTTCCACTGTTGCTTGCTCATAGTGAATCCAAAAGCATCTTTGGATTGTTGGGTTTTCTGTTTCCTGTTTTTCTGTTCTCTGTTCTTGTTGTTCTGTTTTCTTGTTCTTGTTCTGTTGTTGTTGTTGTTGTTGTTGTTGCGCTATGTGACAACTTATGTTGTAAATATGAGCTATATAAATAAAATTGAATTGAATTGAATTAAATCAGGTGTCTTGGAAAAGGGAAACATCTAAAACATGCTGGATAGGGGCCCTCGAGGACCAGGATTGGACACCCCTGCCTTAAAGGATAATTCTGGTATTTTGAAACCAATTTTCCACATTTTTTTTTTTTTAAAGATTTATTTTTGGCCTTTTGTGCCTTTATTAGATAGGACAGCGGATAGAATCGGAAATGGGAGAGAGTAGGGAAGGACATGCGGCAAACGCCCGAGGTCGGAGTCGAACCCGGGACAACTACTACGCCTCTGCACTTGGGTCACGCGACATAACCACCAGGCTATCAGGGCGCCCCAATTTTCCATTTTTTTTTATAGTTAGTTTTATAGTTTGTTTGCTTGTCTCTCTCTGTGAGACAACGAGGGTGAAGGAGCCCGTCACGAGCTTCCTAGTGTTGTCAGAGTCTCCTGTAAGGGGTGGGACGTGTTGACCATCAGAGACGACAGCTTGGCCATCATTCTCCTGTCAGCCACCACCTCCACAGGGTCAGGAGGGCAGCCCAGGACAGAGCTGGCCAAGACCAAGACCATGTTCATTTCCAAGACTAAAACCCGAGTGCAAAGCAAGACCAAAATTTAGACAAAAACAAAAACAAAACCAGTCCAATGCGAGACCAAGACCATGATCAAAACCTCATCCAAATCAAGACCAAAATCAAGTCCAAACGTGAGAACTGCTCAGACTTTAGGACCTTTTAAGTTGCCCCTTAAGACCCACCTCTTTTCATGGCCTTTGAGTCAAGTAGAGTTTTATATTTATTATCTTTTATTCAGATTAGTCTCCTGATTGTTGTGTTTTATTGTGTTTTATGTTTTGTTGTTTTAACTCTGTTGTTTTTAAATGCGCTTTATGAACACATTTTACTGACAAAAGTCCAAAAGTGAGGACAAATTATGTCAGAAATGGGCGCTACTGGCTCACACTGAAGGGGCGTGGCTTAGGACTGCTACCTCAACCAGCCTCCCAGTAGGGGGCGACTGATCCAGATGTTTTGGCTTCTCTTCTGGGAACCTGTCACGTCGGCCATCTTTATATACAGTCTGTGGTTAAACCTTCTGCCTTTGTCCCACAGCTCAAACCTGTTTCATATAATCAGGAGGCTCAGAGGTGAACTGCTTCTCCTAGATGCCCCACAAGTTTGGCAGTCGGCCATCTTGGACAAATCAGGGGTATAATCAGCTCTTTATATCATGTATTTCATAACCCGCCGCTCCAACCCCTCCAACCCCTCCAACCCCGGCTGCAGCTGCTCTGATATTTTATCCTTTGTGAGCACTTACTTAGGAAAACATCGGGCCGAGGAAACACTAGAAGGTTTGGAGCAGCAGACAGGTAGAGACGGTAATGTGCCGACAGTCAGGTTTGGAAACGCTTCCATCTGTATAATGAGGCGGAGGGAGAGATGTGGCCTTGAGGTGAAGGAATGACCCAGAGGAGTGAAAAGCCAATGAAGTTAAGTTCTAAGTTTCACTAAAGTGTTTCCTGGCAGTGCAGAGAGTGTGTGTCGAAACTCCCTAAAACATTCAGACTACAGTATTTCTACTGTATTCCTCTGTGTGTGCGTGTTTCAGCCTAAACACACACACTGAGCTGATCTGCTAGCATGTATGTCCTTCTAACAGCAGTGGACGAAGCACTCCGAGCCTTTACTGAAGTGAAAGTACATGGAACAATACGGCGTTAAAGTCCTGCGTTAGAAATCGCACTTAACTTATGCTGCCTTCAGTGCTGAAAGTTCTGACTGCATGATGTTGCAGAAGTTCAGTACACCGGGTTAGGGTCAGGACGACTTACTTCAACGTCATCAGTCGTAAGTACAGAGAGATAATTTCTGCAAAACACTCAGAAGATTCCCCAAATGACAATCAAAAAGATGCTGGTCAGATTCAGTGAAAACTTTATTTTGAAAGTAAGTTGAAACACGTTCAAAACCAAGTCCAAAACAAAACTTAAACCAAAAACAAAACCAAGTCTAAATCAGGTGTGAAAAAAAGACCAAAACCAAGCCCCAACCTAATCCAAGACCAAGACCAATATAAAACCAATCCAAGATAAGACTAAACCACAACCAAGTCCAACACAATCCCAAAACCAAAGTTAAAACCAAGTTTGATACAAGACCAAAACCAATTTCAAACCTAGACAAAACCAAAACCAAAACCACATTCAAAACAAAACCAAAACCACATTCAAAACAAAACCAAAACCAGGTCCAAAAAAGTACAAAGCCAAGTACATAATCAAGTCCAAAAGAAAACTGAAACCAAAAACAAAACCAAGTCCAAAACAAAACTGAAACCAAAAACAAAATCAAGTCTAAAACAAAAAACCACAACAAGTGAAGTCCAACACAAGACCAATTTCAAACCAAAACCAAAATCACGTCCCAATCAAGAACAAAGCCAAGTCCAATATAAAACCAAATCCAAGACAAGACCAAAACCAAATGTGAAACAAAACTAGAACCAAGTCCAATACAGGACAAAAAACAAGTCCAAAACAAGAACAAAACTAATTTCAAAACAAAACAAAAACACTTTCAAAACAAAACCAAAACCGGGTCCCAAATAAGAACAAAACCAAGTTGGAAACACGTCCAAAACTAAGTCCAAAACAAACTTAAATCAATTCCAAAACCAAGTCCAATATAAAACCAAATCCAAGACAAGACCAAAACCAAGTGTGAAACAAAACTAGAGCCAAGTCCACAATAAAACCACAATCAAGTCCAATACAAGACAAAAACCAAGTCCAAAACCAAACCAAACCGGAACCAATTTCAAACCAAAACAAAAACAAAACCAATTTTAAACCAAAACAAAAACAAAATCCATTTCAAACAAAAACAAAACCAAAACCAAGTTTGAAACGCATCCAAAACAAAACCAAGTCTAAACTAAGTGTAATAAACCAAGTCTAATATAAAACCAAATACAGCACAAGACCAAAAACCAAGTGTGAAACAAGACTAAAAACAAGTCCAACACTAAACCACAACCAAGTCCAAAACGTAGGTGAGCCAAGACCAAAACCAGGTCCCAAACAAGTCGAAAACAAAGTCCAGTGTAAAACCAAAACCAGTCCAAAACAAGGTTTAAGCTCAATTCCAAAAAAATCCCACCTGAGTAAAAGTTACAGAAGTACTCAAACCAAAATGTACCTCAAGGATGAAACATAAACTACTCTAGTATTTGTGACATTACACCAATTAAAGGTGCATCATTTTACTGCTCACAGTGCAGCCAATGAGAAACAGAACCGGAACTGAAGATGCTCATTTAAAGCTCACTTAAAGGGAAGTTTGATGCCTTTGAAGTGAGGTTGTATTAGGTCCTTATGCATATTTAGATTATTACCTTCAGTAGATGTCGGCCAGCACACATCCAGTTTGAACACATTTCAACCACCTACAAATCTATATCATAATCTAGATTAGTTTAACTTATAAATTTGGATAATTTTGCCAATTTAGGCCTCAAACTTATGTTTAAATGGAACCAAGTAAGTACTTATCTGCCAAAGACTGACCAGAATCTTTTATCTTTACTTATAATCATTATGATGCCATATAAATGTGTAATTTTTGTGCTAAAATACAAGATAACAACAACTACACATTATTTAGCTACAACTAAATCATCCACCTTTGTTCTGTTTATTGTAATTAAATAAACTATTCTGACATTACAACATCTGAACAGTTGAGTTTGTTATATTCCACATAAAACGCACCAGATGAATCTATAAATAATTACCGATAAAATCCGTCTCATTAGTTTAAATGAGCAAGAAAGTTTGTTGTTGTTTTCGCAAATTAATAATCAGCCTAAACAGCGTAAAATTAAGGTTTTATAGCTTAAACATCAGGTATGTAGTTCAGCTAAGAGTCAATAACAAGTTAAACTTGATCATCTTAAACGGTGCACTAGGATTTCTTGATCTGAACTTGGAGAAGGCATTTATCTGCGAGGTAAATACTGTGAAGTATACAGTAACATATGTAGAAATACTCTCATAAAGGATACGGACCTTGAAATAATACTTAAATACAGTATCTAAGTAAATGTTCTGCCATTGATTCCCTTTGGATTTCACTAAGCAAAGACATGTTTTGAAGGTTTTCTTCACGTGTTTAAAGGATGTCAGGACTCAGTTTTTAAGCCCATAAGAGGATTTAAGTTGAGGTTAGGTGAAATGTAAAGTGCATGGATTTGTACCTTGTAGCTCAGACATACCTGAACGTAGGCCAACGTACACTTTAGTTTTTCTACACCAGTGAAGTTTGGCTTGATTTGATATTCACAACTTAATTCACAACACGACGCCGGCGGCTCTCGTATCTCAAACCGGTCAGTCGTGCAGGAATGGAGAGAATCAGCATCAGATTCTATCGTCCAGAGTTCGTTCGGGTGGTTTGTCTTGGCCTCGGGTTTGTTATAATGTTTTATATGTATGAGGGACAACGCCAGCTGTTGATTACAGTGGAATGACAGAAATGGTAAAAGCAGAGCAGGGAGCCTGGACTTCCTGCTGGACCGAGCTGAAAGTCATGAACACAACTCAGCTTTGTCGTCACTTGAGACGGCCGCTGGTACAGAGACTGAATGTCATTTAGGCCTCCAGCGCTGACAGGAATCACTTCTGACTGCATGATGTTGCAGTAATGAAGCTTGTGACCTGTTTCATGCTCCTGCAAACATCATCAACGGTAAGCATCGAGGGATACTTTCTGCTAAGCCTTTACATGATTCAGCGACTAACAAGGGCAGGTAATGTAGTTTTATTCTCAGCGCTGCAGAAAACTGCTGTGGTGCTGATTCAGTGAAAACTTTACTTAGAAACTTTGATTCTTTGAGCCACTCTGAAATGTGACAGCTGCAGAGAAGGTAAACAGGTAGATTATTTACTGACATCTACATATACTCCGACAATGTCAAAACCAACCTACAACCAAGGCCAATATCAATCCAAAACCAGTTCGAAACCATTCGAAAACCAATCCAAAATCAAGTCAAAACCAATTTGGAAACAAGACCAAAACTGACAGCAAAACTAATTCTAAAGCAAGACCAAAACCATAAAATACAAGACTGAAACAAAACCTAAATCAAGCACAACACAGGACCAAAACCAACACCAAAACCAACCCACGCCAAGCACAATATCAACCCAAAATCAGTTCTAAACCATTCAGAAACCCACTCCAAAATCACTCTAAAACCAAGTCAAAACCAAGTTTGAAAGCAGACCAAAACAAGACTGAGCCCACGTCTAAAACAAGATCAAAACCAAGTCTAGAACTTGTCCGAAACAAGTTAGAAACAGAGCACCATTTAAGACCAAAATCATTTTCCAAAATCCCTGGGAAATCAGTCTTAACCAGTTGCAAACCAAATATAAAGTCAAGTCTAAATCCAGTCTAAAACCAGTACAAACAAATTAAAACTAAACCTAGTCCTATAACAAGCTGAAAACAGAGTCCAAACCAACCAAGGCCAAGTCAAAACCAATTTGGAAACAAGACCAAAACTAAGACCAACACAAAGTCTAACACAAGACAAAAATCCAAGTAAAATACAAACTGAAAAAAAGACCTAAACCAAGTAAAACACAGGACCAAAACCAACTCACAACCAAATACAATATTAACCCAAAACCAGTTCTAAACCATTCAGAAACCCGCTCCAAAATCACTTTAAAACCAAAATAAAACCAACTGGTAGCCAATTTTGTAAGCAGATCAAAACAAGACTGAACTCAAGTCTAAAACAAGACCAAAACTAGTCCAAATCAAGACCAAAAACAAGTCTAAAATCATTGTAAAATCAGTCTAAACCAAATAAAAAGTCAAGTTTAAATCCAGTCCAAAACTAGTACAAATACATTTCAATACAAAACTAAGTCTAAACATAGTCCTGAACAAGCTCAAACAGAGTCTAAATTAAGACCAAAACCAAGGCCAATATCAATCCAAAACCAAGTACAGTATCAACCCGAAACCAGTTCTAAACCGTTCAGAAACCCACTCCAAAACCCAATATAAAACCAAGTCAAAACTAATTTTGAAAGCAGATCAAAACAAGACTGAACACAAGTCTAAAACAAGACCAATACTAGTCCAAAACCAAGCCAAAAACAGAGTCCAAATCAAGAACAAAACCAAGTCTAAAACTAGTTCAAAACAAGTTCGAAACAGAGAACAAATTAAGACCAAAACAAAGTCCAAAACCAAGACCAAAATCCCAAAAATCCCTGGAAAATCAGTCTAAACCAGTCGCAAACCAAATAAAAAGTCAAGTTTAAATCCAGTCCAAAACCAGTACGAATTAATTTCAATACAAAACCAAAACCAAGTCCAAACCTAGTCCTAAACAAGCTCAAAACAGAGTCCAAATTAAGACCAGAACCAAGACCAAAATTGAGTCCAAATCAACATCAGTCCAACATTAGTCTAAATCAAGCATAAAAAGTCCAAATCAACACCAGAACCATCCAAAACCATCCGTACACCAGTTTAAAAACAAAGCCCTGGTCTCAGCGTCACGGCTTGAGCCTGGATTACATGAAGAAACGGCTGATCGTCTTAAAAACTGAGAGCAGGTGAACCAAAGTGAACTTTAAAGTGATTTGATTTGGGTTTTACCTCCTCACTGCATCAAGACCGTACAAACAAACCATGGCTTTACTCTTGAAGCATCCTCACTTTACTTCTACAGAACTGCACACGTATGACACTCGCACATGCTCACGCGCTGTTTTCACACACCTCCCGCTGAAAACACACGGCTTCTTTCCTTTTTCTGCTCGGCCAGCGTTGGTTTGTTCAGTGTTTCCTGGCGGAGGGCAGGTCATGCTTAGGTGGGGAAACTGTGACATGTCAAAGACGCCCCTGATTATAGCCGCGACGGGAACTCGGCCAAAACCAACACACAGTACAGTATTAGCCGTGGGTTGTGTGCCAGTTGCTGAAGGCTCATGGGAACTGAAAGCATCTGCAGTTTGAGGCTCGGCAACAAAAGGACTCGGAGGCCAGCGCGCTTCCAACGGAGAAGGAAAACAAAATCTGATGACCTGAGTAGTAAACTAAACAAATGGAAAACTTCACTTGCACTTGATCAACAAAGCGAGAGTGTGTTTTGTCACGGTCACCCCAACAACCCAGATGCTGATGAAGGTCGCGGTAATAAACGTTGGGGCCTTGAGGTTAATACGGCGTTCACCACACAGATACAGAGTCAGTCCAATGGAGTGTTATAATTTACGGACTAAAGATGTAGCAGTGTCTTTACTATTTAAAGTTAGAAAACGAAAGGAGGAAAACCAGAGGAGGTGGTCACTGAGGCTACAGGCAGTTCATGTTGGCAAGCAGAGAGCATTGTAGGGGTTTAGCTAGCAACGGGCACCATGACAAAGACTTCTGTGGTGCTTAATGACCTCCAACCAGAGCTCACATGTTTTAAACAAGCCAGGAGGTGTTATATCCTGATGATATGCGTACATAATCCTCATAGTTTCAATCATAGCATCTGGACTTGCTTGCGTTTCTTAAAGACGGCCAGGTGTGAAATTCCCATTCCCACACAGGGCTGTGGGAACATAGGGATGTGGGAACATAGGGCTGTGGGAACATAGGGATGTGGGAATATAAGGCTGTAGGAACATAGGACTGTGGGAATATAAGGCTGTGGGAACATAGGACTGTGGGAATATAAGGCTGTGGGGACATAGGGCTGTGGGAACATAGGATTGTGGGGACATAGGGCTGTGGGGACATAGGACTGTGGGGACATAAGGTTGTGGGAACATAGGGCTGTAGGAACATAGGGCTGTGGGAACATAGGGCTGTGAGAACATAGGGCTGTAGGAACATAGGGCTGTGGGAGCATAAGGCTGTGGGAACATAGGGCTGTGGGAACATAAGGTTGTGGGAACATATGGCTGTGGGAACATAGGTCTGTGGGAACATAGGGCTGTGGGAGCATAAGGCTGTGAGAACATAGGGCTGTGGGAACATAAGGTTGTGGGAACATAGGGCTGTGGGAACATAGGGCTGTGGGAACATGGGGCTGTGGGAACATAGGGCTGTGGGAACATAAGGTTGTGGGAACATAGGGCTGTGGGAACATAGGGCTGTGGGAACATAGGGCTGTGGGAGCATAAGGCTGTGAGAACACAGGGCTGTGGGAACATAAGGTTGTGGGAACATAGGGCTGTGGGAACATAGGGCTGTGGGAACATAGGGCCTAATTTTCAAAATTTTCAGTGAAAAAAATCTTACAAATGTGGGAACAGACTGTGGGAACATAGGGCTGACCCCTCTTAAAGAGCTCTGGATGACCAAATATTTCTGATCTGAAGTTTAACATCGTCTGTCATTTAGAAACATTTAGTCTCTGCACAATGAGATTTTCTGTTTGGGACCAAATCATTCAACATTTGTGTGAGAAAACCTTGCAGGGTTTTCAGCGTGTTCTTTGTTTCCAGTTGTTTAAGTGTTTTACATGAAAGTTCTCCACTTGTTGAAGGTGCCTCCCCGCCCAATAAAAACAGCTTCTAATGTAACATTACACTGATTACTATGTCAGACTAAACCCAGTGTTCGAGCCAGAGTCATGATGGAGGAGGTCACTGGGTTCACTGGTTCTTATACTTTTAAAAAACAATTTAAAAACCCCCTTTAAAAAATGACGGAAAAATAAGTTTAATAAAGAGTGGAATACTGTAGAATCAGAAAAACTGGAAAAGTGTGAAAATAATGACATATATATGGACATCATCTGTAATTAACCAAAACTGTAAAATAAAGATATGAGTTTAAAAATTACTTACCATTTCTCAGTCCTTAATGTGCATAATATTTGTTTTAAATACATGTATTTATCCGTAAAATAATATCATTTTAGCTGATTAAAATACAGTAAAACAGCGTAAAAGAACAAATTACTGTTTGTAAACATACAAACTTTTAATGTGGACATTATTTACAGGTGTTTTTGAGGGGGCATTTTTTTGGAATATACATGTACTTTAATACTTTTTTCCCCTATGATTTTACTAGTAATTATCTGTAATTCAACAAAACAGGGAAAATATGTAAACTAACAACTAAAAAAAACTTGTTTACCATTTTTAAGTCCTTAGTATACATAATTATTCTTTCAAATAACAGCAGCCATCTGTAAAATAATGAGCTTTTTGCTGAATTAAAAGCAGTAAAAATAATGTAATTTGTATAAATACAGTATTTTAAATGTTGACTTTATTTTTTGTTAAATTAAGATGTAAATTAATGCTACCAAACAGGGAAAATCTATAAGGTAACAATTAAAAAAATAATAAAATAGCAGAATTAAATACAGTAAAAGAAAATTTTAAAAAATATCGTGGTTATTCACAGTTTACATGTAAATTAATAATTATTTTCTGTGATTTTAATGTAATTTAATAAAACTAAAACAGTATTTAACTTCAGCCACAGCTCACAAACATGCTGATTAAACCTCAAAACCTCACTTTCTTTGACAGTTTTGCTGCAACAACAACCTCATGACTGTAATTAAATGTAAATACATGTGAATATTATTGGTGTGATGTGGCGGCGACTCGGTGCGTCTGAAACAAACATGTCAGCGTATTAATCGAACTCCTGTGACTGCGGTTTGCTCTGTGGTTTTCCAGCTCCGGGTGTTTGGTTTCGGTGCGTGTGCGTCTGACATGTGTGTTTGCAGAGTGTGTGTTGTATTTGTGTACATGCATATTTATGTGTGTGCGACCGCTGAGCTCTGGGAGTCTATAAAACAGGCTGCGGGTGATTATATGTTCGCACAAACTTTACAGAGGTGAGCTCACCGCTGCTGGATGTGTGCGTGATGCCAACACCAACACTGCGCTGGCTGCACTGGTCAACCTGTTGGCTTGTCACTGGTTTCAGCCTCCTCCTCCAGCTCACTGGGATTAGGGCTTTTGTGTTTAATTTGAAGGCAACGCATTTAAGAGAACAGAAGTGCCGTGATTAAAGGATAACTCTGCTTTATTTCAGCTCGGCTCTGTGGGTCAGGGTGACTTTGTGTTCTCTGGATGT
>CM045450.1:31076586-31269058 GCA_024666655.1 Dascyllus trimaculatus
CAAAAATGACAGCAAAAATATTCAAAATCACTGCAAAGAGGCACAAAACCCCTACAGAAAGACTCAAAGCAACTCCATAAAGATTCAGAACAGCAAAGACACTGAAACGGCTGCAAAGAGGCTAAAAACAGCAACAAATACAATCAAAACAACTGCAAAGACGCTCAAAACAGCTGCAAACAGAATCAAAACAACTGCAAAGAGACTCCAAGTGACGACACAGAGACCCAAAGCAACAGAGGGACTCAGTGAAACTACAAAGACCCTGAAACAACTGCAAAAAGATGACAAAACATTTACGAAGACACCCAAACAGTAGCAAATGCAATCAAATAATCACAGAACTACTGCAAACAGACTCAAAATCAATGCAAAGCAGCCCAAAATGACTACAAAAAAGACTTAAAACAACAGCAAAGACTTGGAACAGCTCCTCAACAAAGATTACAAATAGACGGAAAATGACTGACAATAGATTCAAAACATCTGCAAAGACAATTAAAATAGGATAAGAGACTCCAAATGAACACAAATAGACCCAAAACAACTGCATAGCGACTAAATAGATCTGCCGAGACACAAAACAACTCCAAAGACACTTAAAATAGCCGCAAAGAGACTGAAAACAACTGCAGACACTCAAAACAACTCGACACACTGCAACAACTGCAAAGAGACTCCAGTGTTGTTCCAGTTCATGCCTGGAAAGAATTAGCTAAAAGTTCAGTTCACACATATAAAAATGAACTAGTTCACATTCGTTTGTTATATTTTTTAAATAGATAAGACACCATGTTACTCAATAGACTGTTTTTTCAGACCAGGTCAGACACAGTTTGCATTAAAATGTGAGGTTCTTGCTGTCTGTGTCTTCATTTGTTAATTCATAAATCTTTGCTAGCTCTTCTGCTAACCTGGCTGTGGCACTAACCATGCCGGACTGTCACCAGTGTTTACCATGAACCGTCCTAAAACCTGAAACCGCTTTCTCTCTCGAGGGTTTTTAAGTGAACGTGAACAGTGCGTGCCGCTCATTCTCGCAAAATTATTTGAAAACTGATCCGTTCATTTCAGCGTTCACCGAAAATATGAACGCGTTCATGCACAACACTGAGACTCTAACACCACAAAAAGAGTCTGACAACTGCAAAGAGATGGAAAACAGACGAAAAAAAGACTCAAAACAACTACAAACAGACTCAAAATCAATGCAAAGCAGCCCAAGATGACTACAAACTACTGCAAAAAGTCAAAACGTCTGCAAAGATCTCAAAAGTACTGCAAAGAGACACAAAACAACTACAAAGACACTTAAAACATCCACAAAGTGACTTAAAACAACAGCAAATATTCAAAACAACTGCAGAAAACAACTAGACACACTCTAACAACTGTCAAGACTACGGAAGCCCTAAGCGGCCATGGTCTAACTTAATTTCTTTTGCTCTGTTTTCTCAAGAAAACGAGATAATTCTCCTTCGTTTTCTCGTTATAACGACATAATTTTCCGGTGAGGTACAAAGTGAAACCAACCCTCCAGACCAGAAGGAGCTCTGCCACCGCTGCACACTACCGACTGAGAGTTTGGTAAAGTTGGAAAGATATTCACAGATTCAGACTTCCAGCATCAATGTTTTTCTGTTTCCTGTTCTTTCTTACAATGTTAAGCGCTTTGTGACGACCTGTGTTGTAAATATGCGCTATATAAATAAAACTGAATTGAATTGAATTGAATAACTCATTAGTGACACGTTGTGAAAACATAAACGATGCCTCTTTCCATCGTTGTCAGGTAGACAATGTGCTACAAGCCCAGCTTTATCAACAGTAGCTGTCACTGTAGTTGCATTTGATGTCTGCAGTGATTCTGGTGACACTACAGTACAGTAGAGTGAAGTTATTGAATATTTGTGTCGTGTTTCTCTTCGCTGTTTACAGTCGGTCCCTGGACACTCATCTCCCAGCCGGCTGCTCATAGACACCAGTGTTATTTGTGCAGCTTGAAAGACAGCTACTGTTGATAAAGCTGGGCTTGTAGCACATTGTCTACCTGACAACGATGGGAAGAGGCATCGATTATGATTTGACAACGTGTCACTAATGAGTTATTGACACTGGAAGTCTGAATCTGTGAACATCTTTCCAACTTTAACGAACTCTCAGTCGGTAGTGTGAAGCGGTGGCAGAGCTCCTTCTGGTCTGGAGGGTTGGTTTCACTTTGTACCTCACCGGAAAATTAAGTCGTTATAACGAGAAAACAGAGCGAAAAAATCAAGTTGGACCATGGCCCTTTAGGGCTTCCGTACAAGACACTCTTAACAACCATGAAGAGACGAAACAACGTTGAAGGGACTCAAAATGACGACAAAAACAAACAACAAACAACTACAGAAGAGACGTAAAACAACTGTAAAGATACAAAACACTACCGGGACGCAACTTCCATCTTTTTTCTTGAGATGCTACAAACAATAAAGACATTTTTAGGTAAAATTGTGACTTTATGTTTGAATTATTGTGTTTTTTTCCATAATATGAAACCTTATTTTCTAATTAGTGAGTCAGGTCATTGGTAATGATGTTGAAAGGTGTGGGTGTCGTATCGCTGCCGTCACGTCGCATGTTTTGTTGCGTTTTACTGGAAACAGAGCGGCGGTCTCTTCACCTCCTTCCTCCTCAGACACATTCTTCTTCTTCTTCTCTTGGTATTCAGCTGTCAGCTCCGTCTGTCTCCTTCAATCCTTCTCCTTCTCCAGTAAAGTGTCACAAATCATCTCCAGGCCCTTCTATTGTTAACTCGGCTGCCTCCACACACACACACACACACACACACACACACACACACATAGCGTGAAGACAATGGTGTTGTTTTAGTTTTTATTGTTTGGTTGGGAGCTCTGTGGTCCTGCTCAGTGTGTTCATGTAGGGGGTCGAGGCAGCGCTCAGTGCCCCGTTGTTTGGTCCGTTTTACTGCTGCAGCCTGGTTTTCATTGACAGTCCCATCAGACTCTTTACACTCCAGCAGCTTTATGTCGGTCGTCCTGCAGGTCCAGCTGCTGACGCTTTACGGAGGATTAACACTCGCAGAAGGAACCGGGAGCTGGAGGAACTGCTGGGTGTTCACGACCAAACAGCGCTCAGGGTCTAGGTGGTAATCCTCCGCTGTAAAGTTCTGCTGAGTGATCGCTGCTAATTGACCGTTAGCTCGGCCTCCCTTCAGCACATTCAGTCACAATATTAGCACGTCCAGTTCTCTGGTTTTTGGCCTGTTTACAGCCTGAATTACAGGAATCTGAATATAATTGATAACAACATGAGGCATGTTGGGTTGGACACCTGTTTCATCTCTAGTTAAAAAACAACCAGGTACATTACACTGCAAAAACATATCAATCAAAAATATCAATAAACCTGTTACAGAATAATGACTAAGCATGTTTTCTTCTAATTAGAATAAAACATTTTAACCATAACCTACAAAGAACTTCAGTCTATGTTCCTTTACATAAGCCAGTGGGGGTCTGTCCTATGTTCCCAAACCCCTGTGTTCCCACAGCCCTATGTTCCCACAGCCCTATGTTCCCACTACCATATGTTCCCAAAGCCCTATGTTCCCACAGCCCTATGTTCCCACAGTCCTATGTTCCCACAACCCTATGGTCCCACAGCCCTATGTTCCCACAGCCCTATGTTCCCACAGTCCTATGTTCCCACAACCCTATGGTCCCACAGCCCTATGTTCCCACAGCCTTATGTTCCCACATCCCTATGTTCCCACAGCCCTATGTTCCCACAGTTTTGTTCCCACATCCCTATGTTCCCACAGGCCTATGTTCCCACAGTTTTGTTCCCACATCCCTATGTTCCCACATCCCTATGTTCCCACAGTCCTATATTCCCACAGTTTTGTTCCCACATCCCTATGTTCCCACAGCCTTATGTTCCCACAGTCCTATGTTCCCACAACCCATTGGTCCCACACCTCTATGTTCCCACAGCCCTATGTTCTCACAACCCATTGGTCCCACAGCCCTATGTTCCCACAGCCCTATGTTTCCACAGTCCTATGTTCCCACAACCCATTGGTCCCACAACTCTATGTTCCCACAATCCATTGGTCCCACAGCTTTATGTTCCCACAGCCCTATGTTCCCACAATCCATTGGTCCAACATCCCTATATTCCCACATCCTTATGTTCCCACAGCCCTATGTACCCACAGGTCTATGTTCCCACATCCTCATGTTCCCAAACCCCTATGTTCCCACAGCCCTATGTTCCCACATCCTTATGTTCCCACAGCCTTAAGTTCCCACAGCCCTATGTTCCCACAGGTCTATGTTCCCACATCCTCATGTTCCCAAACCCCTATGTTCCCACAGCCCTATGTTCCCACATCCTTATGTTCCCACAGCCTTATGTTCCCACAACCCTATGGTCCCACAGCCCTATGTTCCCACAGCCTTATGTTCCCACATCCCTATGTTCCCACAGTTTTGTTCCCACATCCCTATGTTCCCACAGCCCTGTGTTCCCACAGTTTTGTTCCCACATCCCTATGTTCCCACAGCCCTATGTTCCCACAGTCCTATATTCCCACAGTTTTGTTCCCACATCCCTATGTTCCCACAGCCTTATGTTCCCACAGTCCTATGTTCCCACAACCCATTGGTCCCACAGCTCTATGTTCCCACAACCCATTGGTCCCACAGCCCTATGTTCCCACAGCCCTATGTTTCCACAGTCCTATGTTCCCACAACCCATTGGTCCCACAACTCTATGTTCCCACAATCCATTGGTCCAACATCCCTATATTCCCACATCCTTATGTTCCCACATCCCTATGTTCCCACAGCCTTATGTTCCCAAAGTCCTATGTTCCCACAATCCATTGGTCCCACAGCTTTATGTTCCCACAGCCCTATGTTCCTACAATCCATTGGTCCAACATCCCTATATTCCCACATCCTTATGTTCCCACAGCCCTATGTACCCACAGGTCTATGTTCCCACATCCTCATGTTCCCAAACCCCTATGTTCCCACAGCCCTATGTTCCCACATCCTTATGTTCCCACAGCCTTATGTTCCCACAGCCCTATGTTCCCACAGCCCTATGTTCCCACATCCTTATGTTCCCACATCCCTATGTTCCCACATGTCTCACATTTCTAAGACCCCATTTACACGACGGGAAAACGCAGATATTTCCACGCGGTTCGTCGCTTCACAGCAACCCCATGTTGGAGTAACGGTGTTAGCTCAAGAGTTTGGAAGCTAGATCTCCCCAACCATGGTTGAGTGGCGAATCCCTAACTACCAGGGGTAGAAATGTGGAAACTTTGGGAACATAGGGCCTAATTTTGAAAAATATCTCAGGACTTTGGGAACATAGGGCTAAAACAAATCCAGAACCACTTCAAAATAAAGTCTAAGACTAGGTCCAAACCAGTCTACAACTTAGTCCAGACTCAAGTCCAAAACATGGTGTAAAACCTGAGAAAAACCAAGACCAGAACTAATCTGAAAACCAGGTCCAAACCAAAGTACATGAAAGCCTTAAGCAGTTCCAAAATCACTCCAAGATCAGGCCAAACTTTCATCTCCCATCTAAACAAGTCCCAAAGAGAGTTCAAAACCAATGGATGACCAAGGCCAGGGCTAGTCCAAAACCAGGTCCAATGCAGTCTACAACCAAACCAACAATGAAGTGTATAAGAGTGTAAGAGACCACAAACCAGTCTGAAACCAATCTGGAACGACACGAAGTCCTAAACGAAGTTCAAAATCAGACCAAAGCTTCTGTTCTAGTTCTGTAATTCCAGGCTCTATTGGAAGCAAACATGCGGTTTGTCACTGATTACAAATGGACCAGTTTCTAATCAGTCAATCTACGAAACAAAGCAGACGCAGAGAAACAAAGAATGAAGAAAATCATAATGAAGATGAGGCACAGGAGAGCAACAGGTGTCATTAAATGGACTAATTAGGGCCCGAAGCACTACAGTGCGTAGGACCCTATTGTTCCTGTAGTGTTTCTTTGGCGGTTTGTTTGTTTGGCGGTTTCTTTTTCTTACGCCACTTTGAACCTCAATTTGACCCCCTAAACATGCTCAAAAACTCCCCAAATTTGGCACACACATCAGGACTGGTGAAAAATCTGATTTTTGGGGGGAATTACACATATGAATGGCAAAATGACTCAATAGCGCCACCTAGAAAATTGGGCTTTAGTGGAGTTAATACGGCTAGTTTCACGTAAACTCATGAAATTCAGTACACATGTACAGTAGCCCGAGACAAAAACATTCCTGCTTTTAAAATTTCAAAAAAGCTCAACAGCGCCCCCTACAGCACGTGGTATGAAGGCATTGGAATTTAACAAACTCCTCCCAGGATTTTTGTCCGATCTTCACCAAATTCACTGTGTGGCATATAGACCCATCCAGGATGAAAAGTTATTAAAATCTCGTGGCTACGTCACACGATGTGGGCGTGGCATGGCGGCCATTTTCAGCAAATTCGCCATGTGGAACGAAATGAGTTTTGGAGGTGAAGGGATCCATGTAAAATCACCAAATCCACAAAAATGCTCATTAATCTCAAAACCTAACGTTCAATATACAATTCAGGAATGGACGTGGTCAAATGGCTCCACAGCGCCCCCTACAAAATATTCAAATACTCATATAAAATCACTGCTTTATCCTACAAACATGAAATTTGGTGCATACATATAGTATCCCAAGACCAACACATTTGCACGGTCAAAATTCCAATTGGCTCTACGGCGCCCCCTAGACAAGGTCGTGTGGAGAGCAGTGCGGTGAGGAGCGAGGGCCCGTCCGACGCTGCTTGCAGCTTTAATTAGCATTTTCTTCTTCCTCTGTAGACTTTGAGTTTAATATGCAACCACATGTTTTACATGCTCAGGTCAGGAAACTTTGAAACCACAACTGCGAAAAAGCGGTTTTACAATTAGAATACAGCAACAAACCACAGCTTAAAACCAATCAAACAGAAAACCTCTCAGCGGCTGTGAAATTAAGACGACAAGCAGACGATAAGCAGATCTAATTGTGAATCGATGACCTGTGACCAGCTGGCAGCAGAGTTTAACCCTGTAGTGGAAAACATTAGCAGCATAATAATCCACATTACCAGCATGAGTGTGTTTATTTGTGTGCTGCTGCTGCTGCTCCAGAGGTTTCTCTCTCATCATACATTGTCAGTCATCTGTGCGGCTCATATTTTCCAGTTGTGGAGCAAAATAACCTGTTAAAACACACCAGCTCCCTCCTCCTCCTCCTCCTCCTCCTCCTCCTCCTGCAGCGCTGATTTACAGGTGGTGTTAAGTATGACTAATGGCGTCGTTTGTTTTGCTGTCATGTTATTTCCCTGCAGTGCAGTGGAAATAGCTGGCACGTCACCTATTAGAGCTGATAATGACTTCATCCCTCGCTGCCTTTCTGCGAGTGCGGACGACGGTTTGTTTGTGCGAGAGAGAAATTCAGAAACACGAGACTGAAGAGGGAAGGAAATAAGACGCAGGGAGAAGCAGAGAGTTGAAACATGATGGACTGGAGGTCTCGTTCACTTGGTGGTTCATGGTGGAAAGTCAACGTCCGAATGAGACAGAACAGCTGGAAAGACTAGTCTTATATTTGAATAGCTGAGAATGTCCACAGCATGTAGTTTATCAATGCATCCACTGGTACACAGGCTAACATGTAGCACAAATATTAGCCTAAATTAAAATGTGTTTGCATCTTCGACATTTATGCAAATATTATGATGTTAATGGTCTGAAAAACTTGAGGTAGTCTTATATTTGAGTACGAGAGACCTGCATGCTCACAGATATGGTTTTTTAATGCAGAGAATATTAGTTTGCATCCAGATGTTTGCCTAAATTAATGCCTGTTAGCATCCATGACCTTTACACAAATATGGTTGGTTGATGGTGGAAATGGTCTGAAAAACTAGAGGAAGTCTGATATTTAAGCACACGACACCAGATGTTGTTTTACATCTCAATGTTGCACAAATTTTAGAGTATGATTATTGCCTGTAACACTGCAGTTCTTCAGAGTTACACAATACACAGCAGAAAAAAATGATGAAAATGTGTAAATATGGCATTTCTGTTAGCTTCGAGTGTAAATGTGAAGAAAAATTCCATCTATTTTCGTCTATTTTTCATGTCTTTGTCAAGGAAAGAGTTAAGTCTGACTCCAATCTGAACAAAGTGTGAAGCTGCCAGTGACAGGAACCTATAAAAATGTGCAAAACCTTAGTGGTAAGTACTCAAACTCTTATTACAGAACAGTATAAGGTTACAGAAAAATGTCAGAAATTGAGCTATGACCGCATTTGCTTACATTTAACCTATTTTAGAGCCTTTGTCTTGTTCCAACAGAACAAGTTCACGTCCAAATTTTGTCAAACAAAAATATTTGTTGGCCGTTACATAAAGAACACAAAGACAGAGTTCGTCCATTGATGCCCTAAATTATCCATCCACCCATCCATCCAGCCTATCCCAGTCGACTCGGGTGAAGGCAGGGACCAGGGGTGTCCAATCCTGGTCCTCGAGGGCCACTATCCTGCATGTTTTAGATGTTTCCCTCTTCCGACACACCTGATTAAATGATCAGCTCATCATCAAACGATCCTGATCATTTGAATCAGATGTGTTGGAAGAGGGAAACACCTAGAGCAGGGGTCACTAACTGGCGGACCGCGGTCCGGATCCGGACCCAGACACCGTCTTATACGGACCCGGACTTGTAAAAAGTAACAGGATTTAAATTTGACGAGTCGCTTCTATTTTACCGGTGCAGCTTTTCCAGTGTTTACGGCATTAGTTTGTCAGCTCAGGAAATACACAGACTAATTACGTACGAGTTCAGCCATCCCACGTGACGCTAATCCACCAATGAAGTCTCTGTATGACAGGCGCTAAACATCGCTGTTCGGTGCATTCCGGTAACAGTTGAGAGGCGAGGGACAGCCGAGAGGAGGGTAAGCAGTAAAGGAAAATAAATAAAGCGATTCCGAGAGGAAGACGGAGGGACATGTGAGCCAGATAGGGAGATAATAAAAGGCAAAGAAACTGGTGAGCCTTAAACAAGACCTGAAAAATTACAAATGGCACTGTCTAAAAAAAGAAAAGTGGACGGCGAAAACAGAGCCTTCAACCCGGAGTGGACGGACTCTTTTGTGTTCATTCTGCCCTCTGGGAGCACAAAACCTCTGTGTCTGATATGTTCAGAGACCGTGGCACTCATTAAAAGTGGCAATGTGAAACGCCACTATGAAACAAAACACAAAGATTTTAGATTTTAGACATTATGATGTTCCGGACCTTTGCTTTAATAAATTATCTCTGACTGGACCTCTTTGAATTTTAGTTGCATACCCCTGACCTAGAACATGCAGGATAGTGGCCCTCGAGGACCAGGACTGTCCACCCCTGCCCTGGACAGGTCACCAGTCTATCACAGGGCTACACATAGAGACAGACAACCAAGCACACTCTCATTCACACCTACAGACAATTTAGAATCATCAGTTAACCTCAGCATGTTTTTGGACTGTGGGAGGAAGCCGGAGAACCTGGTGAGAACCCAGGGAGAACATGCAAACTCCACACAGAAAGATCCCAGGCGTCCCAACCGGGACGTGAACCGGGGATCTTCTAGCTGTGAGGCGACGCTGCTAACCACTGAGCCCCCGTGCAGACCAATATTATGAAAATCTAAGTTTACATTCACATTTAAACGCACTGCCTGGACCAAATTTCAATCTTTCGAGTCGTTTCGGAGATATTTCATTTGAATAATCAACCTCATGGTGGTGCAACACTGAAAGTCAGATGACCACCAAAGTTACTGGTGTTCATCCTCTGGGGTTCATGAATGTCTGTGCAGCTTTTCATGGAAATCCATCAAACAGTAGCCGAGATGTGTCAGTTTGAACTGAAGCAGCACCGTCCACAGAACCGCTCCACCAGCAGGGCTACTTCTGCTTCCTCACACGAGATCATACGTGTTCAAATGTTCCACGCTCACCAAACTGCACTGCCTCATAGAGCAGCCTTCAAACTGACTGATGGATAAAGTCCGAGCCAGAACTTATGTCACTTTGCAAACAGCTCGAGCGTCCTGGCAGAACTGGACCAGATGATTCAGCCAACGTGACACAATAAAATCCTCACAGGGGTCCGGACTCTGGCTGCACAGAGTCCTGATCCACTGTGGCAGCAGATGGAGGCCGGCAGGGTTCAAACCCCATCCAGCCAATAAATATTACACTTTTCTCCACTTGTAGCCCAACACACGATATTTTATACACACTATATGCTGTAAGTGTGTTTGTTGTATTACTCATACTGGAATAGCATCATTGTGGGGACTCAACTTTCTTCTGGGAGCAAAATGCAAGTCTTTGTAATGCGAATCATCACATTTTAGGCTGGAGACTTGGTTTAAGGTTTAGTTTAGGCTTAGGTTGGGTTTATGCTAGGGTTTAGGTTAAGGTTTGAGTTGGGTTGGGCTAAGTTTTTTTGTGAAGTAGGTTTAGAATAGGGTTAAGATTCAGGTTTAGAGTAGGGTTAAAGTTTGGTTTAGATTAAAGTTATGGTTTAGGTTAACGTTAAGGTCCACTAAGGTCTAAATTAAGATGAGATTAGAGTTGGATTAGGATCAGTTTTGACTTGAGTTTGAGCAAATTTAGGATTAAAATTGAGGTTAAAGTTTTGGTGTGGTCTAAATTGGATTTAGATTACGTTTAGAAAAAAGTTAGGTTAAGGTTAGGTTTGGATTAAAGTAAGGGTTAAGGTTTAGGTTCAGGTTAAGGTCTGGTTTATGTTTAATTTTGGTTTACATCAAGTTAGATTTAGATTCAGATAATGGTTAAGGTTTAGGTTCAGGTTAAGGTCTGGTTTATGTTTATTTTGGTTTACATCAAGTTAGATTTAGGTTGGGTTTAGATTAAGATAAGGGTTAAGATCCAGGTTTGGTTTAGGTTAAGTTAAAGTGAGACTTAAGTTGTTTTTAGATTAAATTTAAGGTTCAGGTTTAGGCTTAGGTTAAGATTAGGTTAGCATTCGAATAGGGTTGGTCTGGGTTTAGGTTTAGGCATAGAGAAACCTTAAGATTAAGGTTTAGGTTAAGGTCAGGATTAAGGCTTAGGTTAAGGATAAAGTCCGTTTTAGGTTTAAATTTAGTTTGGGTTTATGTTAACATTGAGTTTAGGTTAGGATTAAGGTTTAGATTAGACTGGGTTAAGATAAAGTTTAGGTTGAATTTAGGTTTAGGTTTGGTTTAGATTAACATTAAGGTTGAGGTTAAGTTTAGGTTCAGGTTTATTCTAAGGTTAAGTGTAGGTTTAAATGAAGGTTAAGGTTTGGATTAGGTCGGGTTTAGATTTTTTTTCTCACAAAAAGGTTTTTATTAGGTTTAAGGTTAACGTTCAGTTTAGGCTGATTTTATATTAAGGTTGAGTTCACATTTGGGCTGACATTAGGATTAGGTTGGGTTTACATTAAGTTTAGGTTTGGTATAGATTAACGTTGAGGTTAAAGTCCAGTTTAGGTTCAGGTTCAGCTTTGGGCTAAAGTTAGGTGTAGGTCCTGCGTAGGTTTAGATGAAGGTTAGAGTTAGATCTGATTTAGGTTTCAGTTGGGTTTATGTTAAAGATGGATTTAGATTAGGGTTAAGGTTTGGATAAGGTCAGGTTTAGATTACTGTTTGTTTTAAAATGAGGTCCAGGTCTGGTTTGGATTTATGTTAGAGTTAAGTCCCGTTTAGGTTTAGGTTTAAGTTGGGTGTAGTTTCAGATTAGGTTTAGATTATGCTTAAGGTTATGGTTTAATTTAGGTTTAGGTTTGGTTTATATTAAGGTTTGGTTTCTGTTCGGGTTGAAATTTCAAATTAGGTTGGGTTTAGATTAAGTTTAGGTTAAAGTCAGGCTTAGATTAAGGTTCAGGTTTAGGTTTTGGTTAAGCTCCTGTAAATGTGACTGTGTGTGTGTTTTCTTCTATCTACATCCATCTTTATGGGGACCATTGTAGTGGGGAAGTTCCTGTCTTGTGAGGACACTGTGTCTGGTCCTCATTCAGACCTTCAGAGACTGTTTGAGGCTTTAAACTGGGTTTTGGGATTCGGGGTTAGGGCGAGGTAT
Source organism: Dascyllus trimaculatus (assembly GCA_024666655.1). Lineage (NCBI taxonomy): Eukaryota > Metazoa > Chordata > Actinopteri > Pomacentridae > Dascyllus > Dascyllus trimaculatus. The sequence goes on from CM045450.1 coordinate 31,088,773, forward strand.
GTGATGGAGAGCGCTCACAAAAATGGAAGTCGACATGTGAGTGTGCTGAAGTGGAGGAAACAGTAGGTGGCAGGTATAATATGTAGCGGAGCAGCGAGGTTAGCCGGCCGCCGGGGGAAGCAGAGAAAAGAGAAACCTCATCCAGGTTATTGTAGAGAGCTTGTCAGGATTTATTAGGCTGGGTAAGCACTCGGAGCCCCCAGACTGTCGTAAAACACACAAAAACAGCATCTCTGCCTCCTCGCTCTGTGAAACACTCAGTGCTGAAGTCATAAAGAGGCTGCAGATAACTTAAGCTGAGTGCAGGGACTCAATGACATCATGACAGCTACGGGGCAGCGCTGCCTTTTCCATGTTTTCCTTCGAAAGTTTACCCTCTGAAGGAGGAACCAGAGGGGGAAGGAGGCGAGAAAGACACTAATTTATCTCAAACTTGCCCCACATTTCCCATCAAACCTTGCAGAGTTTTAAATGAGAGGACTGATCCCACGCTTTTGTCTAAGTGGGCAGCTTAGCTTAGCTTAGCTTAGCTTAGCATAAAGACTGGAAACAGTTTCTCCAGAGGTCACAAAGCCAAATCTAAAGCTCATCGATTCACATGTTTAATTTGTTTAATATGTTCTAGAACTGGGCTGCACGGTGGATCGGTGGTTAGGAGCGTTGCCTCACAGCTAGAAGATCCCCGGTTTGTGTCCCAGTTATGACTGAGCACTGGGGAGGTTTGCAGCCGAGTGTGAAGCGACTGGGATGAGGATCAGCACCTCCAAATCTGAGGCCATGGTTCTTGACTGGAAAAAGGTGGCTTGCCCTCTCCGGGTCGGTGGAGAGTCCCTGCCCCAGGTGGAGGAGTTTAAGTATCTCGGGGTCTTGTTCTCAGTGAGGGGAGGATGGAGCGTGAGGTTGACAGGCGGATCGGTGCAGCTTCTGCAGTCATGCGGTCGCTGTACCGGTCCGTCGTGGTGAAGAAGGAGCTAAGCCAAAAGGCGAAGCTCTGTATTTACCGGTCAGTCTACGTTCCTACTCTCACCGGTGGTCATGAGCTTTATGTCATGACTGAAAGAACAAGATCCAGGATACAAGCGGCTGAAATGAGTTTCCTCCGCAGGGTGGCTGGGTGCACCCTTAGAGATCAGGTGAGGAGCTCGGTCACCGGGGAGGAGCTCGGAGTAGAGCCGCTACTTCTCCACATTGAGAGGAGTCAGTTGAGGTGGCTTGAACATCTGTTCTGGACGTCTTCAGGACGCCTCCCTGGGGAGGAGTTCCAGGCATGTCCCACCAGGAGGAGGCCTCGGGGTAGACCTAGGACACGCTGGAGGGACTATGTCTCTCGGCTGGCCTGGGAACGCCTCGGGGTCCCACCAGAAGAGCTGGAGGAGGTGTCTGGGGCGAGGGAAGTCTGGGTGTCTCTGCTTAGACTGCTGCCTCCACGACCCGGAAGATAATGGATGGATGGATGGATCTTCCTGTGTGGAGTTTGCATGTTCTCCCTGTGCAGTGTGGGTTTTCACCGGGTTCTCCAGCTTCCTCCCACAGTCCAAAAACATGCTGAGGTTAATTGATTATTCTAAATTGTCTGAATAAGAGTGTGCTTGGTTGTCTGTCTCTATATGTAGCCCTGTGATAGACTGGTGTCCTGTCCAGGGTGTCTCCTGCCTTCGCCCAAGTTGGCAAGGATAGACTCCAGCCCCCCGCGACCCTACAGAGGATCAAGCGGTGTATAGATAATGGATGGATGGATGTTCTAAAACTAAGCTCTTCAGGTTAAATCATCATTACAACCGTATGAGAAAATGTGTTGTCTTCATGAAACAAAAGACCCCTGTGATCCCAGTGGAAAAGCAACAAACAACATGGCTCTGTTTTGTGTTGGTTTGCCGTCATTTAGCAGCTATTTTCCAATATTTCAGTCACCTTCTTTAACTACAAACATACTTGTGTTGTTGGTAAGTCCAGCTAAAAGGGAACCCAAACGAAACTTTGGATTTGTTGGGTTTCTCTGTGTAATTTTACTATGTGAAGCCTTGACATGGCGCCATATCAGTCACAACAAATTGAATAAAAATATAATTCAGACCTCCCCTGCATTTTGATCTCACCATCAACTTCAAGAACTGCCTGGTACATCCACCTACTGACCAGGAGCTGCTTCTTCACTTCACCTGTCAGTGGCTTTAATGGTGCGGCTGATTGTGTCTTTGCCAATAAAATGCTGAGAAAGTTTTCACACTGATAAAGTCATTTGCAAATTTAAATGTACAGTGTCTCCCTCAAGCCTGGGTGTGTCCAGTCTTCCTGTAAGTAACGTCCGTTGACCTTTACTTTCTTTTTCTTTACAGTGAAAATTAAACAGAAACTAAATGAAAAGTAATGCTTTTAAAGAAGAACGACTAATCTTTAGTTCAACCCACAAAATATGGTTCTGTGATGCCTACATGAGAAACTATTGAGCATTAATTCTCAAACATAATTGAGTTGTATGGATTCACAGTCTCTCCAGGTTGGATTAACGGTCCTGAAGCAATAAGTCGGTGACACTGATGTTCTTGAAGCAGAGATGAAGAACAATGATGCTGCATCCGCTTTAAGTTAATCAAAATGGTGGCAGCAGGTCACGTTTAGGATTCATTATTTCTGAGTGCAGTGTTGCGGCCGTCAGGTCATCGATGAAATGCTGCATTTTAACAGTAAAGACCGAGGAGGCGTGATTTATTGCAGCAGAAATCCAGGCTGAGTGACGGAGACGGACACGCAGAGCTCATATCGTTTTATTGAAGCTGGATACAAACCTCCACAGTCTGTTACGAGCCGCCGTGACCCTCTCAAGCTGTCAACACTCGGCTCATATGAGCTCGCTCGGCTTCCCAAAGGCTTCTTACATCAACGCTGCTGCTGCTGCTGCTGCTGCTGCTGTACGGAGGCCCAGCGGGGTCAGAGAACATCGGGAACATTCGGGAACTGGTGCTGCAGGTCATTGAGGAATATAAAGGCCATTCTCGCTGCACAGTGTTGACATTACAGGGACGCTGACAGGACGCCGCTCGCACTGCAAGCTCTAAGATTATTTTTTGAAGTTTTGAGGATTTTATTGGACAGCGGAGGAAAAATCGCATCGAGGCAAAGGAGGAGAGGCTTTTGGAGGACATTTGAAATTGTGTTTGTCCTGATTTAGGAAACAGTAGAAGCCTGTTGCTGTGTTTGAGGTGACGAGGGTTGAGTCGACGGCTTTTATTTCTTAGGCAACAAGTTCCCTCGGAAAAATAAAAGTACAACTGCATCCAAAAGTGGCTCTTCACAGCAACGACATAGAAGATTCGGTTTTCGCTCCACAAAGAACCTTTTGACAAGAAGTCCTTTAAAAAAACAAACAAAACCAAGGTGGGTCCGTGTACGTCGCGCCATTTGTTTTCTTATTTTGAGATTTCAAAATAAAAACGAAAAATAAACCGTTTCCCATTTTTTTCAGTGATAATACAAAATGAAAAATGGAAAACGTCCTCGGTGTCGGTGTGTTTAAAATAGTTTTTCCCAAGTGGGCGTTTCAAGTGGATCGCTGCGTCGCTAGTTCCATCATTGGACAAGCTGTAGAAGCTCCTCTAGATGGAAGGTTTAAGAGTGTAGGAAGGGTTTATAAAGCCTTAATATATATATAAGTACAAAAACAAATATAAGGTAGCTTCTTCGCGGATTTCGTTCTGGAACCAAACCCCCACGATAGACGAGGGATCACTGTACATCCAGCATTTTAGTTGAACTGGTGCAAGAAAATAAACTGAGGTCGCAAAAACCTCAAATCCTTTTTTACTCTGCAGCTCCATATCAGTAAAAGTTTCTTCTTGTTGTTCAGCGGATTGATTAGTTTGACCTGAAGCTGCCACCACCGTGCTTCATGTCATGATGCTGCCACCACCATGCTTCACGTCATGATGCTGCCACCACCGTGCTTCACGTCATGATGCTGCCACCACCGTGCTTCACGTCATGATGCTTCCACCACCGTGCTTCACATCATGATGCTGCCACCACCGTGCTTCACGTCATGATGCTTCCACCACTGTGCTTCACGTCATGTTGCTTCCACCACCGTGCTTCACACCATGATGCTGCCACCACCATGCTTCACATCATGATGCTTCCACCACTGTGCTTCACATCATGATGCTGCCACATTCACTAACATTATTGTCTAGTGACTAGCACGGGAATGCTAGCTGCTAACTTGGGGATCCACAACATGAATGTGATGAATCACGTGAACCTAAAAGCAGAATCTCAGAAGAAGGTTTCTTTTTGTGGGATTTAAATCCACCAACTGGATGACCTGCCTTGATGGATGAATATAAATCGCAGGAAAAGTTCTGAACAATGTTTTAAAACATGCCGTTAAGAAAAGGTCACATAAAGTTATGACTCAGCTTCAGATTAGATTTTGAGTTTCTTCCTCCAAACCTCAGAACAAGCCACAGTTGACCCAATGAGGCCCATTCATGTAGCATTAGTCACGGTTAAAATCTGCTCGAGTCTGAACGGAGTTTTCCCTCAGAAAGCCAAATTACTCATTCCTGTTTCACATGATCCAAAATCAGATGAAAAGAAAACACAGGAACTATCCAGGAACCCCAGCAAGAGCATCACTAGTTGGAAAATCCCTTCTGTAACCTCCTTAGGCACATGCAACAGCATCCCAGATTAAATTTAGCTAAAGTAACTCCACTTATACAGTTTTACAAACACAAAAACACATCATTCATATTTCCCTCAAGTTCCTTTATCGTTCATTGTAGTTAGTCATCAAGTTTTTTTTTAAATTTTTGATTTTATTGGAAATTCATGTCAATTTAAGGTTTTTATTAGAAGAAAGATAATATCAGAGACACTCTCTTAGCCACCTGTTGGTATCCAAAACTAAAGAAAGAGACTAGTGAGGGAGGCCACCAAGACACCACGACACCTCTGAAGGAGTTATAAACTTCAGCAGCTGAGATGGGAGAGACTGTTGTCTGTTCTTCACCAGTCAAAGTTTTATGGGAGACAAAGAGAAAGACACTGTTGAGAAAAGCTTGTATTAAATCAGGACTAGAGTTCACCAGAAGACATGTGGAGACTCTGAAGTCAACTGGAAGAAGATTCTTTGGTCTGATGGGACCAAAATGGAGCTTTTTGACCATCAGACTTGACACTAAACACTGCACACCATCAAAAACACATCATCCCGACCATAAGCATGGCGGTGGCAGCATCATAATGTGAAGCATGGCGGTGGCAACAACATGATGTGAAGCATGGTGGTGGCAGCATCATAATGTGAAGCATGGCAGTGGCAGCATCATAATGTGAAGCATGGCAGTGGCAGCATCATAATGTGAAGCATGGTGGTGGCAGCATCATGATGTAGAGCATGGCAGTGGCAGCGTCATGACGTGAAGCATGGCGGTGGCAGCATCATGATGTGAAGCACGGCGGTGGCAGCATCATCATGTGAAGCATGGTGGTGGCGGCATCATGATGTGAAGCATGGTGGTGGCAGCATCATGATGTGAAGCATGGTGGTGGCAGCATCATGATGTGGGGATCGTTCTCAGCAGCAGGACCTGGAAGGCTTGTAGAAGGTAAAATGAATACAGCAAGGAATAGAGAAATCCTGGAGGAGAACCTGATGAAGTCTGAAGAGAACTGAGACTTGAGAGAAGATTTGTTTTCCAGCAAGACAATGAGTCGAAGCAAACAGTCAAAGTTACTCAGAAATGGCTTAAACACAACAAGCTGAATGTTCTGGAGGCCGAATCAGAGCTCAGACCTCAATCCAACTGAGAATCTGTGTCTGGACATGAAAATGGTATAAACGTTGCTACTCGCCATGTTACCTTCACCACATTTAGTACCTGTTGAAATATGCTCACATAGGCGACGTATTGAAATCTGTACGTCATTCTCAGATTTGTGCTGGAAAAACTCGTCTTTTTGTCCTCAGTTCTGCTGAGTTTGACGACAGGAGACAAACAGTGACTTTTCTGTGGCAGCTGAAGAGCTACAACCTCATTTCACTCCTAAAACCAAAGAATGCTGCTGTTTCGAATTGTTCCACTCGTGTTTTCATTGGAAGCAAATGCTTGTGTTTTGTTTGGGTAAAAGTCAAGAGGTCGTATTCAGTAGGAATCAACAACAGAGAGTGTTTCCAAACCGAGGATAGGCTGTCCAGCATCGCTGAGAGGGCGAGGGCTGATCAGCATGTTAATACGTTTCTGCTCAGCTGAAACTCTGCAGATAAAAGAGGAGAGTTTGCGAGTCTGGATAATCAGCTTCTAACTTCAAACAAAGTCGATAAATCTGCTGATGTGTAAAAACCACTCATCATTTATTGGGCTAAAATGCAAGAAAGTACAAAGCAAAAGACGCTAACGACATTTCCCAGGGTACCAATCCTATTAGACCTGATGATCCTCTGACTTTTCATGGTGTCATTATGATGAAATGAATTACATTATTATATATTACATGTATTTATTGTTAGAAAGTTAACCAGTTACAATGAAGAAATACCAAACAAGCACGGAAAGATTAAAAATTACCATAAAGAGTCACCAAATAACTATAAAGACACTCAAAATACCAACAAAGAGATACAAAATGACCACAAAAACACAAAAACTATACACAAAGTGACACAGAATGACCACAAAGAGGAGAAAAAAGACCACAAATGGACATAAAACAACTACAAAGAGAAACATAACAATCACAAAAGGACTCAAAAATAAAACAATGACAAAGGTCCAAGTTCGATCACAAGAAATCATAAATCCAACGGTATGTTCGCTGCTTTTCCTTATTTCCTGCTTATTTCTTCTTCTTCTTCCTTATCTCTCCATCCTACGCTCCTCTCCTCGGTCCTCCAGCCTCCAGGTGAAAGAGCTTCTTTCTTGGGCGTCTCTCGTGCAGCTGCTGCCTCCAGTAAACACCTCCGGCTGCTCGGAGCTCCTCCGAACAAAGACGTTGGTTATGCGTTGGCCGGGATTTTATGTAACCTGGCAGCAGGTTAGAGATCTAAACATCACAGGTTCAATCCAGCATGGCTCTACTGCCTAAATGCTAATGGGATGCTAGGGACCAGCCTGGGGAGAATAGTTGTTATCACTGGGATGCTAGTGAGCAGTTTTGAAATGCTCGATACCACCCTGGAGTTGCTAATGAGTTGCATTTCTCATAAATGTCCCAGTGGTGCTAATTTCTGTCCTAGGTGTTCTATTGACTTGCCTGGGGATGCTAGTTGCTATCAAAGGGAGGCTAGCTAGTAGTTTAGAAATTATAGATACCACCTGAGAGATGCGAAAGAGCTGTATTCCAAATGACTATCCAAGTAGCACTAGCTACTAGTATAAGGATGCTAGGGACTAGCCTGGGGATGTTAGTTGCTAGCCTAGAGATGCTAGCAAGTAGTTTAGAAACACAAAGTTCCCACCCAGGAGACGCTAATGTGATGTATTTCTAACGCTTAATGGAGTGCTAGCTGCTAGCCTAGGAATACTAGTGACTAGCCTGCGAATGTTAGTTGCTAGCCTTGGGATGTTAGCAGTGTAGAAATGCTAGTTTCCAGCCAAGAGATGCTAATGAGTTGTCTTCCTAATGACTACCTAATGAGGGCCAGTTGCTAGCATACGGATGCTGGTGACTTACCAGGGGATGCTAGTTGCTAGGTTCAAGATGCTAGTTAGTAGTTCAGGAATGCTAGCTACCACCCTATAGATGCTATTGAGTTGTATTTCTATTGAATCTCCTACAAGTAGTAGTGGTTAGCCTCCGTATGCTAGTGACTTGCCTTGGAATGCCCATTGCTAGCCTAGGTATGCTATTGATTAGCTTAGGAATGTTTGTTGCTAGCTTAGTGATGCTACTTAATAGCCTGGGGAGGATACTTGCTAGGCTAGGGATGCTAGTTACTAGCCTGGGAATGCTACTTGCTTGCCTAGGGATGCTAGTTACTAGCCTGGCAATGCTGATGAGTAGTTTAGAAATGCAGGTTACCACCCTAAAATTGCTAATGAGTTATATTTGCAATAAATCCAAGGGCTGCTAGCTGCTAGCTGCTAGCCTAAGAATGCTGTGAAGTCAGTTTAATATCAGTGGGTTGCAGAGGTCGGTGAGTACATGACTAACTGCTGCATGAACAGCTGAGCTTGGTGAGTGGATGACTTGCCGAAGAAAAGCTTCAAGAAGAAGTTCTGTAGTTTATCAGAGGTGAGACAGCAAACCAAACCAGGCAAAACCAACTAGTTAACTCTCAATTAAACTTTTGCTCACTTGTGAAACTGAAAAAATATTGTTTGGAAACATTACATTCTGACATTCAAGAGACTTTGGAGCAGCCACCGATATCGTTCATTATTCTTGGATGTTATTGTCACTCCTCTACGCTCTCCTGGTGGTTTTGGCTCCTCCGTTGCCATGGCGAGGGCAAAGGGTGGCTGGCGATGATTGATGACCTGGAAGTAGACCTGACTGTATTCGTGAGCAGGTGCAAGGCATCATGGGAGTCTCCTGGGAACGGAACCGAAACCCAAACCTGAACATCTGTCCGCAAGATCGGCGCTGGTGTGTGTGGGTGTGTGTGCATACATCAGAGCGGTGTGTGTTTGGCATCGTGGCTCAGCAACAATCAGGTAAAATAACCCCATTAAGAGCATTCCTCAGGTCTTAGATCTCACATGTTGTTTATCCAGGCACAGACATCATTACTCTGAGGATAAATTTAGCTCAGGAATCAACAGCCATTTAGGAGCCTGTTATTGGAAAGTCTGTAGTTTGATTCCAGATTGAGACATCCACTGTGGAAAACTAATTGCTGGCAGTAAAGCAAAGCACACTGTGGCGTGCAGTTATCCTGAAACTTCACTTCAGTGGCTCAAATTGCTTTTACGTGCTTAAACGCTCTCAGAGTCATGTGGTCTGGAATGAACTGGAGATCAGATCACACAAGATGAACCGAGCAGGTTGTTTCAGCTCTGTCACTGATAAATCTGAAGGAGCAACGTGAAAATGCTGCAAAAGACTGACCTACTGTGGGAAAACAAGGTCCTGGAGATCACAGACGGGGTATAAAGATGGCCGACTGCTGTCCAAAAGAGAAGCTAAAATCTGGTGGAAACAGGAGCTCACGCTTTGTTCTGGTGTCGTCATTTGCAACTGGAGCATGTGCAGTAGTGACTCTAATTCAGGGGCTGCATCCTTTGAAGGAGGCAGAGGTTGAACACAGTGTTGTTAAACGAGACGATGTGGTCAACAGAGGACGTTCTGTTTACATCTGCTGTTCCCGCCCTTTACCTTGTCACCAGACAACCTTCACGGCCTAAGTCATCAGTTGGGACAAAAGCTAAGGCTCATTGACATCCCTAGGCCAGCAACTAGCATCCCATGGCTAGCAGTTAGCATCCCTAGGCTAATCACTTGCATCCCTGGGCTAGCAACCGACACTTCTAGGAGATTCTTGGAAGCTTGCAACTACCATGTCTAGGCTAGCAACAAGCATTCCTAAGCTAGTCATTAGCATACCTAGGATAGCAACCACCACTTCTGGGAAATTCATCAGAAATACAAGTTATTATATTTATAGGGTAGTAACTAGCATTTCTAAACTACTTGCTGGCATCCCTAGGCTAGCAACTAGCATCCCAAGGCTGGTCACCGGCATCCCTAAGCTAGCAGCTAGCACTCCTTGGGTAGTAATTAGAAACTCATTAGCATCTCTAGGGTGGTAACTAGCATTTCTCAACTACTTACTAGTGTAGAAATGCTTTTGACTAGCCTGGATCTGCTAGTTGCTAGCTTGGGGATACTAGTGAGTAGTTATGAAATCCTGGTACCCTAAAGATGGTATTGAGTTGCATTTCTAATGAAAGCAGTCAAAGTGCTAGTTCCTATTCTGCATATTTTAATGACTATCCAAGAAGTGTTAGCTGCTAGCCTAGGGATGCTAGTGACCAGCCTGGGGATATTAGTTGCTAGCCGACTAGCCTGTGAATGTTATTTGCCAGCCTAGAGTTGCTAATGAGTTGTCCTCCTAATGACTATCCAAGGAGGGTAAGTTGCTAGCATAGGGATGCTAGTTAGTAGTTTAGAAGTGCTAGCTACCACCCTAAAATGCAGTTGAGTTGTATTTCTATTGAATCTCCTAAGAGTGGTAGTTGTTAGCCTCTGTATGCTAGTGACTTGCTTTGGAATGTCCAATGCTAGCCTAGGTATGCTCGTGATTAGCTTAGGATTGTTAGTCGCTAGCCTAGGGATGCCATTTACTAGCCTGGAGATGATACTGGCTAGCCTGGGATGCTACTTGCTTACCTAAGGATGCAGGTTAGCTCCCTTAAGAATGAGATGTACTTCTACTGACTATCCAAGGAGTGCTAGCTACAAACCTAGGGATGCTAGTGAGTCTTTCCTCAGCTGACATCGCCGGCAAACAAAGTGTTCCGAAAACTTCCTCATCCTGAATGTGTCATGAATGTTATATTTGTTGTTGCCAATCAAGTTGTATCGTGAACCTTAACTTGTACAAAACATGCTTTATAAATAAAGTTTTTCAGTCACTCTTGAAGCCAACTTGCAGATTTGCAGAATAATCAACTGCCATTACTTTCATGCCACTTGAATCTGCAAGCCTGAGTGTTTTTCCTGCCGCTGACTGTACTGTTTTTCTAATTGTGGCGTTTTAGCCTGACAACAGCGTAATATTCTGCAGCACCGAGGAGAAAAGAGGTAATTGTCGCTGAAGGACAAAGTGGGCTTTGTGAGGAAAACACATGGAACAGCTTGAGGAAAATAATATCTCTAAATATCAAAATCCAGTTTACAAAAGCGCTGAGTGGGAGCAGGTGCAACGCTGAATCCAGCTTTTCTTTAAAGTCCCGAAGAGTCGAGCCTGATGTTGGAGGTCTGAACTCAACAATACAACATTATGCAGCAGAAGTGGGGGTAACGGAGAGGGAAGGCTGTCGACAGGACGGGATAAAGTGGTCTTTGTTGGGGCAAAGCTCAGAGGGACGGCGGCTGCAGCCAAGGTTCAGATGAACAGATAAAAACACACTTTCCCTGCACTTTAACAGTTACCCCCTGATGTGTGGGCCGAGGGCCACCTTCACAATAACAGGCGTTTGACTTCAGCGTTGGAGTTCAGGGTTCATCGCAGAGAACAAACAGAGCCGCTAAATGGCTGAAAGCATGCTGCGTTTGGAGGGTTCATTTAAGGAGATGGAAGATTTACTAATGAATGGAGTAATCAGCGTTCGAAACCACTCAACCCCAAAACCAACCAGCAGGTTTTAAAGGAATAACCCAAGAAATAGCCAAAGCACAGCGTTCACCGGAGCCAGAAACTGAAAGAATGGTCGGATTTTCAGCTTTCCAACAGTCCGTGAACTACTCATCTGTGACGCTTCGGAAAAATTAGCCAACAAAAACAGAAGAAAAAAGCACCAATACAACTGAGATCCCTGTGTGTGTTTGTATTCGTGACCACTGAAGCCACTGAAGTCATCAGTTTACAGTGGCAAGAAAAAGTATGTGATCCTTTTGGAATTTCATGGTTTTTTCCATTATTTCTTTCATAAATGTGAACTGATCTTCATCTAAGTCGAGGGTGTTGACAAACATGTGTCTAAAATGATAACTCAAAACAATTCTGATCTTTCATGTCTTTACTGAACACACTCATTCAACATTCAAAATGGTCGTGGCGAAGGGTCCGTGTACGTCGAGGCCATTCGTTTTCTTATTTTGAGATTTCAAAATAAAAAACAAAAATAAACCGTTTCCCCTTTTTTTCAGTGATAATACAAAATGAAAAACGGAAAACGGGCCCTAATTCATTATCCATTATCTGTTATCCGATTTAATTAGATGTGTTAGTAAATGGAAATTAAAATTAAAATACACCCGTGGAAAACTTATTTCTCTATTTCCTGTTGGTTTTGGCTCCGCGATCCATCTGACTTCTGAAGAGGAGCTAGCGATTTAGCAAGCTCCTCCGCTAAATGGCGGAGCTAGTAATTTAGCGCTAGCTCCGCCGCCGCTAGCGCTAAATCGCTACTTTGCTTTCTGGCAAATCTAAAGTAACAGAAAACCTCCAAACCTCCCCAAAAACGTCCCGAAAAGCAGCCGAACGCTAGCGATTTAGCGCTAGCATTCAGTCACATCACATTTTATGACAAATTAATGCAGGAAACCATGAAATTCCAAAAGGTTGACAGACTTTTTCCTGCCACTGTAGAACGTGGAGCTTCATCCTGCTAAAACGATACAATACAAGACGGTAAACTGAGGCCATAAACACTGTGTTTGACTTGCATCTGGATCTGTGATTTATTTGTGACTTTAAAATGTATTAGATTCACATGCAGGGGACACAACTTTTGCAAATTTTCCAAAGCTGGAAATGACCGAAAAGGTTTGGACAAAACAAAAGCGTCCAAAGAAGATCTGAGTTGGGTGTAAAATTGGCAAAATTGTAAATGAAGTCTGGTACTATCTGACCAAAGACTAGATGTTTGGACAAAGGACTTGAATTTGTTTGTTTTCCAAAATCGAATTTCACATGAATAAAATGAAGCCTGAAACAGGGTAAATTTCGAATGAAGTCTGCTCCTGTTAGATAAAACACAGTGGCTGTCTGTGGTTGACAGTTTTGGACTTTAGGTGTGTCAGAAACCAAAAAGCAGGAGGATCTAGAAAAGCACTCAGAGACCGCAGACCTTCACCAAGCAGCTCATTTCACCCCATGTTGGGATTTACACCCAGAAATAATCGTCCCAGGTTTGTTTAATCTACTTTATTAGACTCCTTGACCCAGAAAACAAACCCTTAGCATCTGGATTCACACTGATATCATCATTAGTTCAATAGTTCTTCACCAGAATCTCTTTCTGGGTAATGGTGGTTTCTTCTGGATCCAGCTCCATAGCTGTTGATTCTACTACAGATCTGTTGGCCTCCTCCTGATTCAGCAGAGTCTCAGCTACATGTTGGTGTTGGCTGCATGTCTGGATCTTCATCTGTTACCTTACAGTGATGACCATTCCACAGGCCCTCTAGTTTGTCCTGTTCTGGATCATAGTATCCGGAATTTTGCCCGGATCCGGATCAAATTTTGACATGTTGTAGAAACTAGCAGGGACTTATCCTGTATTTTTTGCCAAGCAGCCTGGACATGTTTTGTGGAGCTACATGCACACATTCATGCACATTGTTCTATCTCCCAATGCTGGTGAATCCTGCAAAACATTCCTGGATCCAGACGGTGATCCGGATCAGCACCAACATCTAATCATCTGTTCCTCGTCCCATTATCCACCTTTCCTGAACATTTCATCAGAATCCGTTCAGAACTTTTCAGGTTATCTTGCTAACAGACAGACAGACCAACGGACAGATAAACACCGGCAAAAACATAACCTCCTGCCTCCTATCAGAAACGGAGGTAATCAAGAACTGATGATGATTTAACATTGAAAATAAAAAGGAGGAATCTTCGAAAAGGATGCATGAAGGTGAACATGAAGCCTGTTTGCGTTTGCATCAGTTAGTTCTTCATCATATCTGTTGATTAATGTGTTTACTACGGTAATTCCTCCTGCATCCTTTCTCTGTTTTTGAGGCCATAAATCATAAAACCTTGCCGTTAATAACGAGACAAGTTTGTGCTGCTTTACTCGAGACGGGTCTCAGATTTGAACTCACACTGATTCATTCATAACCATCAGAAAAAGTTGTTTTTATTCCTGCAATCCACCATTTTTCCAAGTGTTTCCTCAAACCAGGGTTCATTCGGTTTGAACACTCAAATCTGACTTATTGTTTGCTTATAAATGCGGCTCTAATAGAGTTACAGATGTTTGCCTCTGCAGACCTTCACTTGCTCTCTGCAGCCTGAACTTTTCACCCTTTAGCTCCTTCCTGACTCTCCGGGTTCTTTCTTTTTTTTTTTTTTTTTTTAAAGCTCCAGAAAAAGCTCGAACCGGAGAAGCCGAGGACGTTCATCAATATTTCGTTGGCTGAGCTGAACTGTGAGGCTCGAGGGCAGGCGGCCACGTTTTACGCAGGATGTGACATAACTGTGTACATGGACTGTGGGCTGTTATTCAGCCGGCATTGTTGAAAATGGCACAACTCTGTGTTTACCCACCGGGCTCAGGTTTCACGCGAGGGCCACATGCTATAAAATCTAACAAAACATACCTGTATTCTGTCCGGGTCCCAATATGAGCGGCGCCGGAGTTCATTCGACAGCCGAAACGCCTGCAAACGCTCCCCGAGGAAGTGGTCCTGTTTCGGTTTTGTTGCGGGGAAGTTATCGTGTTGGTGCCACAGCGGGCTCAGGTTTAATACAAGTCCCCTCGCTGGCACTAACGCTGATCCCTGATGACACATTAGAGAGGTGAAAAGAGAATTTAGCGCCACTAAAATGATGTGAGCGATATATCTGCTGCCAGTCTCCCATTTTAAAACTAATCCAGACAGAAAACCCTAAGTATATTGCGGTAAGCAGATATTTTACTTCATGTAAACGTCGGCCATCTTAAACAACAGGCCAGAAAAATCTGAATTTCTTCAACATACACGTTTAGATATTTATTCTACTACACTCTGTCTGTTGGACTAATTTAGATAGAAAAATAATTAGATAACACCTCAGTTTCATATCTAAACTTAAAATTTAAGAAAACATGCAACACAAAGTTATAAAGTCACTAAGTTACCATCTGGAGAAGTATTACCATGATATTATGGTTTTCAATAATAAAGCATCTAATTTTACAAAATATATCCTCCTTTAAATGAGGTTTCCTTCTAGTTTTGTGCACTTACATTCACCAGACTCTCCACTTTTATTACCAGATACACTGATCAGCCTTGATCAGACTTAGACACCCAAATAAACATTGTCCCACAACAAACACACTCCCTCATGCAAATGGAAATCCCAAATGTCACTGGATGAAAATGCACCCCACCACATGGAAACAACATCAACCAATCAGGAACATGTTGAGGAACATGACAATGGTCCAACATGTTGATCTGACCTCCAAACTTCCTACAGCCCATTGTGATCAAGCATCAACAGGATGCAGTGGAACAAGTTGGATTGACAGAGGCCCCACTGCACAAGTCAGAGTAGCCAAAGGATCCAGAGCCAACGTCCTGGTTCCAGACCCCATAGGACACCCTGAGAGGTCCTCTTGTCCATGCCCAATGGTTCAGAAGGAATGGTTCATTTTGGACCACATAAGGGGGACCAACACAGTATTAGACAGGTGGTCATAATGTTATGTCTGATCAGTGTACATTCTTAACGCTTGTACATAGAGATGTGCTCACATATCGGGTCACGGAGCCGAAACCAACAGGAAATAGAGAAATAAGTTTTCCACAGGTGTATTTAAATTTTAATTTCCATTTACAAACACATGTAATTAAATCAGATAACGGATAATGGATAATGAATTAGGGCCCATTTTCCGTTTTTCATTTTGTATTATCACTGAAAAAAGGGAAACGGTTTATTTTTCGTTTTTATTTTGAAATCTCAAAACAAGAAAACGAATGGCCGCGACGTACACGGACCGTATACGAACACATAAAGGGTAAGAGGTGGATTTTCATCTTAGAATCAGCGTCTGTGTTGATGAACCAGTCTCAGTTTGCTGCATTTTGTGGCTTTACTTTGCTGTTTTGGGGCTTATTGAGCTCAATAACAGAATAAAACCCCAAGAGGATAAACAGACATCTTGTTTAAACTAAACCGACAGATGTTCAGGACAGTGTTTAGAGTGATTTCAAAGATTAAATCCTTCCCTTTTTTAAGAACAAGCATTTTATGTAGCTCTTAAACTAGTAGCCTGTAAGTTAGACAGCATTACTTCTATTTTAGCTTCATTACAGCGGCTGGTTGTTTCCTGACAACCCTTCTGTCTCTCTTTATTTGTTGTCGGTGCGACTCCTTGTTCTTTCCCAGGATGTTTTATGTCCTTTAATTCAGTCCAGCCACCGACGCTGCTGCTCATCCTCACATCCAGACAGCGGAGCAACGACTTCCTCTGTCCTTTTATTGTGCGATCGAAGCTTCAGTATCATCTCAGACGCCTTTTGATGTTACACAACTTTCTGTCTGGCGGTTTAAAGGAGCTTAAGGGTTCAAAAAATCGCAGCTCCGAGAAAAAAAAAATCCCTCCAACAGAAAGCTGGGAAACATTATTATGGAATTATATTATCAGGAAATGGTTTCATTTCAGCTGAGAGACACAAAAGATCTGCGGTTCGGTTACACAAACCAGACACGGAGTCCTGTAATGAGGCTAAAGGTCAGCTAACAGAGAGTCCATGTGGGTAGAATCAGAACCAGAACCGGCTTCACTCTGCTCAGTGTTCAGTTACACAGCGAGGACAGCGGAGGAGGAAGAAGTGGCATCAACAGACTCTTTAAATCAAAACTCTGCAGGCGAGAACCACAACAGAGCCGCTTCAGCCGGTAAATAGGAGTTATTTGAAACAGCTCCGTTGACTGATTCTGAACTAATTCTTCGGTCAGTGTTCATTATTGTTCCCCACAACCCAGCCGACCCAAAGATCTCCAGAGTCTACGAGTCCAGAACCTCAAATTCGAAACAACATCAACTCGGTACTAACTCAAAGCTGCAGATTCATTTTCTCTCAACGCTGCAACTCTTACCAAACAGAACCACGCTGCTTCGAATGAATTTCAATCATAATCCTGAGTCAGTTTAGTTTTTCCAGCCATTTTTTTACCTCTGCCAAGGAGGTTATAACATGGCCAGTGTTGGTTTGTTTGTTTGTTTGTGTTCAAAATAACTCAAAAACTCATGGATGGATTTGGATGAAATGTTCAGGAAATGTGTGAAATGGGACAAAGAAGACATGATGAATTTTTGGGACTGATCCGGATCACCGTCTGGATCCAGGAATTTTTTTAATGTAAGTGTAACCAGGTGGACAATTAAATGCGGTTTACTCCAAAAGCCACCAGAGGGCACTCTTGTTTTTGGGGTAACCCCCTCTGACCACATGACATTTTGGGTCTCCACACGACAGACAGCAACAGTGACGGAGTTCTCTTTCCTTCCTGAGCGACATACGCACGGTTGGGCCGGCAATCTTATCTCCGGTTGTCCAAGAAGCTGGGAGGCTGTTAGGAGCTGCCGCGCTAGAGGCCGCGCCTGTTCAATAGGTCGGATGGGGTGAAGGCCGCATTGTTGGTAGGACATTTGAACTGTATGTAATTACATTTGTATCTGTAACGTTCCATTCAAAATATGTGAATTGGGAGATTGTGTTGGGGTGGACTGAAGCTCCTTGGCGGAGGTATGAGCTCTCTGAGTGCTTTTCTAGTTTTTTATCTTATGAGTAATTTTCATCACCTAAACAGAAGAAAACAACATCCAAGACCAACAACTTTATGAGTCCAGCTTGGGGCCATTCATTTAAAGCAGCTTGCTGTAGGTTCCACCACACACAACAAAGGTAGGTGTGAATGAGAGTGTGCTTGTTTGTCTCTATATGTAGCCCTGTGATAGACTGGCGACCTGTCCAGGGTGTCTCCTGTCGTCGCCTGAGTCGGCTGGGATAGTGTCCAGCCACCCCCTCTACCCTGCAGAGGATTAAGCGGTGTGTGGATGATGGATGGATGGGTACATTTGTTCTGTTTAAATCGGCACTACGTAAAGCTTGGTGTTGACAAAATTCTCATTTGTAGGTTTCATTTTTTGCAATAAAACACAAATGGACGTTGATAATGTTAACTAAACATGATCAGGTGGTTTTCAGGAGTTTAAAATGAGCCGCTTACGGCACGTTTTTGCAGTTTAGAGAGTTTATAAATGACATACAGATTAGTGTAACTGTTTGAGCATTCTGAAAATCCACAGTTTGTCAGTTTGTGTATCCAGTATGTGACTATAAAGCTGAGAGTTTAGTGCAGCAGTCTGATCCTGAGCTGTGTTTGCTGTAGAAACCTCAGGACGCTGGTTACGGCCTTTTGATCCGTCTGCACAGCTCAGTGCTCTGATCAAACAAAGAATCGGGATGGAATAAACTGTGGGGAGCAGCAGGACTGTGACGCTGCAGACAGACCTGAATATAGACGTGAAAATTATAGGTGTGATCTGCCTCCGTTAAATAAGACGCTGATGAGGAGACTCCCGGTGACTCAGCCGGTTATGGTGCGTGTCGTAGACGTCAGAGCTGAGAGTCACTTTTTCTGTCTGTTTGAAGGAACAGTTTCACGTTTTGTTTACTTTGAATGAAACCGATGCTACTCTGATGTCTGCACGTTCGATATGAAGCTACAGTCAGCAAGCAGTTAGCTTAGCATAGAATAGAATCCTGAAAATGTTATGTAGATGCTGCAGGTTGTTAAATACTGGACAAGAACAATAAAGTTCAAGGAAAAGACAGAAAGAATCGCGTACAAAGATATTTAGTGTTTGACTCGATGATCAGGACAAGTTATAGACAACCAAAAGTCAGAATTTAAATGGTGTCATGGATCATTTAAAGCAGGAACAGCTAAAAAGGGGTTTTAAACAGCTAAAGACATCCAGGTCTAAATACAGAATTCAAGCTAAGAGTTTTATCTGTTACTTTAGATTAAAAACATGTCATCTGTTGTTGCAATAATTCACACACAACGCTCACAACAGTTAACTTAGCTTGTTAAAAGTAACATGGTGACTAACTTCATTTTATTAAGGCTCATCTATTGACTAACTTTATCTGTTGGCTATTCTTGTCTTGCTTAAGCTAACATATCAGGTGTCTTCATCTTGTTCAGGCTAACATGATAGTTATCTATGTCTTGTCCTAGCTAACATGTCAACTATCTTTATCTTGTTCAAGCTAACATGTTGGCTATCGCTAACTTGTTCAGGCTAACATGACAGTTACCTTTGACGGTTATCTTTACCTTGATCAAGCTAACACATCAGCTATTGTTATCTTCTTCAGGGTAACATATATATGCTATCTTTATCTTGTACAGCTAACATGTAAGCTATCTTGTTCTTGTTCATGCTAACAAATCGGCTATCTTTATATTCTTTAGGCTAACATGTCGGCTATCTATCTTGCTCAGGCTATCATGTTGGCTATCTTTATCTTTTTCAGGCTAACATATCGGCTATTTTTGTCTTCTTTAGGCTAACATAGCAGCTATCTTTATTTTTTCAGGCTAATATATTAGCCATTTTTATCTTGTTCAGGCTAACATACAGGCTATTTTTATCTTGTTCAAGCTAACATGTCAGCTATCTATCTTGCTCAGGCTAACATGTTGGCTATCTTTATCTTCTTCAGGCTAATATTTTAGCCATTTTTATATTGTTCAGGCTAACACACAGGCTATTTTTATCTTCCTTAGGCTAACATATTGCCTATCTTTATCATGTTCAGGCTAATTTATGGGTTACTTTTATCTTGTCCAGGCTAATGTACAGGCCACTTTTATTTTGTTCTAGCTAACACATTGACAATATATATCTACTTCAGGCTAATATATCGGCTATTTTTGTGTTTTTTAGGCTAATATATCAGCTGTCTTTATTTTACTCAGGCTATCATGTTAGCTGTCTTCATCTTGTTCAGGGTAACATGTCAACTATTTTCATCTATATTATTTTAACATTGTGGCTAGCATTATCTTCTTGAGGATTTTTGTCTTTTTTAGGCTAACTTATCATTGATTTTATCTTGTGTTTGACAACTTTATCTTTTTTAGGTTAACAAAGGCAGCTTACTTTTTTATCTTGTTTATTTTACAACAGCAGCCATTTTGTCTTATTTAAATCTTGTTTTGCTCAAGTAGCAGTTCATTTTACCTTGTGTGGACCAACTTTATAAAATTTAGACTAATTGTACTGGAATCGGTTTATTGTTTCCCTTTATATGTTCTTTAGTACCACCTGCTGGTAGCAGCAGCTTAGCAGCACTGAAAAGGAAGTGAGCTAATAGAAACAGGAAGTGCTGTTCAGGAAGTTCTTTTCCATGTAATGTGATCAGTGTGAGAATCACAAAGCATCAATCCTCTTAATCTGGAGCCTTAAAGTCCACACACTGGCTTCATCTGTAAGTCATCGACTATTTAAGGTTATATTAGCATGTTTCTGCTGCTATTTCTTGGATAAAGTACAATATTTTTTGATGATGGTTAGTTTGCACAAAAGGATGGATTAGTACTTGGTGGTTAAAAGCACAGCTGCATATATATATGATATTTACTGTTGTGTTTTCATGTTTTATGTTCCTTGACATTGTTTTAAGCATCTGTTCAAATGAGTTTATGTCAGTAATGTTTTCTCATTGAAGTTCTAATTTCCTGATTATATCCTGCCAAACACAACAAACCATCTGTTCCTTGGATGAAGCAGTACTGGAGATTATAATGTTAAGCTAGATGAATCGCTAAAAAACACCCGCAACAACTTCTAGTGAGGACAACATACTAATATAGCAGCTAAGTACCTTGATTAGGCTAAGGTAGTGGCTAACTTTATCTTGCTGAGGTTGACACAGTGGCTGATGTTATCTTGTTTAAAGTTGCACTGCTCTAAATGTATCGTTTTAACATATTGTTTATACGACCATAGCAGCAAATCCTATCTTAATTAGGCCAACTTATTCTTGTTTTGGCTAAGGCAGTCCTCAACTGTATCTTTTTAATGTCTTGTTTATGCTACCATAGCACCAAAAGTTATCATTTTTATGCTAACATAGCAGCTAACTTTATCCCTTTTAGGCTTACATAGCAGCTAAATTTATCTTCTTTATGCTAATGTAGCAGCTGACTTGATCTTGTTTAGCTAAGTCTAACTTGCTGATGCTAACACAGCAGCTAACTTTAGCCCTTTTAGGCTAACATAGGAGCTAAATTTGTCTTTTTTAGGCAAACATTTCAATTGACTTTATCTTTTTTAGGCAAACAGTGGCTGACTTTATCTTGTTCAGGCTTAAAAAGCATGATGGACTGACTAGCTCTGACATTACAATGAGCTGTCAGGAACATGTAGCATTAAAGCTACTTGTTTAGGTACTGAGCATAGTGTTCTGGTTAACTTGACGTCAACATCCTCTGTTTCTTTGGTGTGTCCGATTTAGCTCTGCTTACGTTGCAGATCTTTATATTCCACCTAAAGAATTTCTGAGGTTAGCCATTTTGATTGTTTATATTTGGCATCTGATTATTTTCAGAGTTCAGACTATTTCCTGCAGCACAACCGATTCTACACAAAGAGAGTTGTGGATACACACCCTTAAAGACAGACACACCTTCCCTCTCCTCCTGTTGTCAGAGAAAACCAGTTTCTCAAAATATTTGCAGGCCACCCCATGGAGATATTTATTTAGCCGTTTTATTTATGTGGTTTAATGGCGTTTATCGTAGCGCGCCAGCTGCTGGCGGTTTTACGTCGGAGTAGCAGTGTTTATGAAGAGGGTAAGAGTGGGAGAGAGGCGTCCAGCCCGGTCCAAAGCCGACTCTGTGTGGGTGTGCACAGTTTGTGTATGTAATTGTGTTGGCAAGGCGGTCCGACATCCAAGGTGTCCAAGTTGGCCGCTGTACAACCCTGCATTCATGGGATGTCGGACAGAAACAGACTAACTGAAGTGATTTTTAACAGTCTGCATGTAAATAAACTGAAGACGTGTGGAAGTGTGGTGTGTTTTCCTAAAGGCTGGCTGCCATAAAACCTCCTACCGCCTGTTTAACAACTTAAAGCGTATCACTGTATCACAGTTGCTTTATTGTACTTTGAAATGTCACTATCGGAGTGTGTAAAGAGTGTACGTTTCTTCTGTTTGCTTTAATCTTTGAGCATGTTCTGAAATCAGGAATCAGGGCTTTTCTACTCCAGTGTAGGTACATCTGAGAAACTGCCGATTGATTGGTTAAACTCAGAGAAGACAAATGCTGATTAATTTATATTTAGAGGGCAACAAACTCTCGATGTCCTCTACCAGTTGCAGGTTTCTTTTTTCCAATGACGCCATCAACAATGTAAAAATTCACCATTAAAAACTAACCTAAACCTTCATTGTTCACTTTCCTACGTGCTCTTTTAAGTGGAGTTGAGTCCTGCTACTATTAGTTGCTGTTTTGGTGCATTTGGAGGTCAAAGCCGTCAGATCCTGCACCACAATGGAAACAGAAAGCCGATTATGGTCTCATTGTGGTAAATATTTGCGCCTGCCTCGAATTCTTGTAGTGAAAATCTGCCAGTTGCAATGAAAAATAAAACTCACTTTTCTCGACTTTGAGGTGGTTTAACTTTGTTTGCCGTTGGAGTCGTCCAGTTTTACAGATGTTTCTCTGTAATGAAGATCTATGCAGTGGTGGAAGTAGTATTCAGATCCTTTATTTAAGTACTAGTACCAATGCAGCAAAGAGAAAACACTCGGTTACAAGTACATTTTACGCATGAAAAATCCTTACTCCTTATTAGCAGCTACATGTAGTTTTAGTATTGATGTAAAAGTCCTTATTTGGTCCCTCTGACTGAAATATTATTAAATTATTAACAGTGAATCATCAACGTGTCAGCAGCAGGTTAATGTTGGGGCTGAGGCAGTTTGAACTATTTTAGATCCAGTTTTATATTCTGTGAGTTTCCATCATACAAAAGCACAAACTTCTGATGCACAAATCTTTTTTCGGTTTCTGCTAACCTGAAGTTTTACTGAGATATAGGATGACTGGAACTTTTATTGAAATTAGTGAGATATTTAAAGAGAAGCTATTAACATATAGACACCTAAAATGTGAGCCGACTGCACGATGATGTTTGGAAGAAGATACAAAGGATGGAAACCACTGATTTAACCTCTAACTATGTTGTACTTTGGGTAAAATGTATAATATTTCCTTCTGAAATGCTGTGGAGCAGAAGGATAAAGTAGCAAAAAAAAGAAGTACAAATACCTCAAAAAGTTACTTGGTGGCAGCATCATGATGTAAGGCACGGTGGTGGCAGCATCATGATGTGAAACATGGTGGTGGCAGCATCATGATGTTAAGCATGGTGTTGGCAGCATCATGATGTGAAGCATGGTGGTGGCAGCATCATGATGTGAAGCATGGTGGTGGCGGCGTCATGGTGTGAAGCATGGTGGTGGAATCATCATGATGTGAAACATGGTGGTGGCACCATCATGATGTTAAGCATGGTGTTGGCAGCATCATCATGTGAGGCACAGTGGTGGCAGCATCATGATGTAAAGCATGGTGGTGGCAGCATCATGATGTGAAGCAAGGTGGTGGTATCATGATTTGAAGCATGGTGGTGGCAGCGTCATGATGTGAAGCACGGTGGTGGCGGCATCATGATGTGAAGCATGGTGGTGGCAGCGTCATGATGTGAAGCATGGTGGTGGCGGCATCATTATGTAAAGCATGGTGGTGGCAGCATCATGATGTAAAGCATGGTGGTGGCAGCATCATGATGTGAAGCATGGTGGTGGAATCATCATGATGTGAAGCATGGTGGTGGTATCATGATTTGAAGCATGGTGGTGGCAGCGTCATGATGTGAAGCACGGTGGTGGCAGCGTCATGGTGTAAAGCATGGTGGTGGCGGCATCATGATATTAAGCATGGTGGTGGCAGCATCATGATGTAAAGCATGGTGGTGGCAGCATCATGATATAAAGCGTGATGGTGGCAGCATCATGACGTGAAGCATGGTGGTGGAAGCATCATCATGTGAAGCATGGTGGTGGAAGCATCATGATGTAAAGCATGACAGTATAATGTATTTTAAATACAGTACTAGAGTAAATGTACCTTCCACCACTGTGTCTATGGAGAAAATACTTGGAAGCTTTTAGTTGCAATATCACAAGCGACCACTGGAACAGATCATTTATAATAATTTATTCACACCTTCATGGTTGCAGGACTTCGCCCTCAGAAACTCCTATTTTTGTTGGTACTGTAGTGTTGGTTTGTGATTAGAAAATTACTGACACAGTTTCTCTCAGCAACATCACTAATATTAGCAGCAGTTAAGTCCTTATAATTACTTCAGACAAAGTTAGCGTAGCTGTCTCAAGTTTAGCTCCTACTAGCACCAGTTCAGTCCTGCTGTCTGAACATTTCTGCAAAAACTATGCTATTTATAATTTTGTTTCCAGTGTTATTTTATAAAAAAACATATCCGTGAATGTTAGCGACAGTCTACTTTCCAAAAATAGGTGACTTAAACAAGCATATTAGACAAACCAAACACATATAAACATGAGAAACAAACAGTTTTATAGTGTAGCTATAGTTTTTACATAGTTTCATATCAACACAAACGAACATAACGATGTGTGTATTTGCACATTTTGACAGTTTTATGCAGATAAAAGCAGCCGTGGATGAATATAAACTGAGCTGTAATCACTTTACGCTGACGATGATCCCCTTTACATGTCAGATAAACTCAGTCTTTTATTAGTTTGTATACAAAACTAATATGGATAATTCACCCAAATCAAACTCAGATTTATTGATTGGTGAGGCCTTATTGCTTTAACAGCATTGAATTGTGGTGCATTTGTGCTTCAGCGCCCCCTGCTGGTCATACGTGGTTATATCACCCGTTAAACAGCTTACATTCAGTCTTGTGTGCAAATTTTAGTTCATTTGAAAGATTCTTTTAGGTCGTGAAACTATTTGTACATCCGTGGTCCCATCCAAAACCAGTTTGTCAACAAATATAGGCACAGCAGGCACAATAAGTTCCAGTAATGCAGACTTTTCATCTTGTGTGTTGCTCTGTTAATATATTTTGACGCATATTCAAAGCTGTGTCTGTAATAAATGAATAAAAAGCCAGAAGGAAGGAGGTGAAGTGAAAAAAGACACCAGACAGACTGTTGGGTAAAATAAAAAGTCTGCGCTGCTTCAAAATGTGGGCGCATCACGTCCGGTGTAGACGAGACGAAAGTGTGTGTTTCCCAGCACATCCTTAGTAGGAGAGATGTGTGTGTGTGTGTGTGTGTGTGTGTGTGCAGTGTTTCTGCAGGTGTTGGCCATATTGAGAAAGAGAAGACAAAGAAGGGAAGAGAAGTCGAGGCGACAGGTACTTGGCAGCTCACGATCTCAGTAATGCTGCTTAAATAGGCCTTTTCTCCCACACACATGGACACACTTACAAGAGCCAGACAACACACACACACACACACACACACACACACATAAAGTAGAGCACAGAAGCATATCATAGCACATAGCACGGACAGATTTAGATGCTAATACATGCAAAATTGCGCAACTGTTTTAATCAAGGCCGCCTAAACGGAGATCAACCATGAAAAAGACCAGAGCGACCCGAGACAAGACCAAGACTTTAGGCAAATTAGGGCAAAAAGCACAACAAGGGGAGTCATTTCATGTGCTGGAGCTCTGGTTTGTTACGACACACTGAGCAGAAATGTATCCACACATGAAAACAAACTGATGAACGAGCCGACAGCAGGTGTCCTGGATGGAGATCCATAAGGCAGTTAGCGACGTGTCCGTTTCCAGGCAGCCAATTCCTTTGTTTTCTTACATTCACACTGAATTTAAACGTGAATACGAGGTTCTTTATCGAGCTGTGTGGAGTTCGTAATGCACAGCCACTACGCCTCTGCACATGGGTCACATGACATAACCACGAGGCTATCAGAGCACCCAGTTCCACAGAGATGTAAGAAACAATTCATGAGAAAAACAGCAAGCTGGATTTTAGCATAAGCATAATGGTGTATTTTAAAATGATTTTTATTTTAATACAAATAATTCTAAAATATTCTCATAGCCTTTACAGCTCCTCCACTGGGAAAAACTTATGCATTTTTAAATTACTTTTATTTCAATTGAACTAAATAAGTAAAAATTACATGTCTGAAGCTCTTAAACTTCCAAACATTTACTTTTACGGATTTCAAAATAATTTTTCTTTAATAAAACTTTATAAATTAAAATTACCTGTAGCTAATACAGCACCTATACTTGGAAAATAATGTACTAATTAATTATGTACTAATACAATTAATAAAATGTACATGTAGCCTATAAAAGTATTATAATACTGCATGTATTTTTGAATTATTTTCATTTTAGTAAAACAAATAAAAAATTACCTAACGTTTAAAAAAAGCTTTTTCACTCAGAAAAGGTTGTTTTTATGCTTTTTAAAAAAATATTTTTATTTTAATACAAATAAATAACTTATCTGTAGCCCACACAGCTCCTATACTTGGCAAATATTACTTTTTGTAAAAAAAAATCTTTTTGTTTTAATAAAGCTTATCTGTAGCTCTGGGGAAAAATAATACGTATGCATTTCATTATTTTTATTTTAATCATAATAAATAAATAAAAATGACCTCTAGCC
Organism: Dascyllus trimaculatus; assembly: GCA_024666655.1. Taxonomy (NCBI): domain Eukaryota; kingdom Metazoa; phylum Chordata; class Actinopteri; family Pomacentridae; genus Dascyllus; species Dascyllus trimaculatus. The sequence goes on from CM045450.1 coordinate 31,115,184, forward strand.
TCTCCAGGTCTTACACTGGGGGAAAAATATCTTTATGTATTTTCAAATTATTTTTATTTTAATAAAATGAATAAATAAAAAATTACCTGTAGATTATTAAGTTTGTACACAAGAAAAAAGTTGCTTTTAAATATAATAAAATAATTTTTATTTTCATGAAAGTAAATAAACAAAAATTACCTGCAGCCTCTACAAATCTCACACTTGCAAACATTTACTTTTATGCTTTTTTAAATTAATTTTATTTTAATAAACTGGCGTACACTGGGATGAAGTACCTTTTATTTATTTTAAAGCTGTTTATATTTTAACAAAAGATAATTAAATAAAAGTACCTCTGGCCTTTCCAGCTATTCCACTGAGAACAAAGTAACTATTATTTATTTTCACATTATTTTTATTATGACAAAAATAAACACATCAGAATCCTATGCAGCTCTTACACTCGGAACTTTAATGTTTTTTTTCATTATTTTAATTTCAGTTAATTAATAAATGAATGCAATCTGTACCTGTAGTTTTTTGGGGTTTTTTTGTTGTTGTTTTTTTAATTCAAAAACAATGAATAGTAAAACAATGCAGTGAAAACACAACATCATTGAAAAGAAAGAATACAGAATTGAAATTAGGAATACAAAAATGTAATTAACACACAAAACAAAGAGGGGTTTTACAAAATAATACAATTAAGGATTATTCAAAATGATTATTTAAATTATTATATACAGATATAATGTATTCTGCTTTTTCATTTGATAGATTTTGTATTGTCTTAAAGTAATATTTCAAAATGCCTTTAAATTGTACAATATTGGGTTTCCCTTTAGACCACTTACAACAATGAATATAATATTTACCATATAAAATCAAAAAATTTAATAGAAAAACATATTTTTTATCTAAATTGTTTTCAAAATAATAGAAAAAAATATCTCGTTTTCCCAGATTGATTCCCACACCACACAAAGATTCAAATAAATGCTCAACTTCACACCAAAAATATCGGACAACACAACAATCGTAAAATAGATGTAAAGCATTTTCTTCTTCAATATTGCAAAATATACAAGGATCACATTTATTTATATATTTTTTCATAAACATATTGGTTGGATAAATTAAATGTATAATTTTATAATAAACGATCACTATATACCCAAATACCTGCACCTGTAGTTATCCTGTGCTTGTGCTGGGAAAATGTGTACCTTTATTTACATTTTTAGCTACTCTTATTCCAGTCCTTTTGGAGGAGGAAGGGTATAAATAACTACTTGTTGGGAAAATAAAAAATCTTTTTGTCCTTTCGGCTCCAAAACACACAAACACACACTGACCGCACACCCTGTAAAGTTTCTCACACACACAGTAAATCGGAGGAAACAGACAAATTGTGTGTCTCTGCTGGAACGCCTTGACGGAGGAGAAGCTCGGCCAAACGTATCAAGGAGGGAAGCTTTGTGAATGAAAACAACCGCGCGTTCGTCCTGCCTTCTTCTTCTTCTTCTTCTTCTGCACACATTTGCCGGCTGCGATAAACAGAGCGGTCAGTTGTGTAACACTTAATCAGCTGTGACGTCCTCCTGCAAATAAATAAACGTCGGTTTTACGGCGCTTCCGAGTCGACGCTGATTTACGTCCCGCTGACTGATTCACGGGTCGAGTTTAAGAAGTGGCAGAAACCCCACGGAGGAAGAACCGAGCACTAAACGTGTCACCAGGAAGGGAAGAGGTCGTTTTTACTGCAAATACGTGCATAAATACAGTCCAGACGGAAGTATTGGACGGATCCACATGCTGAGTTCTGCAGGCTTTGTGCTGCAGATTTACATTAAACAAACGACGAGTCTCAGTAAATCAAAGTTTAGGTGTTTGTTTTGGTAATGTTTTGGTGGTTTTAAGTGTCCTTTTGGTAGGTTTGTGTCTAGTTTTGGTGGTTTTGAGTGTCTTATTGGTATGTTTGTGTCTTGATTTGTTCATTTTGTGTCTTGTTTTGGTGGGTTTGAGTGTCCTTTTGGACATTCCATGTCTTTTTGGTCATTTTGAGTCTTGTTGTTGAGGTTCCGAGTGTTCCTTTGCTCAGTTTATGTCTGTTTTGGTCATTTACAGTCTTGTTTTGGTGGTTTTGAGTGTCTTATTGGTAGGTTTGTGCCTTGTTGGGGTCATCTTTTGTGTTGTTTTCATGGTTTGTGTCTTATTTAGGTCATTTTGTGTCTTGATTTGTTCATTTTGTGTCTTGTTTTGGTGGTTTTGAGTGTCCTTTTGGTATCTTTGTGTCTTGTTTTGGTCATTTTGTGTCTTGATTTGTTCATTTTGTGTCTTGTTTTGGTGGTTTTGAGTGTCTTATTGGTAGGTTTGTGCCTTGTTGGAGTCATCTTTTGTGTTGTTTTCATGGTTTTAGGTGCCCTTTTGGTTATTTTGTGTCTTGTTTTGGTGGTTTTGAGTGTCTTATTGGTAGGTTTGTGTCTTGTTGGGGTCATCTTTTGTGTTGATTTCATTTTGTGTCTTATTTTGGTCATTTTTATCACCTTGTGTTTGCTTTTGATATCATTTTGTCATTTTGGGTGTCTTTTTTGGTCATTTTGCATGTTGTTTAAAATGTTTAGTCTATTTTGGTCATTTTGCGTCTTGTTTTGGACATTTTGAGAATGTGTTTATGGTCATTTTCATCTCATTATGTATCATTTTGGTCTTTTTGCATCTTGTTAAAATGTTTAGAATTAATTTTGGGTAGTGTTTTGTCTAGTTTATAACATTTCAAATGGCTATTGGGCCATTTTGTGTCTTGGTTTGGAAGTTTTGATCGTCCTTTAGGTCTTTTCGCATCTGTTTAGAACATTTTGAGTGTATTTTTGGTCATTTTGTGTCTTACTTTCATCAGTTTCATCGCATTGTGTTTGTTTTTGTGATCATTTTCATCATTTTTGGGGTCCTTTTAATCATTTTTCATCTGGTTTTGGTCATTTTGGGTGTCTTCTTGGTCATTTAGTGTCCTATTTTGGTCATTTTCATCACTTAATGTTTGTCATTGGTGTCATTTTTGCCGTTTCTGGTGTCCTTTTGGCCATTTTATCATCTTATCTTAAGCATTTCAAGCATCCTTTTGGCAAGTTTGCATCTTATTTTGGGCATTCTGAGTGTCTTTTTTGTCATTTTGTGTTTTGTTTCAAGAACTTCGAGAACCGTTTTGGCCATTTTATATCTTGTTATGGGGTTTTACGTGTCCTTTTTGATCATGTTGTGCCTTATTTAAGTCATTTTGTGTGTTGTTTTGGCGCTAACGTCTTGTTTGAATGTGAAAATACTGAGTAACTTGTTCCTTTTCTTACCTTTCATGCATAATGTCTAATGTTTAAGACTTTATAACCTTTGATCTCAAACACAGGCAGTAAAAAAAACAGTTTTTCTTCACAGGACCTTCTGCTCTGACAAAAAAACTAACGTCCTCAAATCCATCTTTTCCCTGACATTTTTAAAAAAGTGAGGAATTATTTCAGGCCGCATGGATCCAAAGCGCACAGGTGGTCGAGATGTTTTACATCTTTAGAAAAAAGCCCTTCTGGCAGCTGGAGGTGTGAGAGGGGAGTTGTGGTGATTGATGAATCGCGAGCAGTGATATCTGTTCTTTTCAGCACCTGGTAATGATAATGGTTTGCAGAGTGAGGCGTCCTGGGTGATGTGTGGGTGTGTCTGACTGTAAAAGTCCAGCTCGGTGTGTGGTCATGAAGCATGTATGAGGCCGAGAAGGAAGCAGACGGAGAGTCCTCCATTATTCAGATATCATCTCAGCTTGTTGTTGCTTTTATAAAACTCAAGAAACAGTTTTGGAACAGCAGGACCACATCCATCACTCACTGTAAATAAAATAAGGTACACATGATGCTAATCAAAATTCTTATTTTTATATGAAAAGTGTAAGCATATAAATAAAGAGGAGAGTTTAGTTGGCAAAAGGCTGCTGATTTTTATCTCATCAGATCGGCTCAGGAATGCAAAAAGGAAGAAAGTCACAGCAGGGAGGATAAAAGACAAGACAGCCAGAAGAATGGAATTAAATGAAGGCAAGAAGTGAATAAAAGGCAGCACAAAAGTGAGGAAATAGCTCAGAAGAAAGAAAATTAGAAAACATGAACGATAGAAAGAGGAAACAGGCACAGAGCATCCTGATATTCATCTAAAAATATACCAGAAAGACACAGAAAATGACCAAAAATTAGATTTAAAGGAGCTGAAATTGATCAAAATGTCAAAAACAGAACACAAAGTGACCACAAAGACTCTCAGAATGTCCCAGAGAAGATGCACAGACACCCCAGAGACACAAAATGACCATGATGATATGATGACGTTATGATAACGATCGTAAAAACAACAACAAGCTGAGGAAAATGTTGAGAAATGAGATGCAAAATGACCAAAAAGACATTCAAGATTTCCAAAACAAGATGCAAAATGACCAGAGACATCCTAAAAGCATCCAAAACAAGACACGCATGTTCAAAACAACGTCCAAATTTTGAAAAACAAGATGCAAAATGACCAGAGACATCCTAAAAGCATCCAAAACAAGACACGCATGTTCAAAACAACATCCAAATTTTGAAAAACAAGATGCAAAAATGACCAGATACATTAAAAATGTTCGAAACTAAATGGAAAACAACCAGCAAGAAGTGCAAAATGGCCAAAACAAGATGAAAAATAATGCAAAATGAGCAAAGGTCACACAGAATTTCCAAAAAAGACACAAAATGAATCAAATGAAAAAGTTAAATCAATCACAAAGTGATGACAATGACAAAATAATATCTAAAATGACCAAAAAAGACATCTGAAAAGTCCAAAACAAGTCACAAAATGATTGTGAAAATGAAATTTACTAAGAAACAATGTTCCACACACCCTCAAATACACACAAAATGGCCAAATTAAGATTAAAAGCAACCAAAATGACCAAGAGGACATTGAAAAGGTCATAAACGAGACATAGAATGACCAAAACCAAATGCAAAATGACCTGAACAAGATACAAAATGTCCAAAAATAAATGAAAAATGGCCAAAACAAGATGCAAACTGAATAAAAAGGCAATCACAGCATCCGAAATAAGGAACAAAATGGTTAAAAAATAACCACAGGGAGATAAAACTGACCAAAATTTACAAAACAAGATGTAAAATTGACCATAAGAACACTAAAAATGTCCTAAACATGACCAAAACCAGTACAAAATGACCAAGGATCAAAATGCCCCAAACAAGACGCAAAATGATCAAAAAGAAATGCAAAATGGCTAAAACAAGATATAAAATGGCCAAAATAAGCCACAAAATGATTAAAAACAACCACAAGAGATGATGAAGATTTACAGAACAAGATGCAAGATGACCACAAGGCCGTTAAAAATGTCCAAAACGAGATGCAAAACGACCCCATCGAGGCACAAAATGACAAAAGTGAGATTAAAACCAAGCACAAGCAGATGAACGTGACCAAAATGTACAAAACAAGATGCAAAATGACTGAAAGGGAAACTGAAAACATCCAAAAGAAGACACAAAATTACCCCAAAGAGGCAGAAAACAATATTAAAAACAACCTTAAGGCAATAAAAATGACTGAAAAAAGACCCAAAAGGGCACCAAAAACGTCCAGAACTCTGGGAGACGGGATCGAGATGCCGCTGCCATGGAAACACGGCTCTTCCTCAGCGACATTCTGAGTCGACCTTCTGCTCCTTCACTGGCACCGCGAACAGAAATGAATGGACCTACTGTATCTTAACACGAAACATGTACGCCTCAATCAAGCGCTTTCCAGGGCTGGGGGTTCGGCTGAAACGACGGCTATGTTTTCACAGCAGAACAGAAACTGCGGCTTTTTTTTTTTTTAATTCCTGGAGGAGGAGGAGGCCGAAGCAGCGGCAGCAGCAGCACTAACTCATGATTAAAAGCTGGAGTTTAAAACTGGACTGAAAATGTGCTCAGCTGCTCTTCTGCCAAAGCTCGGAGATGTTGAACTCTGTAGAGAAATACCCCCTTCTGGGCTGTACGTTTTTACTGTAACCTGGTCTGTGGGCTTTAAAAATCCACACGCACTCTTTGCACAAACAAATCTCACGCACAGTTGCAGGTTAATTCAGAGAAAATGTGCAGAAAGACAAGCTAAATGGCCAAAAATACACTCGAAACGACTAAAACAAGGCGTAAAATGTCCAAAACAAGGTGCAAAAAGACCAAATATACGCTCAAAACGACTAAAACAACAAACAAAATGTCGAAAAAGAAATGCAAAAAAGGGCAAAATAAGATGCAAAATAACCACAATGAGACTCAAAACGACAAAAAAGGTCAAAATATTCACTCAAACTATCTGAAAGGACACTGAAAATGCCCAAAGCATGATGGAAAATGACCAAAAAGGCACTTATATGTCCAAAATAAGATGCAAAATGACCAAAAGGACATTCAAAACAGGTGAAGTAAGACGCAAAACAAAGGAAATAACACTCAAACTCCCCCAAAAAGATGCAAAGTGACCAAAAAGACACTCAGAATTTTCAAAAAAGGATGCAACGTGACCATAAACACTAAAAAGGGTCCAAAACAAGATGCAAAATGTCAAAAAAGACATGCAAAATGACCAAAACCGGATGGAAAATGACCAAAAACTGATGCAAATTTACCAAAGCAAGATACAAACGGACCCAAACAAGGTATAAAATGAACAAAACAAGATGCAAAATGACCAAAGATATACTAAAAATGTCCAAAACAAGATAAAAAATGGCCAAAAACAAATGCAAAATGGCCCAAACCAGATGCAAAAAGTCCAAAATAAGATGCAAAATAAAAAAAAAACTAGATACCAATTAAACAAAGATGTACTCAAAATGACTAAAACAAGACACAAAATGATCAAAAAGAAATGCAAAAAGACCCCAACAGATGCAAAATGACCTATAATGCAGTCAAAATGTCCAAAACAAGATGCAAAATGTCCATAAATAAATGCAAAACAACCAAAACCAGATACAAAATGAATAAAAATGCACTCAAAATGTCCAAAACAAGACAGAAAATTACCAAAAAGAAAAACAAAATGGCTAAAACCAGATGCAAAATGTCCTAAACAAGATGTAAAATGATCAAAACTAGATGCCGATTGACCAAAAATGCTCAAAATGACTAAAACACGACAAAAAATGTCCAAAAAGAAATGCAAAGCAACCAAAACCAGATACAAAATGAGTAAAAAGGTACTCAGCACGTCCAAAATAAGACACAAAATGGCCCAAACCAGATGCAAAATGACCAAAACAAGACGCAAAGTCACCAAAGATACACTAAAAATTCCAAAACAAGACACTAAATGCGCAAAAAGCTATACAAAATGACCAAAACAAGATACAAAATGAGTAAAAATGTACTCAGAACGTCCAAAATAAGACACAAAATGGCCCAAACCAGATGCAAAATGACCAAACAGAAATGCAAAACAACCAAAACAAGATGCAAAATCACCAAAAATACAGTCAAAATGACAAAAACAAGATGCAGAATTAGTAAAAAGGCTCTCAGCACATCCAAAAAAAGACACAAAATGTTCAAAACAAATGCAAAATGATGAAAACTACACTAAAAACAACCAAAACAAGACTCAAAATGACCAATACAAGATGCAAAAATGACCAAAATTAGATAGATTGACCAAAAATGCACTCAGAATGTCCAAAAAGAAATGCAAAACTACCAAAACCAGATACTAAGTGAACAAAAAATGCCTTCAAAATTTCAAAAATAAACAAAATGGCCCAAACCAGATGCAAAATGACCAAAACAAGACGCAAAGTGACCAATACAAGATGCAAAAATTACCAAAACTAGATAGATTGACCAAAGATGCACTCAGAATGTCCAAAATAAGACACAAAATGTCCAAAAAGAAATGCAAAACTACCAAAACCAGATACTAAATGAACAAAAATGCACTCAAAATGTCAAAAATAACACAAAATGGCCCAAACCAGATGCAAAATGACCAAAACAAGACGCAAAGTGACCAAAGATACACTAAAAATGCCAAAACAAGACTCAAAATGCGCAAAAAGCAATACAAAATGACCAAAACAAGATGCAAAATGAGTAAAAATGTACTCAGCATGTCCTAAATAAGACACAAAATGCCCCAAACCAGATGCAAAATGCCAAAACAAGACACAAAATGACCAATACAAGATGCAAAAATTACCAAAACTAGATAGATTGACCAAAGATGAACTCAGAATGTCCAAAATAAGACACAAAATGTCCAAAAAGAAATGCAAAACTACCAAAACCAGATACTAAATGAACAAAAATGCACTCAAAATGTCAAAAATAACACAAAATGGCCCAAACCAGATGCAAAGAGACCAAACAGAAATGCAGAATGTCAAAACAAGATGAAAAATCACCAAAAATACACTCAAAATGATAAAAACGAGATGCAGAATTCGTAAAAAGGCTCTCAGCACATCCAAAAAAAGACACAAAATGTCTAAAAACCAATGCAAAATGATGAAAACTACACTAAAAACAACCAAAACAAGATGCAAAATGTCCAAAAAGAAATGCAAAATGGCCCAAACCAGAAGGAAAATGTCCAAAACAAGACATAAAATGGCCCAAACCAGACACAAATAGCTAAAAGGCTCTTCAGTTGCATTTTTCTGCATAGAAAGCGTCTGTTTGAGTTTCCAGATATTAGGAGAGTGAGATCCTCCACGTGTCCACGCCCACATGCTGGGAAACACAGCTGTGGATGTAGGTGTCGTCCGTCCGCTGCAGCCAGATGAAACTCTGTTTTTCTTTTCAGCTGCTGTTGGCGGCGCGATAAAATTCCTCCCCAGCATCTGTCAAAGAACAACCGCTTCAGCTACGAGGCGTCCAGATCTGATAACGAAGTAGAGTCTGGAGGAAAACGCAGCAGCAGAGGGAAGGAAACGACGTGTGATCACTGGGATTAATGTTAATATTTAATACTCAGTTCGGTTCATTCCTCCAGATTAAATCCATCTTATTCTGGGTTTGGATCAGCTGATAGTTCCACTTAATCTCATGTCTATTTAAGGTCGTCTTGTGTCCATTTTAGGTTATTCTGTGCATCTTTGGGGTTTATCTACTCACTTTGTCCATTTTTGATCGTTTTATGTGCCTTTATAAGTCATTTCATGTGACTTTTAGGTAATCTTGCATCACTTTTTGCTTATTTTACGTCTCTTTTTTGGTTATTTCATGTGTTTTTTTTCGCATCTTGTCCCCTTTTGGTCATTTTAGGTTCCTTTTTGGTCATTTGGGGTCTTGTTTAGTCATTTTGAGTGTATTTTTGGTCATTTTCTGTCAATTTTTGGACATTCTGAGTGCATTTTTGCTGATTTTGGATCAGGTTTTGGTTCTTTTTGCATCTTGTTTTGGACATTTTGTGTTGGGTTTTAGTCATTTTGAGGCTGTCTTTGATCAGTTTGTATCTGGTTTAGGTTTGGTTTTATCATATATTGCCATCGCTAGTTGACTTGTGTGTTATCCTCAAACATGGGACTTTTCATCTGTGTCTCTTTGTGGTTGTTTTGTGTCTCTTTCTGGTTGTTTTGTGTCTCTTTGTGGTTGTTTTGTGTCTCTTTGTGGTCGTTTTGTGTCTCTTTGTGGTCGTTTTGTGTCTCTTTGTTGTCATTTTGTGTCTCTTTGTGACTGTTTTGTGTCTCTTTGTGGTTGTTTTGTGTCTCTTTGTTGTCATTTTGTGACTCTTTGTGACTGTTTTGTGTCTCTTTGTTGTCGTTTTGTGTCTCTTTGTGGTCGTTTTGTGTCTCTTTGTTGTCATTTTGTGTCTCTTTGTGGTTGTTTTGTGTCTCTTTGTTGTCATTTTGTGTCTCTTTGTGGTTGTTTTGTGTCTCTTTGTGGTTGTTTTGTTTTTCTTTGTTGTCATTTTGTGTGTCTTTATGGTCATTTTGTGTCTTTTAGGTCATTTTGTGTGTCTTTGTGGTCATTTTGTGTCTCTTTAAGGTCATTTTGTGTCTCTTTGTGTCATTTTGTGTCTCTTTGTTGTAATTTTGTGTCTCTTTGTTGTTTTGCGTCTTTTTGTGGTCGTTTTGTGTCTCTTTTTGGTTGTTTTGTGTCTCTTTGTGGTTGTTTTGTGTCTCTTTGTGGTTGTTTTGTGTCTCTTTGTGGTCGTTTTGTGTCTCTTTGTGGTCATTTTGTGTCTCTTTGTTGTCATTTTGTGTCTCTTTGTGACTGTTTTGTGTCTCTTTGTGGTTGTTTTGTGTCTCTTTGTTGTCATTTTGTGACTCTTTGTGACTGTTTTGTGTCTCTTTGTTGTCGTTTTGTGTCTCTTTGTGGTCGTTTTGTGTCTCTTTGTTGTCATTTTGTGTCTCTTTGCGGTTGTTTTGTGTCTCTTTGTGGTTGTTTTGTTTTTCTTTGTTGTCATTTTGCGTGTCTTTATGGTCATTTTGTGTCTTTTAGGTCATTTTGTGTCTCTTTGTGGTCATTTTGTGTCTCTTTAAGGTCATTTTGTGTGTATTTGTGTCATTTTGTGTCTCTTTGTTGTAATTTTGTGTCTCTTTGTTGTTTTGCGTCTTTTTGTGGTCGTTTTGTGTCTCTTTGTGACTGTTTTGTGTCTCTTTGTTGTAATTTTGTGTGTCTTTGTGGTTGTTTTGTGTCTCTTTTTGGTTGTTTTGTGTCTCTTTGTGGTCATTTTGTGTTTCTTTGTTGTAATTTTGTGTCTCTTTGTTGTCATTTTTTGTCTTTTTGTGGTCATTTTGTGTCTATTTGTGGTCATTTTGTGTCTCTTTGTGGTTGTTTTCTGTCCATTTTTTGCATTCTGTGTCCATATTTTGTCTCTTGTATCTCTTAGTAACTGTTTTGCATCTGTTTCAGCAGTGAAAAGAATGCAGAGTTCCTGGGAGGTTTGTTCCTGCATTTTAAGATTTTTACCCTCCCAAACCTGAACTCCATGCGTGAAGCAGACGACCGTAATGAAGCAGGGAATGTTTCTCCTCATGCAGCATCATGAAAAACTAAGCAGTCTAGTTTTATCTTAATCCGAGCTTCTTTATCCAACAGTTAACTGATTATGTTTTAAGTGTGTTTTGATTATTCCGACTTGCTGAAGTGAACGATAATCAGATTGCAGGTGAAGTGGAATAAAGACGGTGGTTATCAGGACTCCAGTGGAGGAGATGTGGACCACTGAGCCTGGACCAGGTTGTTCAGGTCTGCAGCTCGGGCGGTTCTCTCGCATACATACACCAGCCTTCCCGAAACATCATTGTTAAATCGCGTAATAGGGGCGACCATTAAAGTTGTGTTCGATGAAGTTAAGCCCCGTTAAACAAGCCTCCCTTTTCAGTGTTGACGACGGAGGGCATCTGTTTCTGATTACCACGAGCAGAGAAACACAATAGGCCTCTTCAGCCCGGCTCTTGATCCTGTTCGCTCCGATTCGGCCTGACACTTTGCCACAATTCCCGGCCACAAACAGCGACAAGGAAACCCGAAACCCGTAAACAGTCCATGTTTCTGCTTTACTACACATTTCTGGGCTTCACTACAACCTAATGTGATTAAGGCTTAGTGGAGGGACGGGGAGGGGGGGCCACAGGTCGGCCAATACGACTGTATCATGGACTAATATGTGAAGTCCATCGTATAAATATCCTGTACATGTCGAGTTTAAAAAGCGCTTCATCACGTGTTACCTCTAAACCCATTCGTCCGAGTAATAACTGGACGATAAACCTGTTTCTCTTCACCAAGAAACCCTAAACTGCTGCCTTATTTTGAAAGGCATCAACCTGTCCTGTGTCAAATTAAAGGCACAAAGCCTCACAACTCAATTGTGTAAACTATTTAAAGATAACAGCACCACTGCAGCAATAGTTTTTTACTTAGTTGTAAGCATGGATACACAACAAATGAATGTTTTGTCTTTGTTTTTGGTCATTATATGTCTTTTTAAAAATAATTCTTAGTCATTTTTTGGACATAATTTGCCTCTTTATTGCCATTTTATGTCTTTTTTTAAACAACTGTGTGTATTTTTGGTCATTTTGTGTCATTTTTTAACCATTTTTATGTCTTGTTGGTCATATTTGGCCTCTTTATGATCATTTTGTGTCTGTTTTCTTATCATTTTGAGGTTTGTTTTGGTCATAATTTGCCTGTTTATGGCAATTTTATGTCTTTTTTGTAACCACTTTTGGACATATTGTGTCATTTTTAACCATTTTTATGTCTTGTTGGTCATATTTTGCCTCTTTATGGTCATTTTGTGTCTGTTTTCTTATCATTTTGAGGTTTGTTTTGGTCATAATTTGCCTGTTTATGGCAATTTCATGTCTTTTTTTAAACAATTTTATGTCTTTTTGGTCATTTTTTGCCTCTTTATGGTCATTTTGTGTCTGTTTTTCATCATTTTAAGGTTTGTTTTGGCCATAATTGGCCTTTTTATGGTAATTTTGTTTATTTTATAAATTTTTTGGCTTATTGTGCCTCTTTGTGGTCAGCTCTTGTCTGTTTTCGATTATTTAGTTTCCCTTTATAGTCTATCTGATCATTTTGTTTATTTTTGGTGATTTTATGCCTGTTCTTGGTCTTTTTGTTTCTCTTTTTAGTTGTTTTGTGTCTCTTTTTGGCAATTAGTCTTTTTAGTAACTATAAGTGACTTTATGGTAATTTTACGTGACTTTCAGGTAGTCTTGTATCACTTTTTGGTCATTTTATGCATCTTTTCTTGACATTTTGTGCATTTTTTGCTCATTTTGTGTCTCTTTGAGGTCTATCTTGTCATTTTGTACATTTTTGGTCATTTTACGTCACTTGTCGGTCTTTTTGTTTCTCTTTTTTAGTTGTTTTGTGTCTATTTTGGCAATTATTGTTATCATTATTTACCTTTTTAGTAATTTTATGTTAGGATTCCTGCTCCAGCCCGTGCTCCCCCTTCACTCTGTCAGCTCAGCCGTGGCTGCGGATGTCTTAATTACCAATTCGAGGCAGCTGCGGCAAGCAGCCCACCTGATCATGATTACATCCATAAATGCTCAAGCCACTGACTCACCCGCCGCCAGATCATAGGACAATGTTCCCAGATTGCTACTGGACTCTGCTCCCTGTCTGCTTGACTCACCTGGACAATTCACACTTAAACTTCCAGCCTGCATTCTCCGGATCCTGCCCGGATCCTGCCCGTCCCCTTTAGTTAGATTTAGGTTTTGTAAGTAACCCGTTTTGTTTGTCGTGTTTTAGTTTACTCCTACCTGTTTTCTGTTATTCGTTTTCTGTTTGTCAGTTTGAACTATTCCTTGGTTTCTGTAGCTTCGGCCTTTTTCTGTATTAAGTCTGGTTTTCCTCAGTTGGTTCTCCCTCTTTAGTTTAGCTTTATTTCTCTGTACTGTTTTTTCCCTGTAGTCTGTTAGTTTTGCTTAGTTAAATCGTCTGTGATTTTCTTAGGTTTTCTTGATGTTGTTAGTTAAAGTTTTGGTTGGTTGATCCGATAATTTTGGTAAATGGTTTGGTTCTGTTGATTCCTGGGTTTCGTTCTTTATTCCGCAAAGGCCTTAGTTTTAGTCCTGTTTCCCTGTTTTGTTTGTTTAGTGTTTGAGTTAGTCCCCGGACCCCTTCTGTGTTTGTAATTCTTGCTTTTGTTGTTTCACTCCCTGTTAGTTGTATCTTGCTTGGTTTTTGTATTAAACTCCATTAAGACTCTGCTTGCTTCAGCCTGTCCTGTGTCCGCACCTTGGTTCAAACCCCCACCCCGTTGTGACATTTTATGTGACTTTATGGTAATTTTGCATCACTGTTTTGTAATTTCATGTCTCTTTTTTGGTCAATTTCTGTACTTTCTGGTCATTTTATGTCCATTTCCGATTATTACGTGTCTCTTTATGGTCTATCTGATCATTTTGTCCATTTTTGGTCATTTTATGCCTGTTTTGGGTCTTTTTGTTTCTCTTTTTAGTTGTTTGTGTCTCTTTTTGGCAATTATATTCGTCTTTTTCGTAACTATAAGTGACTTTATGGTCATTTTACGTGACTTTCAGGTATTTTGCATCACTTTTTAGTCATTTCATGTCTCTTTTTGGGTCATTCTGTGCACTTTTTGGCCATTTTGATTCTATTTTAGATTATTTTGTCTCATTATGGTCTATCTGGTCATTCTTCTGAATCAATGACATGATGAGAAATAACAGTGAAAGTTTCAGGTTTTTCTCTTTAGTAGTTCCTGAGATACTTTCTTTCAAACAGCCTCAAATTTCAATGTGCAAAAAACCAACTGAAAGTGGGTCAACGGGCGAATAAATAAAAAGAAACCTTGTTAAATATAGTTTATGATAAGAAAGCTGGAAGCAAATCAGAGATGGTCGAGCAGAAAGCTCCCGATGATTCACATGATCAGAGTTTTCCCCTTTCGACAGTATAAATGATCAGTGTTCCTAATTTATGAAGTTCAGCAATATTTTCATTTGATAATCTGGCTGCAGGCCTTTCGCAAGACAACAGTTGAGTTTTTACCTTCATGTCCCAGAAACCAAACTTGAGTTCCCTTTACTTTAATGCAGAAAATTTGCAGTGACTTAAAACATGTTATAGTAAATGTTCCTCCCTGACATGTTTAAGTATTTAAAAATACTCTTTGAATAATAACTAATGTCTGATACACTTTTTGTATGAAGTAAAAGTTCAGCTAGTTAGATAAAACATCTTAAGATGACTAACTAATCAGTTTTATTTTTAATTCAGAGTTTAACTGAGCTCAGAGCAGCTGAAAACTGTTTTCTAAACAGTTTTAAATGAAGCAAGATTAAAAAAAACCCCACAAAGTTAATTAAATTATTACGTCAATACAAAAGTATGATAAGTAGAGAATAAATTAAGCAAACAAAGACAGCCTGTTTAAATGTTTTCTTCAGGCGTATGATCTTGACAAAACCAAGAATGTAAATGTTGACTGAGACCAGCGTATAATGTAAAACTGTAGGGGAACAGTAATATTACACCCAACAACAGTCCAGCTTTGAAGCCATTGTGTTTCCTCTTAAACAATCCAAATCCATCACAGGAGGCGAAAACACATACAAGAAAGCATACCGTGAAGTCAATTTCCCAATTATGCTTCATTTCCCGTCAGGCCAACACGCTTTTACACCGTCATAAATCATAGGAAATATCAGTCACCATAAATCATACACGGAGATTTAAATCAGCTGTTTGTGTAATCCAGCGCCTGTATCTCAGATGGCCTAATGTGTGGAAATGTGTGATAATTAAAGCCAGCCGCGCTCTCTGTGGGGAATAGACGTTTCCCAATGTCCATTTAAGAGAACTCTGCTCAATACCTCCCTCAGTTTGGTGCAGCTCTGTTCAAGGGCTGCAGTAGCTCAGATAAACTCTGGTTGGTGGGAAAAGTTCGACTCAATAGCAGCTTTTGTCTGACCTGGACTCGACTCTTTGATGAGTTTTGACAAATACGTCACGTTGAAGTACATCAAGGATGTTTTAGATGAAGGCAGCCACAAATATACAGGTTATGAAACATGAATGCAGCCGGATTTGCAAGTTTTTTTTAAAAATCCAATGTCAGACTTGCATGTAAGAATGTATAAGTCTTAATCATGATCACAGAATAGATCCATCGTCTTTGTTTAAATGGCTGATTAGAGGCTTTATGCCCAAGACGTGTAAAATAGACACTTAAAAGCAGAACAAAAATCTACTCCACACTGAAACAACTGTGATTAAATTATCATCAGTAATAAATAATAATAATAATAATAATAATGTACTCACCTCCTGGTTGGTTGCCAAAGAAAGCAATCTAAAAGATGTCCAGTGGGGGCGAGAAAGAGGCAAAACACAGGAATCTATTTGGTCCAAACATTTTTCTATTTTGTTTTGTCGTCGAAAGAAAGCTAATTTCAAAAATACGGTGAAAAAAAAACAGCTAACTGCACAGATAAAGTCATAGGAAGTCAGCTAACATCACAGTAAGCAAGATACAAACAACAACAACTATCTAAAGTCGTATAAAGAAGGCTAACTACACAATTAAAGTCATACAACAGCTAACTAAATGGCTAAAGTAACAGAAAGAAAGCTAACAACTCAGCTAAAGTCATAGGGGGACAATTAACTACACAGCTAAAGTAATAGCAGGATCACAAACTGCACAGCTAAAGTCATAGAAACAGCTAAGTTCAAAGCTAAAGACATACAAGGACAACTCACTACGCATTTAAGGTCATCAACACAGCTAATGAGACTGTTAAACTCCCTGAAAAACAGCTAACTACACAACTTAAATTACAAATAAACCCAGCTAACTACAAAACTAAAGTCATACAAAGACATTTACCTACACGACTAGGGTTGCAGACAGAAAGCTAACTATGCAGCTAAAGTCACGGAAAGTTAGCTAACTATAAAGCTAAAGTCATGCAAGGACAACTTACTTCACAGTTAGTCATCGAAACAGCTAGTGAGACTGTTAAAGTCATTGAAAAATAGCTAATGACACAACTTAAGTCATAGAGAGATAGCGAGCTACACAACTGAAGACATTATAATAGTCAACTATACAACTAAAGTCACATAAAGACAGCTAGCTATACAGCTAATGCCTTACAAAGACAGTTAACTGCACAGTTAAAGTCATCGATATAGCTAATGACATAGAACAGCTAAATACTCAGCTAAAGTCGCACAGAGATACCTACATTAAAACAGCCAATTATACAGCAAAGTCACAGAATAACATCTAAGATTTTAGCTGTGTAGCTACCTGTTGAGTTAGCTGTGTAGTTAGCTACAGCTAGAAACCACTATTTACACAGTTAAAGTCACAGAAAGAGAACTTACTACAGAGCTAAAGTCACAGAAAAAAAGCTAATTACACAGCAGAAGTCATAGCAGGCCAGCTAATGACAAAGCTAAAGTCATAAAAGCAGCTAACCACACAGCTAAAGTCATTAAAGCAGCTAATAATGCAGCCAAAGTCACAAGAGGACAGCTAACTACATAGCTAAAGTCATAGAAGCAGCTTAAAAGACAGCTAAAAGCTTTAAAACAGCTAATTACACAGCTAGAGTCGCAGAAACAGCTAATTTCATAGCTAAAGCCACATTAGTACTGCTAACTCACAACTAAAGTCATAGTGAAACAGCTAACTAAAGCTAAACTAAAAACAGCTAATTACAAAGGTAAAGTAATAGAAAAACAGCTATAAATTTAGCTGTGTCTCTACCTGTTTAGGTAGTTACAGCTAGAAACAACTGTTTACACAATTAAATTCACAGGAAGACAGCTAACTACATGGCTAGAGTCACAGAAAGAAAGCTAACTGCACAGCTAACTCATAGCAACACAGCTAACTGCACAGCTAAAGTCATTTAAACGCTTAATTAAAAAGGTAAAGTCATAGAAAAACAGCTATAACTTTAGCTGTCTTTAACCGTTTAGTTAGCTGTGTATTAGCTACAGCTAGAAACAATGATTTACACAGTTAAATTCACAGAAAGCTAACGACACGGCTAAAGTTGTATAAAAAAAAGCTAACTGCACTGCTAACTCATAGTAGGACAGCTAACTGCACAGCTAAAATCATTTAAACAGCTAACAACACAGCTAAAGTCATAGAAGGATGGTTAACTATCCAGTTCAAGAATAGAAGCAGTTAAAAAACAGCTAATTACACAGCTAACGTTGAAGAAAACAGCTAATTTCACAGCTATGTTAGTACAGCTAACTCACAATTAAAGTTATATTGAGACAGCTAACTACACAGCTAACACATAGCAGGACAGCTTAATGCATAGCTAAAGTTATTAAACAGCTAACAACACAGTCAAAGTTACATAGAGACAATTAACGACAAGCTAAAGTCATGGAAAGGAAGCTAACTGCACAGCTAAAGTCAAAGAAACAGCTAATTACACAGCTAAAATCATTGGCCGATATCCAACTGAAAGCTAGCTGTGGAGATAGCAACAGCTAGCTTTAACTAAAATTAAGCCAAGTTTTAGCTTTTTATTTTTCCCTTATTGTATCTGCAAATGAAAAATATCTGTTTTGATTAAATAACATTTTGGTTATTCAGTTAGCTATATAAGACACCATTAAATAGGAGGTCAGCTAAAGGTAGCTAGTAAGTTAGCAAATGTTAGCAGCTGCCATCTTATTTTTTGACTATAATATCAATGCAATTAAAAGACGGCAAACACAGAAACTATACAGTGAATAATAACAAAACGATAAAACAACTATAAAATAAAGTGCGTCTCATTTGTTAAAAATAAATACACAAACTAATCAGAAGTACTACAAACAGTACTTGACGTATCGACTTTCTATCAAGGTCAAGCTGTTGTTTTAAACATACCAGTAGAGTCAGTTTGTTTTCATGGATTTAGTCCCAGGGCGGATTTTAAAGTGGCTCTCAGGCTGGGAGAAAATAAACCCAGTGAGTTCCTCTTATCTGTAGCTGGCATGTGTGGCTAAAAAAGCTAAATTTAGGTGACTGTGTTCCTTCCCACATCTGAAAAGAATGAGCTGATTGTTAACTGGCACACACATCGCACAAAGATCCATAAATCACAGCGTCTGAACAAACTCAATTTGCACGGTAAACAAAAAAATGCGAGCCTTTGCATGTCGTGCAGCGATCGAGGAAACTGCAGTGGCGTTTTTTTATGACGTGTTAATGAGGAGAAAAGACTCTGCAGAAGGAAACCGCTAATCTTCCTCAAATGTTCTGCACACAACACATGAGTTTGATGTTTTTATTAAGGCTAGTTTATGCAACCTTCCCACATTTTCTCTGTTACATTATTTTGCATCTTGCTTTAGTTGTTCTAAATATCGTTTTTGGGCCTTTTAATGCCTTTTGTGGACATTTTAAGTGTCTTTTTGGTCACCTTTTTATCTAGTTTTGGACATTTTTAGTGCCCTTTAATCATTTAAAGTGTACTTTTGCTTGTTTTGCATCTTGTTCTGGGCATTTTGCATCTTGCCTTACAAGTTTTTTGAGTGTCTTTTTGGTCATTTTATGCCTTTTTGGTCACTTTACGTCTGTTTTGGCCGTTTTTAGTGTCCTTTAAAACATCCTTTTTGTCATTCTGCATCATGTTTAAGCGGTTTTGAGTGTCTTTTTTTGTCATTTTGTGTCTTTTTGGAGCCCTTTTGGTTGTTTTGCATCTTGTTTTGGACATTTTGAGTCTTTTTTGGCCTTTTAATGCCTTTAGTGGACATTTTAAGTGTGTTTTTTTTAATTTCATGCCTTTTGGGGGTCATTTAAATGTCCTCTTGGTTGTTTTGCATCTATTCGGGACATTTTGAGTTTCTTTTGGTCACTTTGCATCTGTTTTAGACATTTCACGTGTCCTCTTGGTTGTTTTGCATCATGTTTTGAGCATTTTGCATCTTGCTTTAGATGTTTTGAGTGTCTTTTTGGTCATTTCAGGCCTTTTGGGGCCGTATAAAGTGTCTTTTTGGTTGTTTTGCTTCCTATTTGGAACATTTTAAATGTGTTTTTGGTCACTTTGCATCTTGTTTAGGACAGTTTGAGTGTCCTGTTCATTATTTTGCATCTTGCTTTAGTAGTTTTGAAGATCTTTTGGGGTCTTTTAATGCCTTTAGTGGACATTTTTAGTGTCCTTTTGGTTGTTTTGCATTTAATTTTGCACATGTTAACTGTCTTTTTGGTTGTTTAATGTCCTTGTCTTGGTCATTTTGCATTTTAGTTGTTGAGTGTTTTGAGTGTCTTTGGTAATTTCATGCCTTTTGGGGAGGCATTTAAATGTCTTTTTGGACATTTTGCATCTTGCTGTAGGTGTTTTTTGAGTGTCTTTTTGGTCATTTTATGCCTTTTTGGTCACTTTACATCTGTTTTGGTCGTTTTTAGTGTCCTTTCAGTTATTTAAAACGTCCTTTTTGTCATTCTGCATCATGTTTAAGCGGTTTTGATTGTCTTTTTTGTCATTTTGTGTCTTTTGGGAGCCCTTTTGGTGTTTTTTCATCTTGTTTTGGACATTTTGAGTGTCCAGTTCTTTATTCTGCATGTTGCTTTAGTGGTTTTGCATGTCTTTTTGGGCCTTTTAATGCCTTTAGTAGACATTTTAAGTGTGTTTTTGTAATTTCATGCCTTTTAGGGGGGTCATTTCAATGTCCTTTTGGTTGTTTTGCATCTTATTAGGGACATTTTGAGTTTCTTTTGGTCACTTTCCATCTGTTTCAGACAGTTCGAGTGTCCTCTTGGCTGTTTTGCATCATGTGTTTTGGACATTTTGCAGCTTGCTTTAGGTTTTTTGAGTGTCTTTTTGGTAATTCCATGCCTTTTTGGGCTGTATAAAGTGTCCTTTTGGTCGTTTTGCATCTTATTTGGGATATTTTAAATGTGTTTTGGTCACTTTGCATCTGTTTTGGACCATTTCTGTATCTAATGAAGTATTTTTGCATCTTGCAGCCGATCCAGATGCTAGCTGCTAATCTTCCTCTGCTGCTCTGCACTTCGTAACGTTGAATTCCTGCTTCCTCCGAGTTATTTTTTTTACCTGCTTCCACCTGGTCGCTGCAGGTCTCCAGAGGTCACACCACTGGCATGCCTCAGCTCTGATTAAAGGAAATGCTTACATCACTGCGTCTCCAAGAGAAACAAGCCATTCGCTCGGTGCAGATGGCGTCATCCAATGAATGAGCAGCTTTACGGGCAGCAGACAGGTGCTCTGACGGCTGTGAAACGCACACGTGTTGCTGCTGTTGTGTTTCGTGGCAACAGAGAAGATGTAGTTGGGTTAGAGTTGTGCTGCTGCTGCTGCTCAGAGCAGGAAGTCAGATTATGAAACAACAGGCCTCAGGATACAAACATGCTGAAGGGCCCCTGATGTAAAGGAGGAACATCCACAGTCACAGCAACAAATACTATGTTTTACTGCTCTGGTGGTGTCTCTGTGCTTGCTTTGAGCATTTTTGTACACTCTTGTCCTTGTTTGTTGAAGTGATTTTAAGTTTCTTTCTAGTTGTTTTTGTAGTCATTTGTAGTCACTTTGTATCTCTCTGTAGTCATTTAATGTCTTTTTTCGTCATTTTACATTGCTTAGTTGTCGTTTTGTTGCTCATTGTGGTCATTTTGTGTCCCCTTTAGGTCGTTTTGTGTGTCTTTATCAACATTTTGTGTCTCTTTGTAGTTACTTTTTCTGTCTTTGTATTCATTTTGATTCTTTTGTCTTCATTTTGTGTCTCTTTGAAATTGTTTTGTATCTTTTTCAAGTAATTGTGTGTCTCTTTTTGGTCAATTTGTGTCTCTTTATTACCATTTTGTGTCCATTTGTAAATTTTTTGTCGTCTTTTTTGTCGTCATTTTTTCTCT
Organism: Dascyllus trimaculatus; assembly: GCA_024666655.1. NCBI lineage: Eukaryota > Metazoa > Chordata > Actinopteri > Pomacentridae > Dascyllus > Dascyllus trimaculatus. The sequence continues at coordinate 31,136,574 of CM045450.1, forward strand.
CTTTTAGTTTGTTTTGTGTCTCTTTGTAGTTACTTTTTGTCTCTTATACCACTTTTCCAACAAGAAGAACCAGTTCAGTGCTGGTGTTGGTTCGAATGTTGTTCCTCCTAAGAGCCTGTTTGGTTTTCCGTTGACAAGAAGCCAAGTTAGAGCCACGCTATTGGGTCACCATAAAATGACTATGCTAGCATCCATTACATAGCAGTTAAACAAACGTAGTAAGTTGATGATAATATCTATGTTTATCTCTATAGATGGTCTTAAGGCTGATTGTGAGGCGGAGGTCCTCCTGTTGCCTGGACACATCCGTGATCTCGCTACTGGTGGGACACAACTGTAGCGGATTTCAGGTCAACAGTTTGTGGTAAACTTCCAGGAGTCATTCCAATACATGTGTGATGGGACCAGGGACGTCCTGGAGAACAAGGACACTAATTAGCGCTTGTGTGTCCCTTTCCACCGTTGATGGTTGGTCACCATAACCCCGCCCCCAGCCCCTGACGTACTCGGTGCTTAGCTCTGGACCAGCAAAGAGTTGGTGCTTGCTGAGCTCCAGTTTTTAGAACCTGGAGTCGGTGCTTAGGTGGTGGAAACACAAAGAACTGGTGCTAAGTCAGGCTCTGGCTCTGAACTAGACCTGGAACCAGCTCAGTGGACAAGGGGTAACAGAAGTCATTGTCTGTCTCTTTGTTACAGTTTTGCGTATCTTTTTAATTGCTGTGTCTTCTTGAGGATGTTTTGAGTCTCTTGAGTGGTTCTTTGGTCATTTTCAGTATCTTTTTAGTCATTTTGTGTCTCTTTGTAGTTAATGTTGTCTGTTTGTGCTCATTTTAATGTCGTTTTCCGTCACTTTATAGTCAGTGAATCTAGTTTTAGTCGTCTAAAAGTTTTAGGCGTCTCTGTAGTGGTTTTGAGTCTCTTCGTAGTTCTGTGTCTCTTTGAGGTGGCTGTCAGATTTCTTCTTACCGCTCATACTGTAGGTCTACATTAGTGCAGTCGAGGCCAAGCTTCAACAGGACGATGATGAGGGTGTCGAGTTACCTTCAACCTTAATATTCAACCATGGTCTCCTCTGATCGTGACCTTCTAGTGTTCTTCTCCTGGACATGACAACTTCTGACTCAAACTTCAGCTTTGACATGTGTTGGTGAGCGTTTGTCGATGATCGCACAGGAGAGGTTCATAAGTTTCTACAAACACTTTGGCAACAAGGCTGCATCACTAACCAGGCTGTTCACATTGTTCGTCTGCAGAGCTCTACCCAACATGGCGTCTTAGGTGAGACTTTATATGACGCCCCCTCCACTGGCGATTTACATACGCTTAGAAAAGATATCCAGTACCATTGTTCTGTAGTAATATTAATTACCTCCACCAAGGAGGTTATGTGATGGCCGGCGTTGATTTGTTTGTTTGTTTGTTTATGTTCAAAATAACTCTAAAAGTAATGGACGGATTTGGATGAAATTTTCAGGAAGTGTGTGAAATGGGACAAGAAACAAATGATGACATTTTGGGACTGATCCGGATCACCGTCTGGATCCTGGATTGTTTTAAATCTAAGTGTAACCAGGTGGACAATTAAATGCGGTTTACGCTAAAAGCCACCAGAGGGCGCTCTTGTTTTTGGGGAAACCCCCTCTGACCACATGACATTTTGGGTCTCCACGCGACAGACAGCGACAGTGACGGAGTTCTCTTTCCTTCCTGAGCGACATGCGCACGGTTGGGCCGGCATTCTTATCTCCGGTTGTCTAAGAAGCTGGGAGGCTGTTAGGAGCTGCCGCGCTAGAGGCCGCGCCTGTTCATTAGGTCGAATGGGGTGAAGGCCGCATTTGAACTGTCTGTAATTACATTAGTATCTGTAACGTTCCATACAAAATATGTGGATTGGTAGATTGTGTTGGGGGTGGACTGAAGCTCCTTGGTGGAGGTATGAGCTCTCTGAGGGCTTTTCTAGTTTTGCATTGAATCAGTGTGAGCTTTTCCATTTTAAGAGTTAATAGTAATACCTAGCTTTAATATATTTATATTGAAGGTGAATTTTTCCCGATTTTTGTGGCGCCCCCTGGAGGCCATGACGCTGTAGACTGTGTTGTTTAATGGGCCACTAGTCTGCCACTAAAGAACGATATAACTGCTGTATAATGACTCATCCATCTCACTGCTCTGCTCTGGTTTTAATACCTGAATTATTTGACTTTATTCTGGTCGTTTATAAAGTTCAGTTTTCCCACATACTTTCTGTTTTTTCTGTGTTTGATGGAATAAACACACTGAAAGTCTTGGACAGTGCTGTATCAGTCAGCAAAAGACGTTTCTCTTCAGGTATTTTCTTTAATATTCAGCGTATCGTTCAGTTTATCGTCACACAGGAAGCTGCACCAGAGAGATTTTTGCCTAAAGTGAATCGTTAATCATCAAAATAACAGTCAGCTTCATGTCAAACGGCAAACTGTTTAACGGGCTGAGTCCTGGTATGCTTCAGGATGTTATTTCAATCCGGCCACAGAATGCAGATTCAGAGTGATGATTACATTAACCGGGACACGGAGAACATGACGTCTCCAACTGATTCTTAAAATCTCACAGATTCCTCCGATAGTTTAGTCTGGAGCTCAGTCAGCTGGACATTTTTCACTGAGCGCCAGTTTATGCAACTTTCAGGCATTTTCAGCGTCCATGAGGTTGTTACTAAGCTGATTTAAGACATTATAGGTCGTGTGTTTTTGTCACTTTTCGTCTGTTTTGGACATTTTGAGTGTCCTTTTGGTTGTTTATCCTCTTGTTTTAGCACCTTTTAGCTCATTTTGCATCTGATGTTGGAGATTTTGAGCGTTCATCTGGTTATTTTGCATCTTAGTTTAGCCGCTGAATGTCTTTTTCAGTCATGCTGTGCTGGTTTGGGGGCATAAATACTGTAGTTTTGGTTGTTTTGCATCTTATTTAGGACGTTTTAAATGTGGTTTTTGTCCACTTTGCATCTGTTTTTGTCCGTTTCAGCGATCATTTAAGTGTTTTGCATCTTGATTTGGATGTTTTGAGTGTCCATTACATTACGTTGCATCTTGATTTGTCTTTTTGGTCATTTCATTTCACCTTTTGGGGCATATTGAGTGTCCTTTTGGTTGTTTGGCATCTTATTTTCTACATTTTGAGTATCTTTTGATCACTTTGAATCTGTTTTGGACTATTTCAAGGTCCATTTAAATATTTTGAATCTCGTTTAAGCTGTTTTTAGTGCCCCTTTGGTCCTTTTGCTTCAGTCTTTGTACATTTTACGTGTCTTTGCTTCGTGTTTTGGACATTTTAGTGACTTTGTGGACATGCTGCATCTTGTTATTGACATTTTCAGCGTCTTTCAGATGTTATGAGAAAATTTAGTGCATTATGCATCTTTGTTTAGGACATTTAAGTGTTCTTTTTGGTTGTTTAATATCCAGTTTTGGATATTTTCTGTGACTTCTTGGTGACGTTGCATCTTGTTTTGTACATTTTTAGTGTCATTTTGGTTGTTTTATGTCTGGTTTTGAACATTTTGATTGTCTTTCTGGTCCCTTTGCATATTGTTCATCATGTTTGTTCATTTTCAGCATCCTTTTGGTCACGTTGCATCTTGTTTTGTACATTTTTAGTGTCATTTTGGTTGTTCTATGTCTTGTTTTGGACATTTTCCATGTCTTTTTGGTTGTTTTATGTCACGTTTTGGACATTTCAGTGACTTTTTGGACATGTTGCATCTTGCTATGGACATTTTCAGCACCTTTCAGATAGTTTGAGAAACTTTTGTGTGTTGTGCATCTTGTTTTGGACGCATTCTGAGTATCTTTTTGATTGTTTTATGTCTTGTTTTGGACATTTTCCATGTGTTTTTGACCACTTTGCATGCAGTTTTGGACATTTTTTGTTAACTTTGCATCATGCTTTGGTCATTTTGACTGTTCTTTTGTTTGTTTTATGTCCTATTTTGAACATTTTGAGTGTCCATTTTCTTATTTTGTGCCTTGCTTTACCTGTTTTCAGTGTCTTTTCGGATATTTTGAGTCATTTTTTGTTAACTTTGCATCATGCTGAGGACCTTTGGAGTGTCCATTTCATTATTTTACATCTTGTTTTGGCCATTTTCAGTGTCATTTTGGTTGTTTTACGTCTAGTTTTCTTTTTGTTGTTCTATTGTTCATCATGCTTGTTCATTTTCAGCATCCTTTTTAGCCATTTTCAGTGTCCTTTTGGTCCTTTTGCATCTAGTTTTGGACATTTTCCGCATCTTTTTGGTTGTTTTATGTCATGTTTTGGACATTTCAGTGACTTTTTTTGACATATTGCATCTTGTTTTGGACCATTTCCATGTGTTTTTGATCACTTTGCATTTTGTTTCGGACATTTTCAGTGTCGTTTTGGTTGTTTTATGTCTAGTTTTGGACATGTTGATTGTCTTTCTGGTCACTTTGCATATTGTTCATCATGTTTGTTCAATTTCAGTGTCCTTTTAGCCATTTTCAGTGTCCTTTTGGTCCTTTTGCATCTAGTTTTGGACATTTTCCGCATCTTTTTGGTTGTTTTATGTCATGTTTTGGACATTTCAGTGACTTTTTTTGACATATTGCATCTTGTTTTGGACCATTTCCATGTGTTTTTGATCACTTTGCATTTTGTTTCGGACATTTTCAGTGTCGTTTTGGTTTTTTTATGTCTAGTTTTGGACATGTTGATTGTCTTTCTGGTCACTTTGCATATTGTTCATCATGTTTGTTCAATTTCAGTGTCCTTTTAGCCATTTTCAGTGTCCTTTTGGTCCTTTTGCATCTAGTTTTGGACATTTTCTGTGTCTTTTTGGTTGTTTTATATCATGTTTTGGACATTTCAGAGACTTTTTTGACATATTGCATCTTGTTTTGGACCATTTCCATGTGTTTTTGATCACTTTGCATCTTGTTTTGTACATTTTCAGTGTCGTTTTGGTTGTTTTATGTCTAGTTTTGGACATTTTGATTGTCTTTCTGGTCACTTTGCATATTGTTCATCATGTTTGTTAAATTTCAGCGTCTTTTTAGCCATTTTCAGTGTCCTTTTGGTCCTTTTGCATCTAGTTTTGGACATTTTCTGCGTCTTTTTGGTTGTTTTATATCATGTTTTGGACATTTCAGTGACTTTTTTTGACATATTGCATCTTGTTTTGGACCATTTCCATGTGTTTTTGATCACTTTGCATGTAGTTTTGGACATTTTTAGCATCGTTTTGGTTGTTTTATGTCTCATTTTGGACATTTTGATTGTCTTTCTGGTCACTTTGCATATTGTTCATCATGTTTGTTCAATTTCAGTGTCATTTTAGCCATTTTCAGTGTCCTTTTGGTCCTTTTGCATCTTGTTTTGGACATTTTCTGTGTCTTTTTGGCTGTTTTATATCATGTTTTGGACATTTCAGAGACTTTTTTGACATATTGCATCTTGTTTTGGACCATTTCCATGTGTTTTTGATCACTTTCCATCTTGTTTTGGACATTTTTAGTGTCGTTTTGGCTGTTTTATGTCTAGTTTTGGACATGTTGATTGTCTTTCTGGTCACTTTGCATATTGTTCATCATGTTTGTTCAATTTCAGCATCCTTTTAGCCATTTTCAGTGTCCTTTTGGTCCTTTTGCATCTAGTTTTGGACATTTTCTGCGTCTTTTTGGTTGTTTTATATCATGTTTTGGACATTTCAGAGACTTTTTTGACATATTGCATCTTGTTTTGGACCATTTCCATGTGTTTTTGATCACTTTGCATCTTGTTTTGGACATTTTCAGTGTCGTTTTGGTTGTTTTATGTCTAGTTTTGGACATTTTGATTGTCTTTCTGGTCACTTTGCATATTGTTCATCATGTTTGTTCAATTTCAGTGTCCTTTTAGCCATTTTCAGTGTCCTTTTGGTCCTTTGGCATCTAGTTTTGGACATATTCTGTGTCTTTTTGGTTGTTTTATATCATGTTTTGGACATTTCAGTGACTTTTTTTGACATATTGCATCTTGTTTTGGACCATTTCCATGTGTTTTTGATCATTTTGCATGTAGTTTTGGACATTTTTAGTGTTGTTTTGGTTGTTTTATGTCTAGTTTTGGACATGTTGATTGTCTTTCTGGTCACTTTGCATATTGTTCATCATGTTTGTTCAATTTCAGCGTCCTTTTAGCCATTTTCAGTGTCTTTTTGGTCCTTTTGCATCTAGTTTTGGACATTTTCTGTGTCTTTGTGGTCCTTTTGCATCTAGTTTTGGACATTTTCCGCGTCTTTTTGGTTGTTTTATGTCATGTTTTGGACATTTCAGAGACTTTTTTGACATATTGCATCTTGTTTTGGACCATTTCCATGTGTTTTTGATCACTTTACATGTAGTTTTGGACATTTTTAGTGTCGTTTTGGTTGTTTTATGTCTCGCTTTGGACATGTTGATTGTCTTTCTGGTCCCTTTGCATATTGTTCATCGTCCTTTTGGTCACGTTGCATCTTCTTTTGGACGTTTCAAGTTTCTTTTAATCTTTTTATTTTGCATCTTTTCTCTGATTTTCAGCCTGACCTGCAGCAGTTTCTGAATCCAGGTTCAGTCTCAGTCCTTCTGGGGTTAGACTGTAATTTTGGCTTCTGAAAATCCCACAAATTCCTCTGATAGTTTAGTCTGAGGTTCGCACTGATAGCAGTTTGGAGCTCAGTCAATTAGGCATTTTTTATTGAAGACTAGTTTATTCAACTTTCCCACATTTGGAGCAGGTCAGATCAGCACTCCATCACTGGCCCGTATTTATACATCACAAATTCCTCACATGCTTTATAAAAAGGATACACATGACTCCATCAGATAAGTGCTGGAAAAAAGGGCATTTTTGAGTATAATTCACTTAATGTTTGAACTTTTTACATCTGAGGAGAGTCTTTTTCTACCAGATAGTGTCTCTGCTATCTGTCTGCTTCAACATCAACATCACACATCGGTTTCAGAGATGCTGCACAGCTTCACCTTCCTCTGTTTAGTCTCTTCCGTCGCTGGTATGCAGCCTGATGGTCCATGTGAGGAGTCCGGTCTGCTGCGCCTTGAGGCAGCTCAGTGTTGATGTTCCAGTTTCAGATCATAATATTAACAAACCGCCGTCTTTTCTCGCTGCTACCTGCAGCCGCACGACTCCACCACCATGTCCTCGTACTGCTTGTACACCACGTTGTTGGCCGAGTCGATGTACAGGATGCTGATGGGGCTGAGGCGGGTCGGCACGCAGCAGGTCGGCGGCGTCGACTCGGGGTCCATGGAGTTGATGAGCGTCTGGATGATGGCGTGGTTGGTGGGCTCCAGGTGCGAGCGGATCGGGAAGTCGCAGGCGCCGTCGCAGTGGAAGGCGTCGTACTCGAGCGGCGCGATGATCCAGTCGTCCCAGCCCATCTCCTTGAAGTTGACGTGGAGGCGCCGTCGGTGGCAGCGAGGCCTCGTCTTCACCGCCTGGTGCTGGGGGAGGACCTGCGGCGGCGGCGGCGGAGGAGGAGGAGGCGGTTTCTTGGCGCCTCTCGCTGCAGGAGCTCGTCGCATCCGCCGCTGCGTGAACAGATACTCGTAGACGGTTTTGTTGTCGTGGCCGGACCGAGCTTTGATCTCGTTGTAGAAGAGGTCGCGCTTCTTGCTCCGGCCGAACGCCAAGAAGAAGGCCTTCTCCTTGTTGGTCCTGCCGAGGCGGGAGAAGCCCAGCGAGCGCAGGTCGACGTGGCGGCCGCCGCGGAGCTCCACGGCCTCCAGCTCCAAACACAGCTGCTGCTCCGGCTGCTGCCTGGAGGCCTTGAAGAGCTTCCAGACGTCGAACACCTCCCACCGGCTGCCAAAGCCCTGCAGGTCCTCCAGCGTCCTCGTCTGCAGCAGCGTCGGCTTGTGTTTGGCCGAGCAGGTGAGCAGCTTCAGGCAGGTGGAGGCTCCGTCGGCTCTGCGGGGGTCCGACAGGCGCTTCCTCAGGATGCGAAGCTCCGCCCCCAGCAGCCCGTCGCGCTCCAGAGAGCTGATGTTGAAGAGATACTTCTGCCGTCGCAGCTGAGGCCCTCGATCGTCTGAGGGGAGACAGAAACAGGAAGTTCAGGAAAACACAGCTACACAATAAAACAAACACAAGGCCAGACAAATTATAGACACTCAGCTGATGATCGGAGTCGGTTTCCGGTCGTTTATAGTCTTCTTTTGTTGTTTTAAGTCTCTTTCTAGTTGTTTTTGGTCTCATTTGAGTGGTTTTGAGTCTTTTTGGTGCTTGTGAGAGTTTATGTAGTTATTTTGTGTCTATTTCGAGTTCTTTTTGGTCTCATTTTAGTTTTCTTAAGTCTGTTTTTAGTGGTTTTAAGTCTCTTTTTTGTTGTTTTAAGTCTCTTAAGTTGTTTTGTGTCTATTTTTGTGTTGTTTCGAGTCTCTTTCAAGTTCTTTTTGGTCTCATTTTAGTTTTCTTAAGTCTCCTTTTAGTGGTTTTGAGTCTTTTCTAATTGTTTTGAGTCTCTGCTTAGTTCTTTCGTATCCATTTTTAGTTGTTTGAGTTTTTTTTGTTGTTTTAAGCCTCTTTCTAGTTGTTTTGTGTCTATTTTTAGGTGTTTTGAGTGTCTTTTTAATGGGTTTGTGCCTATTTTTAGTTATTTGAAAGCCCCTTTTAGCTGTTTTGAATCTTTTTTGAGTCTCTTAAGTCGTTTCGAGTCTCTTTCGAGTTCTTTTTGGTCATCATTTTAATTTTCTTAAGTCTCTTTTTAGTGGTTTTGAATCTTTTCTAGTTGTATTGTGGCTCTTTTTAGTCATTTTCAGTCTCCTTTTAGTAGTTTTGAATCTTTTTTAGTTGTTTTGAGCCTTTTCTAGTTGTTTTGAGCCTCGCTTAATTCTTTCATGTCCATTTTTAGTTGTTTAAGTGTCTTTTTTTGTTGTTTTAAGTCTCTTTGTAGTTGTTTTGTGTGTGTTTTTAGGTGTTTTAAGTGTATTTTTAGTGGGTTTGTGTCTATTTTTAGTTATTTCAAACCCCTTTTAGCTGTTTTGAATATTTTTTGAGTCTCTTAAGTTGTTTTGTGTCTCTTTCTATGTCTTTTTGGTCTCATTTTAGTTTTATTAAGTCTCTTTTTAGTGGTTTTAAGTCTGTTTTTAGTTGTTTTGAGTCTTTTCTAGTTGTTTTGAGTCTCTTTCTAATTGTTTTGTGTCTCTTTTTAGTTGTTTTGAGTCTTTTTTAGTTGTTTTGTGTCTCTTTTTAGTTGTTCTGAGTCTATTTTTAGTTGTTTTTGGTCTTGTTTAGTTGTTTTAGGTGTCTTTCTAGTTTATGTTGAAGAGATATTTCAGTCGTCACAGCTGAGGCCCTCGATCGTCTGAGGGGAGACACAAACAGGAAGTTCAGGAAAACACAGCTACACAATAAAACAAACACAAGGTCAGACAAATTATCACGTTAATCCACAGGTTGAGGCTCCTCAGAGACACTCAGCTGATTTTTTGAGGCTCTTTTTAGTTATTTTTGGTCTAATTTTCGTTGTCTTCTGTTTCTTTCTCGTGATTTTAATGCCCTCTCAGTCATTTAAGGCCTTCTGTTCGTTAGTTCTGTTTAATTTAATGCCTTTTTGAATTACCCTTGAAGCTGCATAGGACAATATGGAGTTGATCACTTACTGCGGTCCCCACAACATAAGCAAAAACAAGAAACACACTTTTTTTTTTATGAGCACAACAACATCCGGAGAACCGAGTAAAGTCGAGCTGCTGGTGTGTTGAGTTTTATTTAGCTGTCGGTGAAAGAAACCAGTGAACTTCTAACGTCCAAATGAAATCCAGTAATGAAACACACACATATAAACACACACACACACACACACACACTTCCTCTCACGGCAGCCCCTCCCTCCTCTGCAACATGCATCAAGAAGTACATTAGAACCAGACAGAGGCCATCAGACTGTAAACAGGCCTGTTGATCTGCTGCAGAGAAACACACACACATAAACACACACACACTTAAACACACACACTTAAACACACACACACTCCTTTAGTCTAATCAACACTGAGATGAATCTGATTCCACTCCAGGTGCATTCTGGGTAACTGTGTATGAGAGCGCGGGTGATCAGGTCAGAAGTTATCAATACGTCTGTTCCAGGAAGCTGATTTCTGTGTTTCCTTTCAGTCGGACTGAAAACAAGCATCAGTTACTGTTCAGAAAAGACGAAAAGAAGGAATGAAAAAAGACGAAGGGAAGGAAACAAGAAAGAAGGAAGGAAGGAAAGAATGAGGGGATAAAAGAAGGAAGGAAGGAAGGAAAGAAAGAAGGAGGGAAGGAAAGAATGAGGGATTAAAAGAAAGAAGGAAGGAAGGAAGGAAGAATGAAGGAGGGAAGGAAAGAATGAGGGAATAAAAGAAAGAAGGAAGGAAGGAAGGAAGAATGAAGGAGGGAAAGAAAGAAAGAAGGAGGGAAGGAAAGATGAAGGAATAAAAGAAGGAAGGAAGGAAGGAAGGAAAGAAGGAGGAAAGGAAAGAAAGAAGGAATAAAAGAAGGAAGGAAGGAAGGAAAGAAGGAGGGAAGGAAAGAATGAGGGAATAAAAGAAGGAAAGAAGGAAGGAAGGAAGGAAGGAAGGAAGGAAGATTGAAGGAGGGAAGGAAACAAGAAAGAAGGAAGGAAGGAAAGAAAGAAGGAATAAAAGAAGGAAGGAAAGAAAGAAGGAGGGAAGGAAAGAATGAAGGAATAAAAGAAGGAAGGAAGGAAGGAAGGAAGGAAGGAAGAATGAAGGAGGGAAGGAAAGAAAGAAGGAGGGAAGGAAAGATGAAGGAATAAAAGAAGGAAGGAAGGAAGGAAGGAAAGAAAGAATGAAGGAAAAAAGAAAGAAGGAAGGAAGGAAAGAAAAGAAAGAAAGTATAAAAGAAGGAAAGAAGGAAGAAAGGAAAGATGGAAAGAAGGAAAGGCGAAAAGAATGAAGGAAGGAGGAAAGATGAAAGAGGGAAGGAAGGCAGGAAGGATGGAAGGAATGAAATAAGGAAGGGAAGATGAAAGAAGGAAGGAAAGAGGAAACAAAAGATGAAAGAAGGAAGGAAGGAAGGAAAGAAAGATGGAAGGAAGGAAGGCAGGAAGGATGGAAGGAATGAAATAAGGAAGGAAGGAAAGATGAAAGAAGAAAGGAGGGAAGGAATGAAGGAAAGGAAGATTGAAATAAATGATGGAGGGAACAAACAAAGGAAAACAATGAAGGAAGAAACGAAAGCAAAGAAACAGGAGAAAATTCAACAGACGGCACTAAAACTAGAACGAAGGGAACTAAGGAGACGTGGTTCTGGTCATCAGTCAGTCCTGAACCCACTGGAGAACTAAGTCCAGATCCAGAGACCAGGAAGCAGCAGAGACCAAACTCTGATCAGACCAGAGGAGATTTAAGGTTCTGGTGGGAACAGAACCGACACCTTCAGTCTGTGGATCCGGTTCACATCTGGAGCCACATCAGGACCTCCTGGACCTCAAACAGGTCCTCCAAAAATCACTGGTTCTAAAATGGTTCCTCAGGAGGGTCTCTGTCGGTGCTAAAGGTTCCTCATTTAGTTTGTGTGGTTCTTTAAAGTACTAAAGGTTCTTCATGTACTTCATGTGGTTCTTTAAAGTTCTAAAGGTTCCTCATGTAGTTCATGTGGTTCTTTAAAGTACTAAAGGTTCCTCATGTACTTCATGTGGTTCTTTAAAGTACTAAAGGTTCCTTATGTACTTCATGTGGTTCTTTAAAGTACTAAAGGTTCCTCATGTACTTCATGTGGTTCTTTAAAGTACTAAAGGTTCCTTATGTACTTCATGTGGTTCTTTAAAGTTCTAAAGGTTCCTTATGTACTTCATGTGGTTCTTTAAAGTACTAAAGGTTCCTTATGTACTTCATGTGGTTCTTTAAAGTACTAAAGGTTCCTTATGTACTTAATGTGGTTCTTTAAAGTACTAAAGGTTCCTCATGTACTTTATGTGGTTCTTTAAAGTACTAAACGTTCTTCACGTACTTTATGTGGTTCTTTGAAGTACTAAAGGTTCTTCACGTACTTTATGTGGTTCTTTGAAGTACTAAAGGTTCTTCATGTACTTTATGTGGTTCTTTAAAGTACTAAAGTTTCTTCACGTACTTTTTGTGGTTCTTTAAAGTACTAAAGTTTCTTCACGTACTTTTTGTGGTTCTTTGAAGTACTAAAGGTTCTTTACGTACTTTATGCGGTTCTTTAGGATACTAAAGATTCTTCACATACTTTATGTGGTTCTTTGAAGTACTAAAGGTTCTTCATGTACTTTATGTGGTTCTTTAAAGTACTAAAGTTTCTTCACGTACTTTTTGTGGTTCTTTAAAGTGCTAAAGTTTCTTCATGTACTTTATGTGGTTCTTTAAAGTACTAAAGGTTCTTCATGTACTTTATGTGGTTCTTTAAAGTACTAAAGGTTCTTCATGTACTTTATGTGGTTCTTTAAAGTACTAAAGGTTCTTCACGTACTTTATGTGGTTCTTTAAAGTACTAAAGGTTCCTCATGTACTTTATGTGGTTCTTTAAAGTACTAAAGGTTCTTCATGTACTTTATGTGGTTCTTTAAAGTACTAAAGTTTCTTCATGTACTTTATGTGGTTCTTTAAAGTACTAAAGTTTCTTCACGTACTTTATGTGGTTCTTTAAAGTACTAAAGTTTCTTCACGTACTTTTTGTGGTTCTATAAAGTACTAAAGGTTCTTCATGTACTTTATGTGGTTCTTTACGGTACTAAAGGTTCCTTATGTACTTCATGTGGTTCTTAAAAGTACTAAAAGTTCTTCGCGTACTTTATGTGGTTCTTTAAAGTACTAAAAGTTCTTCACGTACTTCATGTGGTTCTTTAAAGTACTAAAAGTTCTTCAAATACTTCATGTGGTTCTTTAAAGTACTAAAGGACCTTTAGTACTTTACGTGGTTCTTTAATGTACTAAAGGTTCCTCATGTATTTCATGTGGTTCTTTAGAGCAGTAAGGAACCCAAATCCTTCCCCTTGACTGCTTTTTTTACTTAAAAACTACTGTTCTCAAGTCTTGGTATAAAAATAGAACCAGGCGGATCCACAAAGAATCATCTGGAAAACGGCTCCTGAGAGAAACTAAGTCTGCTGAGGTTCTTCAACGCTCCATTTATGGCGCCTTCGGAGGCTCTTTAGAGAACTTCTTTCTAACAGGGAACTAAAAATGGTTCTTCTGTGGCACCACTGTGAAGAACTACTTGTGGTTCCATGTAGCACCTTTTACTTTTCGGACTAACGGCCACCAGGTACAGCAGCTGTTTGCCTCCATGTCAGAGCAATGTCTGGCTGATGAGCTCTTAGTCAAATGAAACCTCTGACTGGTGGAACTATGACTGTTGACATCTGTGGTGTTGATTGGGATCGTCAGACTCAGTTGTTAAATATGAAAACAGCTTCCTGTGGTGTCAAACTGTCAGGATTATAGCATTAAAAGTGTCCGATAAAGGTGTCTGCAACTGTTACTCTGGAGCAAACTGGATAACAGATACTCCAGCTGTTGTCTGGAGGTCTGGAGGTCGACAGCCTGATGGTCGGTCGTAACGCTTCCATCAGTCTCAGGTGTTACAGGAAGAAAAGTTCTACATCAACAGGCCTCCAGGATTGATCCATTATGACTGGAGGCAGCGGGAACAGACCACCGGTGAACAAGTGGATGTAAAACCTCTGGTAAAAGTAGCCGACTCTGTATTTTAACCCAAACCAGGAAGTCGAGCTGCTCTTTAACTCTCTGACTGATGTCTCACTCTGCAGTTTTTTCCCATCATTCCCCCTGTTCAGTGTAACAGCAGCTGACCTCCTGACTCCCCTTCCAGATGTTCTGACTCTGCTGAACATGTCCAGCCCCCCACCCCCCTCCAGTACCGACCACACCGTCCTCCACCTTCTCCCCCTGCAGGCTGCACCAGCTCCTCGTTTCGTACTTTCTGATTAACATCTCAGCACGCAGCGGATTAAACTCTTGGTATCTCCAAAACGCACAGTGGTTCAGTTCTGCTCCATTAAAATCAGCCTTCACACTGCAACATATAGTCCTTTATAGCAGGGTTTCTGTCTATAAATCACCACAAAGAACCAAAAAAGGCAACATTTTAAGACAAATTCTGAGTTTTTAGACGTATGCAGTATATTTACGTGTTAAACTGAGGGTTTTCACCATTTTACGCATTTTACGCACAGGGTTTTTCGTTCTGTAACCGCAGAAAAGTTTGTTAATGTTGTGTTAAACGTGAATTTAGAGGCACAATAAAAGACTCGGACATCATGAGGAAAGCTGATGGAAGCGGAGAGAACCTGCCGTGAATCTGGACTTTACCTTGTCCTTTATCCACGAAGCTGGTGACGGTGTTGGCCAGACCCGCCTCATGCAGCGCGCTGCCGTTCAGCTCTCCGCTGCTCAGAGACCAGTACAGCGACAGCATGTAGTCGTGGGGAATCACCAGCGGCTGCTTCTGATGCGCCTCCCGGTCGCTCAGCTTCGGTGCCTTGTTGCTGCTGCCGGTGTTTCCCCGCTGCGCCACCGGAGCCGCGCTCTGCTGCTGCTGCTTTTGCGCACCGGCGGCTCTTTGGGCAGCTCCGGTGCGCACTGGAGCAGCTCCGGCCGCTCTGGTGGCAACTTTCCCGAAACTTTTCCCCGGTGAGCCTCCACCTCCACCTCCAGCAGCAGCTCCGGTTCCTCTACCGGCTGCATGTGCGTTCAGAGCTGCGGGAGCTTTAACGTGCGCATCTCCGGCCGGCGGCCAGGAGCGCGCAGCCTCTTTGCGCCCCAAACTGAGCGCCCGGTCCCGCTGCTGCTGCTGAGCTCGGTTCACCGCAGTCACTTTGGCTTTACTCGCTGCAGCTTCACCTTTAATTAACGGCGGACCTGCGCGGATTCTCGTGATCCGCACCGGTGACGGTCTCCACGTCCCGCCGGCTCTCCCCCGGGGTTGCTCTCCCTCTCCGCCGCCTGCTGCTGCTGCCTCTCCGAGCCGGTGCTGGTGGTTCTCCGTCGGTCTGCTCCGGCTGAGTGAACCGAGGACGGGATGCAGGTAAAACAGAGTCCAGCAGCTGAGCAGAAGAAAAACGCGCTTCACAACTTTCATCCTAAAACTCTTTGACCTTTTTCATCGTAATAAACGTCAGAATTAAAGCAGTAAAAGACGCAGCAGCAGAACCCTCCGCCTCCAGTCTCTCATCCTCTGAGTTTTCTTCGCTTCACTGCAGCAGAAACCAGTGAAACGTCGCTTCTCCTGTCTGGACAGAAGAGCAGCAAAGACGTTCTAAAAGCTCGAGGAACAAATCCTTCAGATCCTGGTTCTTCCCTCCGTTCATGGTGCAGCAGATCCTCGGTCTGTCTGACAGCAGCAGTCGGCTACAACCCGGACCAGACCCGAGGAACGTGGACTGAAGCGTCTCCCAGACTTTCTGCTGCAGATCTTGTAAGAAACTTCTTTAAATCCCACTTTTTTTTTCCAACAGAGGCAAGAATGGCGTAATGCCGCTGCCTCCGTTTTTTTTTCTCTCTTTCCCTTCAAAGTTTGAACTCGGTCCAGTGAAAATATTTCGCTCACACAGCAGCAGCAGCCTGCAGGTGCTCGACGATCCTCCAGAACCTGGAAACGGAATTCCAGAAAAGCGTTTTAATTGCGGCGTGATGTCACCGCGTCCGAACTCATTTAGCAGCAACACGTCGTCCTCCCTGTTTCCACACACACACACACACACACACACACACACACACACACACACACACACACACACACACACACACTGAAAGTAAAAACTAACTTTGCATTAAATGAGCTGCAGTTTTTCAGTTTTTGTTTCTGGTTCCTGACTGTTTGGGGGCCTGAAGGCAGGTTTAATGAGTTAATAAGGTCATAAGGTCACCGGCCTCTGACCCTGGACCAGTTATTTTTTTTGTATCTTTGCAGTCGTTTTGCATCTTTTTGCAGCTTTGTCTCTTGTTGTTGGCTGTTTTGCATCTTTTCCGCAGTTGCTTTGCGTTTTTTTGAAATGATTTTGCATCCTATCACGGGTGTTCGGCATCACTTTTTAGCTATTTTACATCTTTTTGCAGTTTTGTCTTTTGAGAGTCGCCCTGCATCACTTTGTGGTGATTTAGCGTTTCCTTTGCAGGTATTTTGCATTTTTTTTGCAGTTGTTTTGCATCATTACGTCCACCAAGGAGGTCATGTGATGGCCGGCGTTGGTTTGTTTGTTTGTCTGTTTGTTTGTGTGCAAAATAACTCGAAAACTCATCGACGGATTTGGATAAAATTTTCAGGAAATGTGTGAAATGGGACAAGGAAGAAATTATGAAATTCTGGGACTGATCCGGATCACCGTCTGGATCCAGGATGTTTGTTAATGTAAGTCTAACCCGGTGGACAATTAAATGTGGTTTACTCTAAAAGCCACCAGAGGGCACTCTTGTTTTTGGGGTGACCCCCTCTGACCACATGACATTTTGGGTCTCCACGCGACAGACAGCGACAGTGACGGAGTTCTCTTTCCTTCCTGAGCGACATGCGCACGGTTGGGCCGGCATTCTTATCTCCGGTTGTCTAAGAAGCTGGGAGGCTGTTAGGAGCTGCTGCACTAGAGACCGCACCTGTTCATTAGGTCGGATGGGGTGAAGGCCGCATTGTCGGTAGGACATTTGAACTGTATGTAATTACATTTGTATCTGTAACGTTCCATAGAAAATATGTGAATTGGGAGATTGTGTTCCTTAGCGGAGGTATGCGCTCTCTGAGGGCTTTTCTAGTTTGGGGATTATTAGGCTGTTTTGCATCCTGTCATGGTCATTTAGCATCACCTCCCAATCATTTTACATCTTTCCAAAGTTATTTTGCATCTTTTTGCAGCCATCTTGCTTCCTTTTCTGGCCATTTAGCTTTTTTTTGCAGTTTCTTTGCATCTTTTTGCAGTTCTGTCTCTTTTTTGAGTCGTCTTACATCACTTTGTGGTCATTTAGCATCATTTTCACATCTGTTTTGAATGCTTTTAGGGTTTTTTAACATCATTATGCAGTTATTCAACATCTTACAGTTATTTTGCGCCTTTTTTGTATCTTTTAATGCTCATTTTGCATGTTTTCGCAGCTGCTTTGTGGTTATTTCGCTTCCCTTTGTGGTCGATTTCCATCTTTTTGCAGTTATTTTCCACATTTTTGCTGATGTTTTGCTGTTTTTTGCAATCATTTTGCAGTTTTTGTGGTCGTTTTGTCTGTTTTTGTAGTTAACTTGCTGCAGTTTTACATCTTTCTGTTGTTGTTTAGCATCACTTTGCAGCTCTTTTATGTCTTTTTGCAGTTGCTTTGCATTTTTTGGTGAGTTATTTTATATCTTTTGCAGCTATTTGCAGGTGTTATTTAGTCAATTTGCAATTAATAATCTTTTCACAGTTACTCTGCATCCCTTTTGTGGCTATTTTGCTTCTTTTTAAAGTTATTTTGCATCATTTTTTGGCTCAGTTTGCATTTTTTTGCAGGTGTTTTGCAACTTTTTCCCACTATTCTGTGTCTCTTTGATGTTGTTTTGCATCCTTTAATTTTCCAGAACATCATCTGTCAACAGATTCAATGAGCACATTTAGATTTTATAAATACAGACACCAAATCCTCACGTTTGCTTCGGTTAAAAACCACCACTGTCCCAGCTTTTATTTTTAAAGTACAAGGTAAAGTCTAACAGGGCGACGCTTCACTTCCAGGTCAAACTGAAGAGGCTCTGTTGAAGTTCCTGTGGACCAAACTGGGATCTTCATCATCATCGTCTTCGCAGCTCGGTGGAATTCTTCACTTGCAGATGCGTCAGAACTTCTCCAGTGAGTCTTCTAGATCTGCAAACAAAAGGTAAACATCTGTTAACCCACAGCTGAAAGAAGCGACTGCTCTCTGGTGCTCCTGTGTGAAGCTCTTTAATCAGCTCCGCCCAGCGTTTTAACGTCTTTAATATCTTCTAAAATCATTCATGCTTTGGTGACATGATATTCTGCAGACAAAAGAACTGACGGACCAGAAATAAAGCCCCTCAGTCGGGCTCTCAAACATCCACGTTTGCAGTTTTCCTCCCTGGGTTCTGATTCTAACGCTCTCTGCCAGTTTAATTTACGGTGCCACGAGCAGCGCCAGCCTGCTGCCATAAATCCAGCTCAGACCAAACTCGAGGAATAATTAGCAGCCCGGTTCAAACCCGGAGCTTTTGGCAGCGCGGAGGCTCTCTGGTGGTTTGAAACCGGAGCCGGTTCTGGTTCTGGTGCCGTGTTTGTGTTTCCCTCTCTGACTCCTGTGGATGCAGAGAGCTGATTGGACGATACGAGGCCGTCGTGGATCAAACATGAGATCAACCTGAGGAGACAGTGATCAGCAGCGAACTGAGGTTTTCTCTCAGCACATGTTTGGACTTTTAGGTTCGGCTGCGTCGGTAACACAAAGGACTGAAACACATCACAAGCTTTGACTTTAATCATCTGAACACGTGCAGCCATGTTTGACTGTGAGGCTCTTTACACAGCAGACAACCGGAGTGTTTAATCAATGATCTGAGAGGCAGCTGAAGACCTTTGTGAGCCTGAAGTCTGACCTGATGGTGGAGCTAGAGAGCAGCTTTCTGCAGCTACTCTGAATAGTTTTCCAGTTTTGTCCTCTTTGAGAGTTGTTTTGCATCATTTTGTGGTTCTTCAGTCTTGTTTTAAAGTCATTTGGCATCTTTTTGTCATTGTTTTGCATCCTGTTATTGTTGTTTAGCATCACTTAGCCATTATTGGTCCTCTTTACAGTACTTTTGCATTAATTTTGTGACTTTTTTGTGGTCACTTCTGTTCTTTTGTGGTTGTTTAACGTTGCTTTTCGGATCCTATTTGTAGTTCTTTTGCATTGTTCTCCAGTTTTGTCTCTTTTGAGTTGTTTTATATCATATTTTGGTCATTTAGCATCTATTTTATCTTCTTTTCTGTAGTTTGTGTTTATATTGTTGTTGACAAACATTTCCAATAAAATCAATTATAGAAAAACATTTGAGTAGAAAATATGTGTTGGAACTTCTGCATGTAAACAACTACAACTCCCAGTTCTTGTCTCTCAACAGAATCCCTGCATTTGATTAATATACAGTTTCTTTAAAAAGTATTCAACCCTCTTGGAATGCTTCACATCATGATGCTTCCACCACCGTGCTTCATATCATGATGCTTCCACCACCATGCCTCACATCATGATGCTGCCACCACCATGCTTCACATCATGATGCTGCCACCACCGTGCCTCACATCATGATGCTGCCACCACCATGCTTCACATTATGATGCTTCCACCACCGTGCTTCACATCATGATGCTTCCACCACCGTGCTTCACATCATGATGCCGCCACCACCGTGCTTCACATCATGATGCTACCACCACCATGCTTCATATCATGATGCTGCCACCACCATGCTTCACATCATGATGCTGCCACCACCATGCTTCACATCATGATGCTTCCACCACCATGCTTCACATCATGATGCTGCCACCACCATGCTTCACATCATGATGCTTCCACCACCATGCTTCACATCATGATGCTGCCACCACCATGCTTCACATCATGATGCTTCCACCACCATGCTTCACATCATGATGCTGCCACCACCGTGCTTCACATCATGATGCTGCCACCACCGTGCTTCACATCATGATGCTTCCACCACCGTGCTTCACGTCATGATGCTACCACCACCGTGCTTCATATCATGATGCTGCCACCACCATGCTTCACATCATGATGCTGCCACCACCATGCTCCACTTCATGATGCTTCCACCACCATGCTCCACTTCATGATGCTGCCACCACCGTGCTTCACTTCATGATGCTTCCACCACCATGCTTCACATCATGATGCTTCCACCACCATGCTTCACATCATGATGCTGCCACCACCATGCTTCACATCATGATGCTGCCACCACCATGCTTCACATCATGATGCTTCCACCACCATGCTTCACGTCATGATGCTACCACCACCATCCTTCACATCATGATGCTGCCACCACCATGCTTCACATCATGATGCTGCCACCACCGTGCTTCACTTCATGATGCTGCCACCACCATGCTTCACATCATGATGCTGCCACCACCATGCTTCACATCATGATGCTGCCACCACCATGCTTCACATGATGATGCTGCCACCACTATGCTTCACGTCAAGATGCAGCCACCACCATGCTTCACATGATGATGCTGCCACCACCATGCTTCACATCATGATGCTGCCACCACCATGCTTCACATCATGATGCTTCCACCACCGTGCTTCACATCATGATGCCGCCACCACCGTGCTTCACATCATGATGCTGCCACCACCGTGCTTCACATCATGATGCTGCCACCACCGTGCTTCACGTCATGATGCTGCCACCACCGTGCTTCACATCATGATGCTTCCACCACCGTGCTTCGCGTCATGATGCTTCCACCACCGTGCTTCACATCATGATGCTGCCACCACCATGCTTCACATCATGATGCTGCCACCACCATGCTTCACGTCATGATGCTTCCACCACCATGCTTCACGTCATGATGCTACCACCACCATCCTTCACATCATGATGCTGCCACCACCATGCTTCACATCATGATGCTTCCACCACCGTGCTTCACATCATGATGCCGCCACCACCGTGCTTCACATCATGATGCCGCCACCACCGTGCTTCACATCATGATGCTGCCACCACCGTGCTTCACGTCATGATGCTGCCACCACCGTGCTTCACATCATGATGCTTCCACCACCGTGCTTCGCGTCATGATGCTTCCACCACCGTGCTTCACATCATGATGCTGCCACCACCATGCTTCACATCATGATGCTGCCACCACCATGCTTCACGTCATGATGCTTCCACCACCATGCTTCACGTCATGATGCTACCACCACCATCCTTCACATCATGATGCTGCCACCACCATGCTTCACATCATGATGCTTCCACCACCGTGCTTCACATCATGATGCCGCCACCACCGTGCTTCACATCATGATGCCGCCACCACCGTGCTTCACATCATGATGCTGCCACCACCGTGCTTCACGTCATGATGCTGCCACCACCGTGCTTCACATCATGATGCTTCCACCACCGTGCTTCGCGTCATGATGCTTCCACCACCGTGCTTCACGTCATGATGCTGCCACCACCGTGCTTCACATCATGATGCTTCCACCACCGTGCTTCGCGTCATGATGCTTCCACCACCGTGCTTCACATCATGATGCTGCCACCACCATGCTTCACATCATGATGCTTCCACCACCGTGCTTCACTGGTAGGATGGTGTGTTTGTGACGATGTGCAGCGTTTGTTGTCTAGACAGACCAAAGAACCTTCTTCCAGTTGACCTCAGAGTCTCCCACATGTCTTCTGGTGACTCTAGTCCAGATTTAATTTCTGCTTTTTCCATCAGTGTCTTTCTCTTTGTCTCCCATAAAGCTTTGACTGGTGAAGAACAGACAACAGTCTCTCCTATTTCAGCTGTTGAAGCTTGTAGCTCCCTCAGAGGAGTCATAGGTGTCTTGGTGGCCTACCTCACTCGTCTCTTTCTTAATTCTGTAATTTTTAATCTCTTCATTTTTAATGTTTAATAAACCTGTCTGCTTCTACTTTAACTTTCATCATGTCCATGTATCTTCTTCTTGCCTTCTGTTTCTTTCACCTCTTGTCTGTTATGTTTGAAGGGAAGCACTCTATGTCTCCATCTTGCTGAAAGAAATAAACCTGCTTTGCTTTGCGGTAAAAGAATAAAACCTGAGAAACACTTTTTACAGTCTCTGTGTATGCAAGGAGACCCTTTCTGCACCGGAGGAATCGTGGGCGTGTTTGACATGTAAACAAACTGACCGGCTTCAGGTCAGAAAACGTCGACGCAGCAGATTCGGGAAACGCTTCGGAGGAAATGTGGTTTTCATGCAGCATTCGGGGAACATTTAATTCCTGAAAGATAACTTGTTTGAGACATGCAGCAAGAATCCAGAGTCGGAGCGAGGACATGGGGAGCACATGGAGCCCGATCCGAGCCAGCCGATAAACAGTCCTCGACCTCAACGGGCCGACGAGCTGCGCTTGATTCTGCTGAATGTCAGAGCAGCGTTACGACAACTCAGCCTGACACTGGTATCAACAGCCTGCCGCTGGTCAGGAGGTCGTCGAGACTCCACCAGCTTCAAACCGGCAAAACACAGGGTGAGATTCAACCAGCTGTTCTTCCTCACGTCATACTGGAATCAGAGGCTCCTTAAAGACTCCTTCAACTCTCAGGATGGTAAAATATTCAACTCACTCAATGATCAAACTCATTTTTATCCCGGTTCCACAGTTGCACCTCAGTTTCCAAACCCAAACAAAGATGGCGTCCCATATTTTGAAAATTCTGGCTCCAACAGTCTCTTGACTTGTTAAGATGTGGTGTAATGTGGTGCATCTGCTTCATGTCAGTAAGTTTTCATTGCCTTTGAGTCGTTTCATGGTGGTTTACCAATGCTTTGCTGTTATTTTGCCTTTTTTGAAATGATTTTGCATCCGTTTAGCATCTCTTCATGGTGATTTAGTATCACATTTTAGTTATTTTACACCTTCTTACAGTCACTTTGCATCCCTTTCTTTCCGTTTAGCTTTTTTTTTTGCAGTTTTGTTGCTTTTTGGATTCATCTTGCATCAGTTTGTGGTTGTTTAGCATTGTTTGTAGTAGTTTTGCAGTTTTTGTAATTATTATACGTCTGTTTTGCATCCATTCATGGTTGTTTGGCGTCACTTATTAGTTATTTAACATCTTTTTACAGCATTTTTGCAGTCACTTTGAATCCTTTGTGGCCATTTAGCATCTTTTTCTTGCGGTCATTTTGTGTCTTTTTGCAGTTTTGTCTCTTGTTGCCGGTGCCTTGCATCACTTTGTGGTGGTTTAGCGTTGCTTTGCTGTTATTTTTGCATCTTATTTGCGTTTGTTTTGCGTTTTTTGAAATGATTTTGTGTCTGTTTTGCATCTCTTCATGATTATTTGGCATCACTTTTGAGTTATTTTACATCTTTTTGCAGTTGTTTTGCATTTTTTCAGATGATTTTGTATCAGTTTTGCATCCCAACATGGTTGTTTGGCATCACTCTGGAGTTATTTTATGTCTTTTTGTGGTCATTTTGCATCATTTTCTGGCCATTTAGCTTTTCTTTGCAGTTACTTTGCATCTTTTTGCAGCTTTGTCTCTTTCTGGAGTCGTCTTGCATCACTTCGTGGTTGTTTACTGTCGCTCTACAGTTATTTTGCGTAATTTTTGCAGTTGTTGTTTTGCTTTTTTAAAATTTATTTTGCATCTGTTTTTATGCAGTTATTTAACATCTTATAGTTATTTTGCATCCTTTATCCTTTTGTGGTCATTTAGCATCTTTCTTTTGCCGCTACTCTGCATCTTTTTGCAGTTTTGTCTCTTTTTAGAGTCGTCCTGCGTCATTCTGTGGTCGTTAAGTGTGTTTTTGCCGTTGGTTATCAAACATTGCTTTGCAGTCGTTTTACATCTCTTTGCGGTTATAAACAACAGCTCCTTACTGTCTGTGCTGCAGCCACTTTAGGGCGTTTCACACCTTCTTCTTCTGCATTTTGAGAGCAGCATGCTAGCAGCAGCTTCAAGCATTAAAGGATCATTCTGGTTCATTTCAGCCTGCTGGATTTACCATTAATGGTTGTGTCTCCATGCATCTTGCTAACTTCTCCACCCCTGTTGTAGAGATTCAGCAGAAGGAGAAGGAACAGCATACATCCGGGAAGCCTTCCTGCTCTACACTGGTCCACTGACTGTCCACTCAGTAAATCTGCTGACTGAAAATGAGCCATGAAAGTAAACCGGACACAGAAACCGTGATCCGACATTGTGCTCAGATTAAAGCTGCATCGATCCACACACCTCCACACTGGTTCGTTCTCATCATCAGGCTGACAGAACCCTGAGCGTCTGCCTGGATTCAGTAAATGGTTAAATCCATCATGTTTCGCCTCCTCGGACTTTGCAGCGCAGCAGCAGCAGTAATAACAGAGCAGGAGGCTGATATTTGGACAGACAGGGGTGAGTGACGCTGCTCAGCCACACGGCCAGACGGCGTCTGCAGTGAGGTTACACCGAAAAAACAAAGAGTCAATTTGTTCATAAGCCTGAAACCTGCAGCTCTGTTTATAAAACGTTTGTTTAGGTGGCAGGAAATATAGAATATTCATGGTTTGGAATCACACGTGTGTCAATATCGGTCCTTTATTTTATAATTGGAAATATTAGTCACACTGTCTGCTGATGTTAAAATAGCTGCAGCTTCATGACGTTTCGAAGGAAGGACTCTTCATTTAGTAACACACCAACCTGCAGCGCTGTGAGACGAGAAGGTTCACACACTGTTCTGTTTTCTAATAGAGTAATAATGATAGTTTATCCCAGCAGCAGGATGCAGGCTTTTCTTCTGAGTTATCATTTTAGGCTAAAGCCACATTCAGATTTCTGTCTGTAGAGCAGGAGAGATGAACCCTGAGTCATTTCAGTTGTAATTAAAGATGAAATAACCTGCTTTAATTTCGACTTCATCCAGTGTCACAGAGAAAAATAAAACACCATATCAAGCAGTGTTGCTAAAAGCTAATTAGCCTAGCCTAGCAGTGTAGCAGTAAGACTGTCTCTGCTGACTTTGATTCTTCCTGAATTTATGTGATTTGGTTTCAGACTAATTGATTTGAACACAGAAACACTCGTTTGTTTGTTTTGATTCTATTGTGTTTTTATGCCTTGTCTTTCTTTTATCTAATTTTGATATTTATTATTCTAATATTTAGCCTTATTAAAGGTTTCTCTTTATTCTATTCTATAAAAATCATTGACTGTGTATAAAAGGTGGATGAAGCATCTGGTTGTGAAAAGTAAACCTGCGTTCTCTCTAACAGCCAGCAGGGGGCGACTCCTCTGGTTGGAATAAGAGTCTGATTGTATTAAAGTCAAGAAGGAAATAGTTCTACTTCTCACTTGATTTGTTACCTCAGTAAACATTTTCCTAATGAGTCTGTGGTCTCAGTCTCTATTCTCAAGTCTCCTTCAACACTGCAGGTTGTTAACTTAGTAAATTATGGTCCCACTTGGAGGAAAGTAGACAATAAAGCAGAGTATGATGGAGGCTACTGATCGAGCTTTGTACTTAAGTTTTGCCCTTTAGTTTGTCCTTCAGATCCAGAATACAAAAAGACTGAATCAAGATTCAAAACAATCACAAAGTGATACAAAAATTAGGATAAACAGAATCAAAATAACCACAAACAGACACAAAAAGGCTGCAAAGAGACACAAAACAACCACAAACGGATTCAAAACAACCACAAAGAGACATAAAATGACCAAAAATAGAATAAAAACGACCACAAGGACACACAAAATGACCACAAAGAAACACAAAATGAACACAAAATGACCACAATGAGACATAAATTGACCACAAAGAGACACAAATTGACCGCAAAGACACACAAAATGACCACAAAGAGACACAAAATGACCACAAAGAGACACAAAATGACCACAAAGACACACAAAATGACCACAAAGAGACGCAAAATGACCATAAAGAGACACAAATTGACCACAAAGACACACAAAACAACCACAGAGCCTCAAAATGACCACAAAGAGACATAAATTGACCGCAAAGACACACAAAATGACCATAAAGAGACACAAAATGACCATACAGAGACACAAAATGACCACAAAGACACACAAAATGACCACAAAGAGACGCAAAATTACCACAAAGACACACAAAATGACCACAAAGAGACACAAATTGACCACAAAGACACACAAAACAACCACAGAGCCTCAAAATGACCACAAACAGACAGAAATTGACCACACAGTGATGCAAAATGGCCACAAAGAGATGCACTTGTTACATCTGATTAAAACAAACGAAAAAACAATATGGCGATGACCAAATTCCAAACTGTAGTCAACAAACCAACAGATCACATGTTGATGGCTTTGTTTATCTTTTATATACAGTACGTGGTAGAAATATAGGAACAGTCTAAACAAAAGCTCATGTATGGAAACGTAGAAATAAACCGCCTCAAAAAACATTTAAATGTGTCTTTTTCATCACTAAAATAAGTTTTGTCTTTATTAAATGGTTTATTTCTGCATTTCTTTCCTTAAAGAGGTTAACCTGGGGTCACACGTCCTGCCATTAATATATTAATTAGCTCAGAAACCTCTGTACTATGAGCAAAGATGGATCTAGATCAGTTTAAGATAGACTCTGTATATAAATATTGGTGTAAGCTCTCTTTAGGATGTGAATTTAGGTCTCTGGATGCCTCATCTCAGTTTCCTCTGATTTCAATCCTCCTCATCTGCTCCGAGTTAGCGCTGTGTGTACTCTGTGTTTGTGTAGATGCAGCCTGTTGCGTGTCACACTGACAGAAACAACATGGGCTTATTCATCAGTGTAACGGAGATTCATCACGTAAACAGGACACGCTTTATCTGCACGTTATAAATAAACCAACGTACAAATAGGTCAGAGGTACTCTGAGGTCTAACTTAAAGCAGGAGGGTTTGCCGAAGTGATGCAGGAGCTTTCATTCAGTGTCGAGACGTACTTTCACTTAAAAAGGCTGCAAGAGTCACAAAATGACCACATAGAGAGGCAAAATGACCACAAAGAGACATAAAATTACTCCAAAGAGACACAAAACAACCATGAAAAGACTTAAAATAACCATAAAGAGACATAAAATGACTACAAAGAGACTCAAAATGGCCACAAAGACTCTTAAAATGACTGCAAAAAGACAGAAAATGGCCAGAAATAGACTTGAAATGCTGCAAAGAGACACACAATGACCACCAAAAGACTCATGAAGCTGCAGAGAGACACAAAACAAAAACAAAGAGCCGTCATTCGTTAAACTTCTTAATTTAAAAAATGCATTTAAGTGAAAAGGCCTACTTCACCAGATAAATTATACATTAAATAGTTGCATGTTTTTGTTTTTGTTGATAATGAGCACCCAAAATGAACATTACATTAAAAACATCATCATTATCTTCTCATAGTGAAAAATAAGGAAACACCTGTTAACTACTTCTGTTGGATGGTTAAAATTAATCACAATCTGAATGAAACATGATCAAAAACACAGCTAGCAACTTATGCCACTAGCTAGCAAGAAGCTAACACCCATATTAGCTCCTTTGATATTGCAAGCTAATGACCACGTTAACTTGTTTGAAGCTCAACAGTCATGTTAGCTTGCTTAATATTAAGCTAACATGGATGTTAATTTATTTTAAGATAATGCCCTTATTAGCTTGCAATAGGAAAAATGCTAACATTATGTTGTTATCCATGCTAACTCCTTTTAAGCTCATTACATGTCAGCTTATTACATGTAGGCCCACATTAGCTTACTTCTTGTCACAAACTAATGCCCATGTTATTACTTCTTATTGCAAGCTAAGGTGAATTTAGAATATATTTGACCTAATACCTATGTTAGCTTATTTATTATTACAAGCTAATAGGGATGTCCATTTCTTTTAAGCTAATGCCCACATTAACTTGCGATTGGATACTGATATTAGCTTATTTCATAAAGCAAAAGTGCATGTTAACATCTTTTAAACTACCGCCCACAATAGCTGATATAGAAAGCTAATGTGAAGGTTAATGTCTTTTAAGCTAATGCCCACGTTACCTTGCTTCTTATCGTAAGCAATGTGGACCCTAACTTCTTTTAAGCTAACACCGACTTTAGCTTATTTAATATTGCAAGCTAATGTAGACCTCAACTTTTTAAGCTAACACTCACATTAGCTTGTTTCTTATCGCAAGCAATGTGGGCCTTAACTTCTTTTAAGCTAACACCCATGTTAGCTTATTTAATATTGCAAGCTAATGTTTACATTAACTTCTTTTAATGCCGTGTCATATACATCGTGTATTGCAAGCTAACACCCATGTAGATTACTTTTTATCACAAGCTAAAATCGACAGTGACTTCTTTAATGCCAGTGCCATATATCTTAAATTGCAGGCTAACGCTGATGCTAGCTTACTTCTTACCATAAGCTAATGCTCATGTTAGCCTATTTCATATTGCAAGCTAACGCCCACATTGGCTTCATTCATATCACAAGCTAATCTGGATGTTATCTTCTGTTTTCATGCATTTTTCTGTGTTGTTGTCATGTTGTGTCTCTTTATAGTTGTTTTTTAAGTCTCTGTTTGGTATTTTTGCATCTTTTTGCGATTGTTTTGCGTGTATTTGTGGTCATTTTAACTCTTGTTATCGTCGTTTTTTTGTTTTTGCGTGGCTTGTTTTTAATTGTGTGGCCATTTTATGTCTCTTTGAGGTCATTTAATGTAACTTCTTTATTAAAATGATCAACATTCAAGCTCGAAATATTACTTCAAACAGAGACTCTCTATACTATATGAATGTATGACATTAAAGTGCTACTTCTACACACAGATACATCAGTACTAACAGACTAATAACAATAAAGCATAATTATTGGGATATTTAGCTGTACTTTTATTCATATAGGACACTAATAACTACTTTGAATGCTTCTCCATCACAGCTATATTTACAGTATGAAGTTTTTCACTGATATTTTTGCTTTTATCATATTATTTTCATTTCTTTATCATAACCGAAGCCCTGGCTCCTGGAAATGATCATCGTGAGGACTCTCTTTCAGTTTAAACCGTCACCTGATCTGAACCAGAACCAGCCTGAACAGAGCTGCTGCTGGATTTCCTGCCGGGCCTGATGTTCTTCCAGTGCCACCTTCAGGCTGCTGCCATCCTGTTGTTCCTCCCCTGGAACAAATTGAGAACATCCAGAGGAGTTTACAGGTTGCAGGTGCTCCAAACAATGTGACACGGATCACTGCCGGAGTCTGTATACTGGTTTCCTCATCGCTCCGAGAGGACTGCTGGCTGGGAGACTGAACTCGTCAGCATCACAGAGAGACTGAAGTCAAACGTGGAAACTGTGAGCGTCGTGGACACGCTCGGTGAACCGTGAACCCTTAGCGGTGACCCTCGCGCAGAGTTAAAACACAAGAAACTAGACGTACAATCAGGCCGACCGCATTTACGTCAGCGCGTGTTGTTGTTGTTGTTATGAGGGAACATGTTAGTTATTGTGTGGACGCTGTTTCCTGGAAAATGTCTGAGGCGGTTGTTGTGTGTTTATTTGGTTGTTACCACCAGAAAGGTGCTTCAAGAGGTTTATTAAGTCGTTTCAGAAATTTACAGTTAACTACGAGACAAAACACAAGAAAGCAACACAGAAAATACACAAAAATGGTTCAGTCAGAGCAGTTTAAGGGTTTTCTCTCCCTCACCTTCAGTAAAACACTTTCACTAAATCACAAATCCTCATTGAATACTTGCTTGACAGTGTTCTGAAGATAAATTAGCTGTTTGTCTCGTAGATGTCCTCTGTGGTCTTGTGTTGTGTAGCATTCCTATTAGGTGAAGTAAAGCTGTAAAACTATATTTGTGCTTTATGCACTGTGTGATTTCTGCAGAAAAATGCATTTTAAAGTAACAGGACATTGATATTTGAGATGAAACCCAAATTATATCATTGAATATATCCAAGGAAGGATTAGTGTAGCCCCTCAGCTCTGAGCCAGACCACACAGAGACACAAAAAGAGCACAAAATGACAACAGACATGCAAAATATAGACAAAGAGACTCAAAACAACCTCAAAAAGACACAAAATGACCACAAAAAGATGCAAAATGACCTCAAAGATGCACAAAATGACCACAGAGAAGCAAAAATAAAGACGCAAAATGACCATAAATAGACTCAAAAAGAGCACAAAATGTAACAAAATGACCACAAAAAGACATAAAATGATGACAAAAGACTCAAAATAAACACAAAATGACCACGAAAATGCAAAATAATGACATCAAGACTCAAAACCACCAGAAAGAAATACAAAATGGCCACAAAGAGACACAAAATGACCACAAAGAGGCTCAAAACTAGCACAAAATGTAATATAGTGACCACAAAACGACATAAAATGACCACAGAGACGCAAGATAATGACAAAGAGGCTCAAAACAACCTCAAAAAGACACAAAATGACCACAAAAAGATGCAAAATGAGCTCAAAGATGCACAAAATCACCACAGAGAAGCAAAATAATGACACAAAGACGCAAAATGACCACAAATAGACTCCATAAGAGCACAAATTGTAACACAATGACCACAATAAGACATTAAATGATGAAAAGAGACTCAACATAAACACAAAATGACCACAAAAAATGCAAAATAATTACATCAAGACTCAAAACCACCAGAAAGAAATGCAAAATGACCACAAAGAGACACAAAATGTCCACAAAGAGGCTTAAAACGAGCACAAAAAGTAATATAATGACCACGAAAATACATAAAACGATGATATAGAGATGGAAAATAACTTCATAGTTACAAAAACGATCACAGAGAGGCAAAATAATGTAAAAAAAAAAAAAAAAAGCAAAACAACCACAAAGAGACACAAACGCTAAAAGACAAACCAGCACAAAGAGTCACAGGATCAAAACAACAACATGCAAAACAACCACAAACAGACGCAAAAACAAATTAACCACCTATCATTTCTGTCTGTTTTGTGAGTCTGTGGTTGTTTTGATTGTCTTTGCAGTTCTTTTGTGTCTATTTTTATTCATTTTGTGTCTCTTTGTGGTCGTTTTCTGTTGTTTTGTGTCTGTTGATGCTTGTTTTGAATCACATTGGTTGTTTTGTGCTTATTTGTGGTCATTTTGTGTCTCTCTTTGCATTTCTTTTGTCTCTTAGTCGTTCTTTTGCGCTGTTTTCTTAGATTTTATGGTCGTTTTTCATTTCTCTGTAATCATTTTGTGTCTCTTTGTGGTTGTTTTGTGTCTCTTTGTGGTTGTTTTGTGTCTCTTTGTGGTCATTTTGTGTTTCTTTGTGACTTTTTTGTGTCTCTTTGTGACTGTTTTGTGTCTCTTTGTGGTCATTTTGTGTTTCTTTGTGACTTTTTTGTGTCTCTTTGTGACTGTTTTGTGTCTCTTTGTGGTCATTTTGTGTCTCTTTGTGGTTGTTTTGTGTCTCTTTGTGGTCCTTTTGTGTCTCTTTGTGGTCGTTTTGTGTCTCTTTGTGACTTTTTTGTGTCTCTTTGTGACTGTTTTGTGTCTCTTTGTGACTGTTTTGTGTCTCTTTGTGGTCATTTTGTGTCTCTTTGTGGTTGTTTTGTGTCTCTTTGTTGTCATTTTGTGTCTCTTTGTGGTCATTTTGTGTCTCTTTGTGGTTGTTTTGTGTCTCTTTGTGGTCATTTTGTGTCTCTTTGTGGTTGTTTTGTGTCTCTTTGTGGTCCTTTTGTGTCTCTTTGTTGTCCTTTTGTGTCTCTTTGTGGTTGTTTTGTGTCTCTTTGTGACTGTTTTGTGTCTCTTTGTGGTTGTTTTGTGTCTCTTTGTTGTCCTTTTGTGTCTCTTTGTGGTTGTTTTGTGTCTCTTTGTGACTGTTTTGTGTCTCTTTGTGGTTGTTTTGTGTTTCTTTGTGACTTTTTTGTGTCTCTTTGTGACTGTTTTGTGTCTCTTTGTGGTCATTTTGTGTCTCTTTGTGGTTGTTTTGTGTCTCTTTGTTGTCATTTTGTGTCTCTTTGTGGTCATTTTGTGTCTCTTTGTGGTTGTTTTGTGTCTCTTTGTGGTCATTTTGTGTCTCTTTGTGGTTGTTTGGTGTCTCTTTGTGGTCCTTTTGTGTCTCTTTGTTGTCCTTTTGTGTCTCTTTGTGGTTGTTTTGTGTCTCTTTGTGACTGTTTTGTGTCTCTTTGTGGTTGTTTTGTGTCTCTTTGTTGTCATTTTGTGTCTCTTTGTGGTCATTTTGTGTCTCTTTGTGGTTGTTTTGTGTCTCTTTGTGGTCCTTTTGTGTCTCTTTGTGGTTGTTTTCAGTCTCTTTGTGGTCATTTTGTGTCTCTTAGTGACTGTTTTGTGTCTCTTTGTGGTTGTTTTGTGTCTCTTTGTGGTCATTTTGTGTTTCTTTGTGACTTTTTTGTGTCTCTTTGTGACTGTTTTGTGTCTCTTTGTGGTCATTTTGTGTCTCTTTGTTGTCGTTTTGTGTCTCTTTGTGGTTGTTTTGTGTCTCTTTGTGGTCATTTTGTGTCTCTTTGTGGTTGTTTTGTGTCTCTTTGTGGTCCTTTTGTGTCTCTTTGTGGTTGTTTTGTGTCTCTTTGTGACTTTTTTGTGTCTCTTTGTGACTGTTTTGTGTCTCTTTGTGGTCATTTTGTGTCTCTTTGTGGTTGTTTTGTGTCTCTTTGTGGTCATTTTGTGTCTCTTTTTAGTCATTTTGCATCTCTTTGTGGTCATTTTGTGTTTCTTTGTGACTTTTTTGTGTCTCTTTGTGACTGTTTTGTGTCTCTTTGTGGTCATTTTGTGTTTCTTTGTGACTTTTTTGTGTCTCTTTGTGACTGTTTTGTGTCTCTTTGTGGTCATTTTGTGTCTCTTTGTGACTGTTTTGTGTCTCTTTGTGGTCATTTTGTGTCTCTTTGTGGTTGTTTTGTGTCTCTTTGTGGTCCTTTTGTGTCTCTTTGTGGTTGTTTTGTGTCTCTTTGTGACTTTTTTGTGTCTCTTTGTGACTGTTTTGTGTCTCTTTGTGGTCATTTTGTGTCTCTTTGTGGTTGTTTTGTGTCTCTTTGTGGTCATTTTGTGTCTCTTTGTGGTCATTTTGTGTCTCTTTGTGGTTGTTTTGTGTCTCTTTGTGGTCATTTTGTGTCTCTTTGTTGTCCTTTTGTGTCTCTTTGTGGTTGTTTTGTGTCTCTTTGTGGTCATTTTGTGTCTCTTTGTGGTTGTTTTGTGTCTCTTTGTGGTCCTTTTGTGTCTCTTTGTTGTCCTTTTGTGTCTCTTTGTGGTTGTTTTGTGTCTCTTTGTGACTGTTTTGTGTCTCTTTGTGGTTGTTTTGTGTCTCTTTGTGGTCCTTTTGTGTTTCTTTGTGACTGTTTTGTGTCTCTTTGTGGTCATTTTGTGTTTCTTTGTGACTTTTTTGTGTCTCTTTGTGACTGTTTTGTGTCTTTTTGTGGTCAATTTGTGTCTCTTTGTGGTTGTTTTGTGTCTCTTTGTGGTCCTTTTGTGTCTCTTTTTAGTCATTTTGCATCTCTTTGTGGTCATTTTGTGTCTCTTTGTGACTGTTTTGTGTCTCTTTTTAGTCATTTTGCATCTCTTTGTGGTCATTTTGTGTCTCTTTGTGGTTGTTTTGTGTCTCTTTGTGGTCCTTTTGTGTCTCTTTGTGGTCGTTTTGTGTCTCTTTGTGGTCATTTTGTGTCTCTTTGTGACTGTTTTGTGTCTCTTTGTGGTTGTTTTGTGTCTCTTTGTGACTGTTTTGTGTCTCTTTGTGGTCAATTTGTGTCTCTTTGTGGTTGTTTTGTGTCTCTTTATAGTCATTTTGAATCATTTTGTAGTTGTTTTGTGTGTCTTTGTCATCATTTTGTGTCTCTTAGTGGCTGTTTTGTGTCTCTTTGTGGTTGTTTTGTGTCTCTTTGTGGTCGTTTTGTGTCTGTTTGTAGTTGTTTTGTGTCTGTTTGTAGTTGTTTTGTGTCTCTTTGTGGTCGTTTTTCTTCCTTTTGCGGTCATTTTATGTGTGTTCGTGCGTGTTTTGGATCACGTTGGTTGTTTTGTGTCTGTTTGCATTTTGTTTCTCTCTTTGTAGTTCTTTTGATTGTTTTTGTGGTTGTTTTGTGTCTCTTTATGGTTGCTTTGCTTCCTTTTGTGGTCCTTTCATGTATATTTGTGGCTTGTTTTGGATCGTGTTGGTTGTTTTGCGTCTCTTTGATGTTGTTTTCTGTATTTCTTATTCATTCACTGCTGCTGATGTGAATACTCCTGAAGCTTTGATCAACAACCTGCCGTCTGAAGTGAACCTTCAACGCCTCACCTCCCTGGACTCACCTGTCTGACCTCCACCCCCTCCCCTCTCCCCTCTCCCCCCTCCTGTATTACCTGGCAGGCTGCTGCTGCCGTTTATTTTCTCGGGGATTCGTTTTTCTGCCGCCGCTGCCAGAGACAATATTATGCTGGAAACATGCAGGTATTAACTGTTAAGATTTCAGATGGCCAAATAAACGGGGTTCTGCGGGTCCAACAGAGGGCAGATTGTGTGTGAACGGCTGCCGCTAATGAAACACATGAAGGGGAAGCTGCTCAATCACTAATAATTACTGCTGCGTCCGTCCGTCCGTCCGTGTCTCAGTCCAGGTGATTTCCAGCCGCCTCTCTCATTCATCTTCCCGCCTTTGATTTCAATGTGACATTCATTTCACGCTCATTTCCTCGCGGCCCCTCGCTCGCCGCTTCAAGGCCGGCCTTTCATTCGCCACTAAACAGCCTCTTATGCTCTGACCTTTAGCGGGCGGCGAGCTTCGGGGACAAACAGCGCTCAGCAGCAGCTAAATGATGATGGATCTGTTCTGGCCGGCGTCAGGCTTCAGTTCAACAGCACCGACTGAGCTGCACATCTGGCTGCAGGGACTCAGGGGCCGAAACGCAACACGAGACCCACTGTTGAACTGTTAATTAGGAGTTAATTGACCAAACTGTAGTCAACTGGTTATTAAAAAGTGCATTTTGTACAAATGTTAGCACAAATATTGTCGACAGAATTCAGGAAATATGTTCCTGCACCTTCTCTGACGCAGTTCAGAGTTTACTCACCAGTTATAGATGCACAAAACAACCACTAAAACAAAATGACAAATCCAATTAGTGGGCAGCTGGTAGTTTGTGTGGAACATTCTGTGTCCATTTGCAGTGGTTTTGTGTCTCTTTGTGTCTCTTTGTGGTTGTTTTGTTTATTTGTGGTTGTTTTTTGTCTCTTTGTGGTTGTTTTGTGTCTCTTTGTGGTTGTTTCATGTCTCTTTGTGGTTGTTTTGTGTCTATTTGTGGTTGTTTTTTGTCTCTTTGAGGTCGTTTTGTGTCTCGTTGTGGTCGTTTTGTGTCTATTTGTGGTTGTTTTTTGTCTCTTTGAGGTCGTTTTGTGTCTCGTTGTGGTCGTTTTGTGTCTCTTTGTGGTTGTTTTGTGTCTCTTTGTGGTTGTTTTGTGTCCCTTTGTGGTTGTTTTGTGTCTATTTGTGGTTGTTTTTTGTCTCTTTGTGGCTGTTTTGTGTCTATTTGTGGTTGTTTTTTGTCTCTTTGAGGTCGTTTTGTGTCTCGTTGTGGTCGTTTTGTGTCTATTTGTGGTTGTTTTTTGTCTCTTTGAGGTCGTTTTGTGTCTCGTTGTGGTCGTTTTGTGTCTCTTTGTGGTTGTTTTGTGTCTCTTTGAGGTCGTTTTGTGTCTTTTTGTGGTTGTTTTGTGTCTCTTTGTGGTTGTTTTGTGTCTCTTTGTGTCTTTTTGTGTCTTTTTGCGGTTGTTTTGTGTCTTTTTGTGGTTGTTTTGTGTCCCTTTGTGGTTGTTTTGTGTCTCTTTGTGGTTGTTTTGTGTCTATTTGTTGTTTTGTGTGTTTTTGTGGTTGTTTTGTGTCTTTTTGTGGTTGTCTTGTGTCTCTTTGTGTCTTTTTGTGTCTCTATGTGGTTGTTTTGTGTCTCTTTGTGGTGATTTTGTGTCTCTTAGTGGCTGTTTTGTGTCTATTTGTTGTTGTTTTGTGTGTCTTTGTGGTTGTTTGTGTCTTTCTGTGGTTGTTTTGTGTCTATTTGTAGTTGTTTTATGTCTGTATGTGGTGATTTTGCATCCTTTTCTGGTTGTTTTTTGTCTCTTTGTAGCTTTTTTGTGTCTCTTTATGGTCGTTTTGTGTTGTGGTCGTTATGTCGTGGTCCTTTTGCATCTCTTTGCAGTTGTTTTGTGTTTCTTTTGTTGATGTTTTGCATCAGTTTGTTATAATTTTGTGTCTTATTGTGGTCGTTCTCCTTTTTTGTGGTCATTTTGCATGTCTCTGTAGTTGTTTTGTGACAACGAAATCAATCAATGAGACACAAAAGAACTGAAAAGAGACACAAAACAACCTCAGGTCTGATTTTGTTCAGAGTTTACTTGCTTGTTATTTGATGATGTAAAACATAGTTTCTGTCTTTTCATTTTCACAGACGGTATTTAACATGTTAACATGACTGGACTTCCAGGAACTGTTGCACTAGGAGCAGTTTATTGGTGCACAGGGAGACTACATTGATGGGAATGGTGGTCAGTTTTAACTCAGGTATTGAAGTATTTAAACAGATCAGCCTCTGAGCTTCAGCACATACAGCTGTAAATAACATAATAGATGACACATTAAAGTCTGAGATGGGCAGCTTTGAATTATCACAACCGACTTTCACTGAAAAAAAGACAAGCCGGATTTTAATTTCAATCTCTGGTCGTCTGGTAATCATGAAAAACAAGACGGATTTAGAGCTACAGTGATGGAAATACAGTATCGTCTGTGATGACTGTCTCAGAGCAAACAACCTCCATCTGAGTCTGAGTGCAGGAGCAGAGCGCCATCTGCAGTCTGAGATCTCCTGCTGCAGCACAAACGCATACAAGAACAAATCAAAACACAAAATGACCAAAACATGATGCAAGATTATTCTGAAGAGACACAAATTGATGAACATGATGTTAAAAACAACCACAAGAAGATGAAAATGACCAAAACAAGATATGAACTGACTAAAAGAGGCTTGCAAAATGATTCAAACAAGAAATAAAATGACCAAAATGATAATAAATACAGCTACAAGATGATGAAATGACCAAAACAAGACACAAAATAAGAAACAAAAAAAAGGGCGCTTAAAATGATTAAAAAGAATCAAAATGTGCAAAAAAAACTAAATGCAAATTAACCAATACAGGATGTAAAATGACACTGAAAAGGCACAAAATCACCAAAATAAGACACCAAATTAGAAAAATAAGACACAAAATGACCAAAATAAGACACAGACCATTGAAAAGACATTTAAAATGACCAAAACAAGATACAAATGGACTGAAAAGGTTTGCAAAATGACTAAAACAAGACATAAAATGATTTTTTTTAAAAAGACGCAAAATGAGCAAAATGATCATAAATACAGCCACAAGATGATGACATGGCTGAAACAAGACACAAAATAAGACAGAAAAGGACCAAAATGATGTTAAAATCAACCACAAGATGATGAAAATGACCAAAATAGGACAAAAACCATCGAAAAGACACTCAAAATGACCAAAAAAAATAATAAATGCAGCCACAAGATGATGAAATGATCAAAACAAGATACAAAAGTGTAAAATAAGATGCTAAAAATAACTGAAAAGATTCAAAATTTCCACAAAACAAAGTGTAAATCGACCAATACAGGATGTAAAATGACACTGAAAAGCACAAAATCACCAGAATATTATGATAAACAACCACAAGATGATGAAATGACCGAAAGAAAACTGATCAGGATTGAGGTCATATGACTCATTTCATTTTTATCCTCTTTCTGCTCTTTATGTTCAATTTATATTAAAATCTGAAGAAATGATTTTTAAAAAATAAAATAAAAAACGTACACATATAGAATTAATTAAGCACAATGTGACACAATTATACAAACACACCATATCATCAAATGTGCTAAAATACTAATTATACTAAATGAAGAAGTATGAGTGTGTAATATTTATATTATAAAGCTAACAGAATGGACTCCTGTACCTCACATGTCATGTCTATGTGTGACCAGCAGGTGGTGCTGAAGCCTCAACAAACACAACCAGCTGTGGTTCACCTCCACAGGACACATGAAATCTCGACCTCATCTGTGGCTTCAACATCCAGTTCTTCAGAGTATATAACTTATTTACTAAATATGACTCAGAGTTGAGGACATTTAAATAACCTCACAGAGCCTCCTGGTTTTTAATGTGTTTATCAAAGAAGATCCAGAACTTTGTGTCCTTTAAGAAGCCTGATATGTTCACTGGTTGTTTTAAGAATCATAATGATTAATAATAATGATGATGATTAGTTGATTTACCAATTAGTCTTTTTTATATATTGTTTTCTACAACTGTAAACTCAACATCTTTAGGTTTTTTTGACTCCAGAACAGACAAGGAAATCATTTACTGACTTCCTGATCAGGTGTTTTTAATCATCCTGCATCCACTAAACAGGAACTCTGTGCTGTGACAGTAAATTTAATGAGGCCATGAAGGGTTTTACCGTCATACTAAACATGTTCAGAGTTACAGGCCCTTGAAGTACATAGAGGAGGGTCCAAATTTATCACTTTTAATGGACTTTTTCCATCATTTCTGAGATTTATACCTTCATCAGTTCAGCAGACAAACTCATGACATGTTCAGGGCTGAAAAACACGTCTGAGCTCATCAAATCAATGTTAGATCCACTGAAAGCATCACAGTCTAAAGTTTATTGTTCTGCACATTTTTTCCTTTAACCACATGAATTCTACAGTATTCCTACTTTTAGTTTAACATTAAATATTTTTAAAAAGTCTGGTGACAATTAAGCTGGTAAAATGCTTCCCATGTCTCTACATAATATAACATGTTAGCATGCTAATGGCTAAGGGGATTGTTTTACATGTTTAGTTTATGATATGTTTAAAAATTATTTCAGATTTTTCTCTTGTCTTATTTATGTAATAAAACATTTTCGACTGGTATTGGAGCATAAAAATAGAGTTTTTTTGAAGTTCAGGAAACAAGAAGGGGTTATAGTTCGGCTTAGCTAACTCACTGCAGTTTAGTTTTTACCTGTTCTTTTCTGTTCCTTTTAATCCTGTAACGGTTTTTATCTGACCTTATTTTTGTTCAAAATAAGGTCCGATTCTGGTTGTAACTCAGTTTTGACTAAATATGTAGTTACTGTTTGGTTTTGCATCATGCAAGTAGCTCTTTAGCTAACATTAGCATGCTAACACACTCATAGTGACAATGCTAACATGGTAATGGTAACCTAGTAATGTGTTTCTCTTGCCTGCCAACTTAATATAGCATGTTAGCATGTGAATGACTTTGATAATTTTGTGATATATTTAAAAAATATTTTAGATGTCACTTTAATGTTATTCACGCGGTGAGACAGTTTCAAATCTTATCGAGCATCATACTTGAACTTTCAAATTTCAGGATTCATTAAAGAAGTGGTTAATTTAGTTTTAGCTAAGGCTAACAGTTAGCGGCAGTTTAGTTGTTAGATTAAAGAATTATTCAAGATTTAGCTTTATAGCTGAAGCTAATTTAGCCGTATTTTCCTGTTTCCTGAGCTTTTAACATTTATTTCTCCAAATGCCTGAAGAATTAATTTTTTTCTACCACACAGATAAGACAAAAGGTAAATCCTACAGCATGTGCTATTAAATTAAAAAGAACTAGAAAACCGAGGTAACAAGTAACTGAAGCGCATTAGCTAAAGCTAGCTGTTAGCATTAGCTAGCTGTTAGTATTAGCTGAAGCTAATTTAGGTACATTTTCCTGTTTCCTGAGGTTTCACCTTGTAACTCCTCCAAGCCTGACAAAACAAAGCTGTTCCACCTTCTAAAATCCTTCCTTAACATATATTAAACCATAACTGTCAGAGGATTAATCAAGTCATCTGTGTACCAACATGCTATGCATTGCAAAAGCTAAGGTAGCTAACATGCTGATGGTAAGCTGGTGATGTGTTTTCCACCTTAGCATAGCATGCTAGCATGTTCATGACTTGGGCATTCATCTCACATTTGTGGCTAATTTCATATTTAAAATTGGTTTAAGATTTAGCTTTGTAGCTAATTTATCCACCGTTTTCCTGAAGTTTGAATCCTTAATTATCCAAATGCCTGAAGCAGTAAAAGTTTTCTACCAAATATATGAGACAGAAGTTAAATGTTAAATCACAATGAAGAAAAGTAACAGCAAAAGCTAACTAGCCTAGCTTAGCAGAGAACCAGTAACTAACTACTGTCTCTGCAGCCTTTGGCTCTGGTGGATTTCATTTGTTTATTAATTTTTAAATATATGTTTTAAATATGAATTTATTAAAGCATAAAGAAATAAAATTAAGGTTTTAGACACAATTTGGTTTCATTTGTGTGAACTTCACGGAGGGACTTTGTGAGCCAGAATAGACGCCTAGTTTTATTTTGTATTTAATAAAACATGTATTATTATTATTATTGTTGTTGTTGTTGTTGTTGTTGTTGTTGTTCTTGTTATTAGTAGTGTTATATTTATATATTGTATTATATATGTATTATAGAAGTCATTAGTTGGCTTCATCTCAGTCTGAGCTGAAAAACCTTCTGATGTATGACAAACATCTGTTCTGGTATTCTGAGGAATCCCAGTCTTTATGATTCACTGCCTGTTGTCAGTTTGTGCTTCCTGTCTAAACTCCCTTATCTCCATTTTACCTCTCAGTCTCACTTCTCTCTCCTTCATGACATTTCAAGAGAAACCTTATCTGACGTTCCATTTCCCGTTTTGCCCTAATGTGAGCGTTGTGTTGTTGAGTTCTTAGACTCGTGGCCTTTAAGGCTTCCACTTTCTCATGAGGTGACGTCGCTGCTTTTGTCTTTCACTTCTCTTTTCTTTGGCATCATGGTGCTTTAATAAATGTCATCTGAGATATGAGTAACTCCACAACGGCACGCTCGCTTGGACTTTGCCTTCAGGCCGATGAGTAAACTTTCCCTTATGAGCCCGAGTGGAGCTTCTCTTTCTACTGTTCATCCTCTGAGGAGTTTTCCCTTTTAGCTTTTACACTGTAGTCATAAAGTACACAAAGCAGAAAGTCCTCAAGCAGCAGCGGAGTCCAGAATCACATCACTGAGAATAAATGATGTTGAGAAAATTTACCACATGCAGCATAAAAGCCGGACGGACACAAAAAGACCAAGAGAGACACGAAACGTCTGCAAAGGGAAGCCAAGTCATGACAACGACATGCAAAACAGCTGCAAACGGACACAAAGCAGACACAAAAAGACACATGACATCTGCAAAAATGCACAAAATCACCACAATGAGACACAGTTTCACTAATAAAGGGACACAAATCACTGCAAAGAGATACAGCATGACCACAGAGAGCAAAAATGGCTATAAAAAGGCACATATTGCCACAAGAAGACAAAAAAGCAGCTACAATGAGGGATAAAATAACTACAAATAGACCCAAAACAAAAAAAAAACACACAATGGGACTCAAAATGGCCACAAAGAGACATAAAATGACCACATAGTGATGCAAAATGGCCACAAAGAGACTAAAAATTACCACAAAACAACCACAAAAAGACTTTAAATGACCACAGAGAGACACAAAATGGCCGCAAAGAGATACAAAACAAACACAACAGATTCAAAATTATCACATTAGATGCAAAATAACCATAAAAAGGCTCAAAACAACTGCAAAGAGACACAAAATGGCCACAAAGAGACACAAAACAACCACAACTGGACCCAAAATGACCATAAAACAACAATAACAAAACACTAATTGCCCACAAACAGACCAAAATCAACCACAACCAGACACAAAATGACCTCAAAGACATTCAAAATAATCACATTAGATTCAAAACAACCACAAAAAGGCTCAAAACAACTGCAAAGAGACACAAAATGGCCACAAAGAGACACAATAAACCAGCATCAAGAGACACAAAACAACCATAATGACACACAAAACAACCACAAAAAGACACTCAGCTATAATGAGGCATTAAAATACTATAAATAGACACAATTCTACTACAGTGAGACACAAAACAACCACAAAAAGACTCAAAACAACCACAAAAAAATACAAAATGTCCACAAAGAGACACAAAACAATCACAACTGGACCCAAAATGACCATAAAGACACAGAAAACAACAACAACAAAACACTGATTGGCCACAAAGAGACACAAAATGGCCACAAAAAGGCTCAAAACAACTGCAAAGAGACACAAAATGGCCACAAAGAGACACAATAAACCAACATCAAGAGACACAAAACAACCATAATGACACACAAAAGAACCACAAAAAGACACTCGGCTATAATGAGGCAATAAATGACTACAAACAGACACAATTAAACTACAAATAGACACAAAACAACCATAAAAGACTCAAAAAGACCACAAAATAATACAAAATGGCCACAAAGAGACACAAAACAATCACAGCTGGACCCAAAATGACCATAAAAACACAGAAAGCAACAATAACAAAACACTAATTGGCCACAAAGAGACATAAAACAACCACAAAGAGACCAAAATCAACCACAACCAGACACAAAATGACCAAAAATACATTCAAAACAACCACATTAGATAAGAAATGATCACAAAGAGAAACAAAACAACCACAAAGAGACCAAAATCAACCACAACCAGACACAAAATGACCTCAAAGACATTCAAAATAATCACATTATATTCAAAACAACCACAAAAAGGCTCAAAACAACTGCAAAGAGACACAAAATGGCCACAAAGAGACACAATAAACCAACATCAAGAGACACAAAACAACCATAATGACACACAAAACAACCACTAAAAGACTCAAAACGACCACAAAATGATACAAAATGACCACAAAGAGACTCAAAATAACCACAGCTGGACCCAAAATGACCATAAAAACACAGAAAACAACAACAACAAAACACTAATTGGCCACAAAGAGACACAAAATGACCACAAATACATTCAAAATAATCACATTGGATACAAAACAACCACAAAAAGGCTCAAAACAACTCAAACACTGTGTCTGCTCTCAGCTTCCTGTTCCTCTGTAGGAGGTTTGGACTCTCAGCCTGTTGTCTGCTTCGTTCGTCTACTGAAGTGTATAAATGTGTTTGTTCTTCGTTATCAGCTGCTGCTCGTCTGAAGGGACTTTACCTGAACGATCTTATTTAAACACCTGCTCACCTGGAACACAACCAACAGACCACGACACACACAGCCAACAACGTGTAATGATGATAAAGTTTAATGTTTCCTCAGATTTACTTTGGATCCTTCTTCAGTCATGAGACCTGACATGAACCATGTGACCAACCAGGTGAAACAGGTCAACAAAGAGACGCTGGAAAGTCCAACTTCCTCTACGAGCAGCAAACACAACACCCACTACTTAGCAGGGTCTTCCTGTTTTCACTGTTTATGTAACCTGCAATCACACACAGTACACACATAGTACACACACAGTACACACAGTACACACATAGTACACACACAGTACACACAGTACACATATAGTACACACATAGTACACACATAGTACACACATAGTACACATAGTACACACATAGTACACATAGTA
Source organism: Dascyllus trimaculatus (assembly GCA_024666655.1). Taxonomy (NCBI): domain Eukaryota; kingdom Metazoa; phylum Chordata; class Actinopteri; family Pomacentridae; genus Dascyllus; species Dascyllus trimaculatus. The sequence continues at coordinate 31,179,953 of CM045450.1, forward strand.
CACACATAGTACACACATAGTACACACATAGTACACACATAGTACACATAGTACACACATAGTACACACATAGTACACATAGTACACACATAGTACACATAGTACACACAGTATACACAATACACATATAGTACACACATAGTACACACACAGTACACACATAGTACACACACAGTACACACAGTACACATATAGTACACACATAGTACACGTACAGTACACACAGTACACACACAGTACACATACAGTACACACACAGTACACACATAGTACACACAGTACACACAGTACACACAGTACACATACAGTACACACATAGTACAGATAGTACACACACAGTACACACAGTACACATACAGTACACACATAGTACAGATAGTACACACACAGTACACACAGTACACATACAGTACACACATAGTACACATAATACACACACACGATGGTGCTTCATCTCCTTTCATGTCTGTAACTAATATGTCTTTGAAAGTTATGTTATGCAACACACACACACACACACACACACACACACACACACACAGTACACACACACACACAGACAGAGACACACACACACACAGACACACACACACACACACACACACACACAGGGTCTTTGTTCTGGGTTTTTCCAGGTTCTCTTTATCTGTGTTTCTATCATTTGTCTCTTATCTCTGACCGTTTGCCGTCTTTGTCTTTCTTCTTCTTCTTTTTCTTCTTCAGGTGTTTAAATCTGGAGTTCAGGACTTTCACAGGTAAATCAATAAACAGTTTAAACAAACCTGTCAGCTCCCAAAAAAAAACACATTTTAAATCTGGTGTCTGTGAGCAGATTTAGATGTTTCCTCTCAACCAGCATCACCAAAAATCCACTGCTAATAATATACTTCCACGTGTTGGAAATAAAAATAAATAATTAATTAAATAAAACTACTTTATTTGATTTATTTATTTTGTTGTTATGTTATTTTTAATTGATGTGTCAATACAAATAACAGAACATTATAGCATATAAATATTTCATTTATTTCCCACATGTTGGAAAATAATTTAAAAAAAGATTTATCTCTGACCCATATCGAGATAACACTGTAAAAAAAAAGTTGTATTTATTTTTTAATTTTGATTTATTTGGAAAAAAATACATAAATAAAATCTACTATGCAATGCATACGCTTCTATTTATTTTTAATTTATTTTTGTCTTAACAAAAAATGAATATATACAAATTGTTGCCTATGTAGTGTTTGTGCTGTGAACAGTTACATCTAATTAATTATAATTATATAAAATGACTTAATTCCATTTTAAGAAAACATAAACAGATAAATAAATAAATAAAATGTAAATAAATAAAAAAATACAGCTCTTACACTGTCAAAAAGTAAGTTTTATTTATTTCAATTTTTTTAAAGGCTCCAAAGTGTTTCAGTTTTTTTGTTCTTATTTATCCAAGACAGTAACATATAAATAACCACATGTTGTAAAATAAAAATGAACAAATATGCTTAAAACTCAATTACAATACAATAAAATTTACAATAAAATAAAAGTCCATCAGGGTTGCAGTTCAGTTTCAGACTCAGCAGTATTTTTTTATAGAAAACTTTTGGTGATTAAAGATCATAAAGTACTTAAAGTGCCATAAATGATCATTAATGTCCAGATAACAAACGTCCGTAAGAACACAACGAATACTACAACCTCCAGTTTAATCCACGAAGGAAAGCGAAGCAACACGTCGTGAAACAACCAGCAGGAGGGAAAAGAAAACAGCAGAGTTTCCACAGAGGGAACTCATGTGTGTGTTTTACGCCTGCAGACAGACGGAGGGAAAGAAAGCGAAAGGGAAGAAGAGAAAAAAAAGAGGAAGGCAGGAAATTTACCGGAAGATGTCGTCACTGGAAGAATTTCCATGAAGCAGCAGAAAAGCCCCGAAGCAACAGCAGCAGCTTCACGTTTACCGAAACAGGCGTCAGAAGACACGAAACGAAGAGTCCGGAGGGAGTTTTCTTTCTCTTCTTTTAATGAGGTGGAAGAAAAACCTGGAGCAAACACGTCAACAGAATGTGGACAACAAGGAAGTAAACATCCAGGACTGGATGCTGTCGTTTAACCACAGCTCTGTCACTGTGTTAGATGCTCTTTGTGCTGCTTGAACTTTAGTCTGCTTAGTGGAAATAAACCATCCAGAATACACAGTGAGGGGTTCACTTCACTTTGTCTGCTGTCATTAGCACATTTCAACATACTACTTATATTTGAGGACTGAGTTTTCCTGCTACTCTCATTCAGAAATCTGCGCTCCAGTAGTTCTTATGTTCACTAAACTCTGAGGGGGTTTGTTCATAAATCACTCAGCCTGATTTATAGAACATTTTGTTCCTAAAAACATACAGGAAATAGATTTTTCTAGCTGTTGACATTATGTTTTGATTCATTGAGTGATATAAACCTTTGATTCTATGATGTCAACAAATCAAACAACTTGCAGCTGCTTCATTCCAGGGTCACATTTCTTTTCTGCATTTCAAAAAATCTTGAAAACATTTTTTAAATAATATATATATTTTAAAATTTCTCCCTTTTTAAACCCCTTGGGGAAATTCCTCTCTGCATTTGACTCATTTTGCCTCGGTGCGGCGCCCAGGGAGCGGTCGGGGGTTGGGGGCCTTGCTCAGGGGCCCACAGTGGCCGCAGCGGGGGATCGATCCTCTGACCTTCCCATCAGTAGCCCAGGGCTTAACCTGTTGCACAACCACTGCTCCAATTATGAAGCATTATCTCTATTTTTTGACCTCCCGTCCCATCTGACATGAGTGCGCCTCCCAAATTAAGAATGTTGTGGAAAAAAATGCTATAATTTACATCCGTTATTTAAGTAAGTGATAATTAAATATATTCTTAATTCATACAATAAAGTGTTTCAAATATTTTTTCTGTTTTAAGTTAGATAATTACGGGTCTAAATACATAAACACATCATTTTAGAACACTTCATGCACCATCTGCTGACGAGCTTCATGGAGACCAGCAGCTGCCCACAGAGCCAACACTACCACCAACCTACTGGTGTGCTGTAGCAAGGGTCAGACACAGAAAGTAAGTGGGGTGATTTCATTGTCTCACACTTAACAATCATTTTAGTTTAAATATGTATTGAAAATGGGGAAGTTATCAGGTTAAAACCTAAAGATTGAAATGTGAAAATCTTAACAAAGCTTCTGATGTCACAAACTTTGGCAAAAAAATATTTGCGAATTACCTATTTTTCACAACAAAACAAAACCAAAACTGAAAAAGTTAATATATTACTAGAAGTAGGACAAAATGAATAAATGTTTTCGTCAGCAAAAAAAAAAGCTTGACAAGTTAAATTACATTTAAAGGTAAGCTAATGCTAATCTATCACGGCTAATGTAACTGGGTGGATGTGAGTTCAATGTTAGCATTAGCATCAGTTGGATCATCATTTGTGTTGCTGTCAGAAGGATGAGCTGAACTCAGACAGTAAACGTAAACAAGTGAGTTGATATTCTGGCAGCGCTGTAGGCAGAGCTAATGCTAATGCTAATGCTATGGCAGCAGAATAAACAGAGAGTGAAACAGACAGAAGGGCTTAGATAATACAAAAATAAAATAAAAATGCAAAAATTAGCGTAAACTAGATGAAAATGTTGACTGAAGTTAGACTAAAACTTAACTTCCTTGTGCAATAAAACAATTACAACTCCATTTTTATTTATTACACTGTTCACTTATATTTTGTTTTCAAGACCTTTATTGTCATTGCTTAGTTGCAGACAGCAATGCAATGAAATTACGTGGGAATGGAATAACAGATAAAATAAAATAAAATAGAATGAAATAAATAAATAATATAAGAAAATGTATAAATGATATCCAGGAAATGTGAAGACACGATGAGGTAGTGCAAAGAACAATGATTTCCTAGTACAATGTACATTTTTACATTTTATGCTCATACTTTTCTCCTTATTTTATATTTTAAGGACATACTTTCTGCTTATCTTATATTTTTTCTGCTGGTTAAATTTCTAAGACTTGGAATGGGAGCAACAGTAACGTAGGCAAAATATGACTCTGCATTGTGACACAAATAAAAATCAGATGATTAAAATTTTATTAAAACTAATACAAGATTTTATCACAACACTAAAACTGAAATTAAATTTAAATTCATAGTTATTAAATGTTAAAACAGCAGCCAAAAAGTCATCTTGCCTTATGGAGCTGAATGCATCACCCCGTACCAACATGGCGGCTGTGTTTTTATACTGAAAAAACGAAGGGGGCGTGGCCAACCTGTTGAATGTGACGAATTTCCCGAAAGTCACGGAGGCGGGAGGGTGGATGCAACGGCGGCTGCTGATTGGACGACAGCATCTGCACGTCAGATATATAAAGAAGCCGAGGAGCCGGTGTGGAGCCTCAGTAAAGCCGAGCAGCAGCCGAAGAGAGCCGACACACGGACTCAGTTAACGGTGATAAAAAGGTGGACGTCTTGGACTTTTGTTGGACTATACCGGAACAAAACTACGACCCGCCGCAGACTGCTGTGTTTTAAAGCGACAAATAAAGCTAAGCTAACTTTTTTCTCTAGTTTTTGTACCTGAACGGACAGCCATGCTCAGCCTGTACCTCCTGTTGGTTTTATCCGCCTCCGTGTTCTCAGAGTCGGTAAGTTTCACTGAATATCTCCGGCTAGCTAAAGTTTTAAAAACCGGTTTAAACTTGTTATTCTCTCCCTCCGGCTAGCTAAAATGCTACCGCGGCTGCTGCTACTTGTTGATTCGCCGATAGCGCCGCGGTGATTTAACTTTCACTAACCGGTCAGAGCGACTAGTCTGGGTTGTTGGTTAATGAGTAGCTGCCGTGTTGGTGGGTAGTTAGTTAGCTGGTTAGTTGGTTAGTTGGTTGGGGGAGAGGGGCTCACTCAGGCATCCACAGCCGGCTGCTATTATCCAGAGAGGGGCCCGGATAAGGGGGGGAGAGCTGGCAGGTCACTCCTCCAGGGACAGTCACTGCGGGGACATTTATCACTATTATCGATCGATCAGACGGATCAATACGTCTGATGTAACCCAGCTTTCATAGATATGGATGATGTGTTAAAGCCATGGTGTTGTAATTCTCTTAAAAACTAAATTAATGTTGAAGTATTAGTGGATGAGTTTAACTTTAGCAGTACTTTGACTCAAGTATTTCCATGTTATACTACTTTCTGCTTGTTTTGAAGGAAAATATTGCACTTTGTACTGCACTGCCTTGTATCCTACAGCTTTAATTCACTGTGATCTTCAAATATTCACTTTATTATACAAATTAGACATATAAACTGTGTCAAACTGCTGTGATTAATCGATTAATTACTAACTGCCAGCTAGTTTGATGTTCGATTCGAGTAAATCTTTTGAGAAAATATGTAAGTATTGTCTGCTTTCTTTTCTTATCTGGGAAAGTAAACTGAACGTCTTTGGACTGTGGACAAAACAAGACATTTGACACCACATTTTCCACGTCTCTGACCAAACAACTGACTGATAAGTTGTCGGTGGAACTAGTTTTATGCTGAACTAATGCAGTTTAGGCACTAAATGAATCAAAACTAGCTCCACTTACAACACGATGGTGACTTTATTGGTAATTATGGATTCAGTAATGTAAGATATGTTTCTGAAACAGGCTTTTCTGCATAATGAGTACTGTTACTCAAGGTGCTTTATTCTAATGCTAATACTTTTGCACTTTTACATAAGCAGGATAATGAGTGCAGGCGTAGTTTTCCACTGGTTTTTACTAAGGAATCCAAATTCTTCTTCCACCACAGAGGGTTACACATTTTTAGCCTCCTTTGGGAACCTTTCGGGATGAGGAGTAAACAAACTGCGCTGCAAGAAGTTGACTTAATGTCAAAAGAATTTGTGCGTAGAGAAGCCAGAGTGAGCCAGAAGTTTCTGACATTTTCCCAAATCTGTGTTTGCGTCTTGGGTTTTCACGGGACCCCGCTTTTATTCTGCACATGTTGAAGTTCTCCCCTCCTGCCGCCTATTTATGAAATGCTTGTTATTCAAACACCTGAGAATGTCATGCTTTGACCCCCCGCTGCCCTTCAACGCAAAGGAAAGAACAGCCATGTGATCCTGTATGATTAGAGTGGGCTGGCGGTGTATTATATAGCTGAAGTTTTATTTTTACGGGCGGCTAACCTGTTGCAACCAATATAAAAATTCCTGCAGTTGGAGTCGGTTGCTGTAGCGGCTGTTGGTTTAATATCAATGAAAAATGCTGCGTATTTGCTGGCTCCAGCGTCTTGAATGCCGATATTTGCTGGTGGTATTCGTCTTGTACTGTTGTGCACTGATTATCTTTGGGTTTTGGGCTGCTGGTTGGCATTTTACATGTTGCAGCCTGAGCCTTGAGTAATTTAACAAGGATTTTTCTGTTTTCTGCTGGTTTATCGACTAAACGGTTGCTTGACAAGATGTTTTTGCCAAAGTTAATCCTCACAAATGGAATATATCAAGGTTTACAGTTTGAAATCTGCTTATTGTGCTTTATTTAGTTGGTTTTATTGCTTTTTTACCATTCTGAGCTGTGCTTTAGAAATGGTGGATTGACGGAATGTACTTTTCTCTTTGTTATTTAAGCTTTTTGTTGATTTAAGTCATTGTTTCTTGTCAATCAGTAACTCGAGCTTTATTTGCATGCCACTCTTTCAAAAAAAAATCAAATGGATTTCAGAGCGCTTTACAGGCAACTCACAAAACGTAGAATGTTTCTGGTTGTATTCATCTCCTGCTTGTGCAAACTGAGTATCTTTGAGTTCTGGTCACCACATGAGAGGGTACTTTGAATGTTTGATGTTGAGCTCTGGAAAATGTTGACAAGGACTTTTTTTTTTTGTCGGTTTTCTGGTGGTTTATCGAGCAAACAGTGGGAAGCAGTTGTTTGGTAGCCTAAATTGGCTCGGATTTGATGAGAATTTCTTAAAACAGTGTCATTCCTGCATGTTTTAGCCTCATGTGCGTCAAGGTTTTAGGTAGTTGAGGCTTTTGTTTACGTCTACAGAGTTAGTGTAGTGATACTGCAGGCTGTGTGGATGCCACCCACTTACAAACACATGCACCCTGCCCCCCAGTCAGCCCAGTTGGTCACTACAAATGGTGTAATGGCAGGTTTAACTGCATGCCTGACATGTATGTGTTTCTACTCCGGTGAAGCCTGAAATCACTGAAAAGGCTGCAGGGTTTCAGAGACCAGAGTGTCCCGTGTTTTGGTTTGACTTCCGATGACAAAATTCCCATCAGGCACTCGGGAATCGAAGGGCTGAACCTCGTCTTCCTTCTTGCTGCTTCTCTCCAGCGGCGGTCATGAGTCGGTGGTCAGATTGACCTGCAGTCTGTTACATTCCTCAAAGCTACGTAGCTTCTCCTCCTCCGCCTCCTCTTCTTCTTCTTCTTTTTTGATTTCCCCTCTGGAATGTGACCTTTGGTGACCTTGACCGGCCCTCTTGAGGATTTTGCACACTTGGAGGGATCTCAATAGGGCCCCGGGGCCTTTTCACAAGGGACACTCCCGTGGCAAGCCGTGTTAGCTGGGATACATATGTACTGCAGATATCTGTAATTCAATTCTTCCTGATTTAAAAGAACATTTCACATGTCCAGTCACATGCTGCACTTTACCATTCATGTGTTTCCCGTTACAGATATCTGCAGCACATTTATGACTATTTTTATTTCCAGTTTCAGACACCTACAGCTCATTTCTGACTAGTCAAAATCTCACCTCATTGCAACATATCTATACTGTCCTTTTTCGATGACTTAAATTAAGTTTGCACTGGTCAGAATGATGTTATCTGAAACTGAAAAATGACGTAACACGTGTAGCTTCAAACATACCGTGGCACCACAACCATTACTGTACACAGCAAGCCATTTTACAGCCAAATCAGACCAAACTTCTAGTAAATTCTGACCACAAGTCTCCAATAAATGAAGCTCTTGTTCTCCACAAACTCCTCTTGATTCGGTCCGTCTGTCTTTACTTCTGCTGACACTGTTCAAATACTTTGCTGCACCAACACCTAGCATCGTCACAGCGATTCATTATCATCATAATGACGTTTGAGGTATCTGTAGCTATTTTGACTGGTCAGAATGATTCAGACTTGCTAATATTACGATTATAGATGACTACAATTTTAATTTTAGCGAGTCAAACCCGACTATTAAATGTCGAAACAGCTGTATTAGGGTAGGCTGGATTATAAGTGGTGTCTGCAGCTATTATTCTGACTATTAGAGATGTTTCCTGTCGTTTTGACTGGCCAGGAAGTTTTGTCTAGTCAGAATTACATGTATGAAAACATCTTGCGATAACACTCCTTTCTCCTACTGAGGATACACCTCCAGCTCTCCCACCAAAACCTGCTGCTCCCCAAACGAGCTCCTGATCCCAGCTTCTGCCTCTTTCCCCGTCGCCTCGGCTGTGATGAGTTGCCGCTGCTCCGTTCCGTCGGCCTCCCCTCCGTCCTCCTTTCTCTTTCTAGTTGCTCTTTCCTTTGATGGATCCTTAGCCTCTGAGCTATGACAATCCCTCCCTCCACCTCCCTGCAGCCTTTTCTTCTCTCTTCCCACTGAGGTCATTATTGGTATGTGGGTTTTGGCGTTCCCAGCTAATCGATAACAATGTTCTGCTACCTGACAATAGAACGTGCTCTGAATACAAAAAAGGTTTTTTTTGGCAACCGCAGGCACGATAGGAATGTTTTTTATCGCCGGATTTCATAGCCACTGGATGCCTCGAGGAAGTTATTGCTTCATTTAGCAAAGTCTCCTTCTGCTGCCCAGGGTAGTCAACCATTTTGCTTTGGCCAGCTAAGCCCCGTGTACAGTTTATCAGTTTGTGCGAGATAGACCCGGCCGGCCAAACAAATCCTGTTCTTCATGCTTTTTTTTTTTCCATTGACCTCAGCATTTTCTGCCCATGTATGGCCACAAGTCACTGCACTCTGCACAGCTGAGGGTGAAGGTGAAAGATAAGGAAGTACAGTATGTTTGTTTTAATCCTCTGAACTTAAAGCAGTTTGTTTTGCTCCGTTTTAAATCGCTCCTGTCACATTTTTGCTTACTTTGGGCTCATTTCCATGCCGTCATAAAGTCCTGCCTCCACCTCTGTGGGTAAACAAGACAGCCGTGGTTAAAAAAGAAAAGAAAAAAGTTGAATTTTTGTGATTTATGTTTTGCATAAACCGCAAAAGCCTAGAATCGGTTCCACAGATGTTACCAATATTTGGGAAGAATGTTGACTCCACATGCTGTAGATGTTTATTTACATTTTTGCCTTTGCTTTTGTAAACACAGCCTGCAGTTCAGCCGAGTGTTCCTGAATTTTTGTCATGTGACAGGCTGGTTGAGGTGAATCAGTAGTGGCTTCATGGTGTCTCCAAGGAGTGCAGAATTTTTTGGTTTTTATAGAATCTAGTTAGAGCGAATGGCAAATTTTTAATTACACACGTAAAAATAAAGTCGAACGGCATGATTTTAAACTTAGTTTTGGTTGATTTTTCCCGTCATCATGCAACTAGTTTGGATTGGAGTGTTGAAAAATCAGATAATTCTCTCTATTTTTACCGTTTCTGGCTGTAATAAATGGTGTAATTTTATGGATTTATTTATCTTTATGTTAAAATAACATGCCTTTTAAACCTGCTGGTGACTTTTTGGAGTCAGAGGGTTGATTATCACCTAATCTACAGGTTATTTTTTGTAATTTAAATGTCAGAATATGGTTAAAAATCTGACCCAAACGTGAAAAACGACATTCTCTTGTTTAAAATCTTGGAAGCTGACCCCTTCGGACTGATTGTTCCACCTTTTTATTGTGGTTCTCATTTCAATTAGCAGCATCCCGGCGCTTTAATTTACCAAATGTGCTCGAGGTGGCAACTGTGGCGGTTAATCAGGGTTAAAAAAAAAATCCTCTTTTCCCGGGGGAGCTAATCCATGTTGCACCACCAAACCTCAGCTTGTTGCCTTTGGAGCCTCGGGGCCGAGTCCATTTGTTATATCTTGTTGGAATGTGACTGGTTTTGCATTTAGCCCCCCAATCATTTGCACGAGAATGAGGCAGGTTTTTTTAAGGAAGTTTTTTTTTTTTTTTGCATGAAGGGGTGCACTGAAAGCCGGCGTTGGTGAAAAGATCGCGGGGAAGGAGGGGAGCATGATAAATAGTATGACTAGGATGTAATAATGGTTCCTGCATTGCTGTCCGCTGGTCTATAAAATCCCTTTGGGCCGAGGAATGTTGGCACTGAGAGAGGAGGTTTTTGTCCTTCCTGCCCGCGATGGAGAATCTGATCCCCCGACTCCCTCCACCTCTTTTCAACCGCTACATATTCTGGCACTTGTACCGGGAACTATATGAATACATTCGGGGCAGAAGTCGACCGTAAAACCCCTCCTATTCTGGTTATATCACTTTCATCTGACTTTTTTTTGCGCTGGAGCCACTTTCTACTTAGACATAAAGCAAAAACAGGCAGTTTAAGTGTCAGATTATAATCACAAAGGCCTGCTGTGGGCTGCAGTGTAACCCATAAAATGCTTTTGTGTGTGATTTTGAGCTGGAAAAGCTCCAGTGCATTTGTTCCCGACCTCTGGTGTTATGTAAAAAAATCACATGTGGCCCTTAAACTGTGTTAAATTGGCATCATTATGAATTATTGTGCAGGAGAACTGGAAAGAAGTGATAAAACATGATATATATGTCTTTAAACTCATGCACCGGTTAAATAATCATCCCAGATAGTAAATTTCTTTCTTTATTGGTAATAAAACCAGCTTTAAGTCTAAAGCTTCTGCAGCTAACTATTCTTTTACCAAAACAACCTACCCAAACATCTTTATTTGCTGAATTTTCTCTTATATTTGATAAAGAAAAGCAGCAAATCGTCACATTTGCATTTTGAATGATGGATTTTCATTGCTTCAGTCGAAAATGAGAGGTGGGACATCGAGAAGAGGGTTTTTACTGTTAAATCACCCAAACTACTAATCAGTTAACCAAGAAAATTCACTGTTTCTCAATTGATAATAGGAGATATCCACTACTAGCTACTCTGGCTCCTCTAGTTCTGCCTTTATGTTTGAGTTTTTGCTGCAATTTCACCGATAAATGCAGCTCATGATTATTTATGCTCCAACTGGCTGCAAGTAGCCGTTTCCACAAGCCAGAGTTCATCTTCAGGTGTCTTGTTTTATTTTGCCAACACTCAGAAATCCAAATATATTCAGTTTATTGTAAGGTTTGGTGGAGAAAAATATGAAATTCTTGTATTTGAGAAGCTAGAAATGGCAAATACTTGACGTTTTTTTGCTTTTATGAAGAGCCAAATTGGATTTAAGGAGTTCTAGTGAGTTAGTTGTTGACAAATCAACGACTTTAACTCATTTTGCAGGGATTTTTTTTGACTAATCGAAGCTCAACAGGTGCGCATGCATGAACAGACCTTTCACCCTCGTAGCCAAACAAGCCGATGTTGTTTTATAGTTTTCGGTAAGGATAAAGAGGAACATGAGCCGGGCCGGGAAGCTGATCTGGAGGCCGTTTGATGTGGTTCTCCGCCGTCACTGGACACTCGGTTTCTCTCTGACAGATGGTTGTTCCAGGCCCGAAGCCAGAGCGTTAGCGGCCGTCACCGCCGCGGGCGTTTTGTCCCGGGTTCAACAGATGCATCGGACGTGAAAAACGAACGGAGTAGCCTGAAATGTAATAATCAAAACGCTCCACCCGAAGGCGGGGCAGCAAAATCCAGACAAGCAATAATATTGACTTTATACCTCTAATGCAGCTGTGATGGGACGGTTGCAGAGGTGATTACTGTAGGGCGGCAGTGAGCCAGCGTTTTTACTATCGATTAGTCGTCTGCCAGTTTTCTCACTCAGTCTGTGAAAAGTTAGAACACGAAGGCTCAACATTATAATCTGCTGGATTCAAACGACCAACACGACAAAATCCAAACAAGAAAGCTGCAAACCGTCATTATTTCTAATAATAATGAACTTCATTTCAAGGTGTTTTGGGGGGAAAAAGATGATAAAACAGTAGATTAATCAGCTGAATCCATTAAATATTTGGCTTTGATGCATTTAGAATAGTTGCAGATTCACTTTAATGTCAATTGTGTTTTGCAGTTTTAGTTGTGTACAAATCCTGGATATGCGTAGTGGAGCTGCTGCAACATAACATTATGTAAGATGTATTGATTTCTTTTCTCTAATGCCTCTGTAATGGCACTGTTTTTAAAGATGATTATTGTGTGGCTGCAGATCTTTATTTTAACTATTGATAAATTCGTCAATTGTTTTCTCACTTTGCCAAATTACACTTCGATCTGTCTCATGTCGGCCATTAAAACGACATGATTTATGCGACCGACGGTACAAAATTCAAACATATTTACTACAAAAGGCAAAGAAAAGCTGCAAATTATCACGATTAAGCAGCCGAATCCTTACAGCATTTAGTTTTATGTCTGGAAAAATAACTTAAACAGTCACCAGAATCGTTGCATATTAATTTTAAAAGTTAATTAAAAACTTTTTTTCCCTTTTTCGAGGCTGTTTCTAACAAACAAAAAGGTTTATTCTGCAGTTTTTGCTTTTAGTTGTGCAGAAACCTTGAGAATGTGGACTGGAGCCGCCACGATTAGCCAAAAAATCAAAGTCCAGAGAATTAATCTGCAGTTTTTTGGTGAACAATCAGACATTTTGGGACAGTTAACCATTAAATTCTGCCATTTTTGTTGCTTTTCTTTGTGAATTCTGTAAAGAAACGGCTAATTTGAATGATAAATTCCTGATATTTTCAGTTTTCACGTGTGTTTCAGATGTTTGTGTGTTGCTGACATGTACAGATCACCACTTTCAGCTTTAAAACAGCCCTTTTGTTTACAGGCAACAGAACATTTATTCTGAATTATTGTGATTTTTGCAGCGTTTCTTTGAAGACTCGTCGTGTTGAGCAGAGCTTGTCTTTGCGGTGTTTCCCTGGAAACTCGCTTCCAGCAAATGAAGACAAATTGACCTAAATTGTGTGTCTTTGCCGCCACATACAGTATCTACACACACACACACACACAGACACACACCAGAGATCACAGTGCTTTTTGGGTGGTATGAGGGCTTCCCCTTATTCAGACATCCTTCCTGACAAATGCATCTCAATAGTGCAGCGCTGCTTTGATGTGGTGTGTGTCTCGGCATTAGAGTGTGTGTACATGCGGCCCAGTGTCGCGTTGTGTGTCTGCACTGCTGTGTGCATCACAGTGTGTGAGGTCTACCTCTGTACTGTAGACCACCAGTGGCTCATTCAGTCACTAAACCCATTGTGGACTACAGAGGCCGCCTTGTCCGAATCCACACAGCTCGGCTATGATTAACTTGTGGTAGTTTTATGCGAGTGTGTGTCTGCGAGTGTGTAGCAGTGTTTCCCTTTGTAATGAAGTCACAGAGCTGCCATTAGATTGGAATTTAATCTTTTGTTGGTTTTAGCCGAGGGACTCAATGAAGTGGACCAAATGCTAACTGTGGAGGATCAGATTGTTAGTGTAGAAATAAAGAGAATTCCTCCTTTATTTGATTTTCTCCCCCAAAGTAGGAGCCGTGTGTGCGTCACGCCGGGTGGTGTTGGTTCCTCCCTAAAACCCACATTCATTCAAACCTCTGAACCTCAAAACCGTGGCGCTGAAACTGTAAAAACAAAGGATTTTCAGCTTTCAAACGACCCTGTTGTGTGTGACTCGCGGCTGCATCGAGAAAGGTAACCAAACTCAAGCATTAAATTAGAATCAATGCTGCTTGTCTGATTTAAAAAAAAAAAAAATCTCCAAAGGGAAAGCCAGTCTTGTGACAAAATTCATAGTTTTCAGCTGAACTGCAGGCAGTGTTTCCGACGAAAAGAGAGGCTTGGAAGCAAATCAAACCTACTGGATCAATAAAATAAACGCAGCATGGCTCAGAAACGGTGAACAGAGGAGGAAGTTGTTGGAAGATACATCCAGCATGGTGAAAAAGTTTATGTACGTACCGAAAACGTAAAGGGTTGGATATCTAACGTATGTGGAGGTTTGGGCACTCGCAAAAATGTTGTGTAATTGTCTTTTTTTTAATGATTTATGGCTTCTGTTTATATTATTATATTGTGACGTGCCGAGACGCTGCTGGGAGTTCAGAGGGTTAAACATGCTTAGAACATGTTGTTATTATCGTGAGCGTGGAGTTGCGAGTCTCAGTGAAACCATCTCGCCGCAGCCCGACGTCCAAACATGAACCTAGGAGAACCATAACAGCAGCCCTCGGTGGTTTGGCTCCAGCTCTCCGTCGAGCGTCTGTGTGTGCATTGAAGGCCTTTTGGCTCCGTTGTAGACGACACAGGAATGCGGTGGCTGGACGTGTAGCAGGGGTTTTGGCTACCGGGTCGAGACGCATTCCTCAAACTCAACAGCAGACAGCAGTCGAGTTTATCTACTTGAAAAGGAACATGCTCACCACTTTCCACCTGAAGCTCTGATTCTGACTTTATGTCGCCAGCTAGAAAGCTAAAAACCCATTTGTTTTTGTAATGTTGGAGACTAAAAAAGCCCAAAGTGACATGTTTTTGTTCTGCCAACAGTCGAGAAGCCAAAGATATTCAGGTTCGTGTCATATATGATGAAGGAAAAACTAGACGCTAAAATTAGCTGATGTTTGTTGCTTCGAAATGTCTCTGAAATCTCTTATAAGACGTGGAAGGACATACTTGCGTGCTGTAAAATCAACTTAAACCCAAACGAAAGCACACAGTCACTCCCTGAGCAGGTTGATTAGTAACAGGAGTGTCTTTCTGTTAAGGTTTTTCATTCCTGACTCATGCTGGCTCTGCATTAATAAGTGCTGAATGAGGCCGAGGATTGGAGATAAATCTGTTAATCGGGTGTGACTTAATGTTGACATTCTGTTAATCAGTGTTGGAGAAAGGTCACATGTGAGTTGCGTCATTTTTAAAGGTTTCTGAAATGGAAACTGGACTGAGCCACAACCTCCCACTGGAAATGAATGGCAGCTATTGTGGCTGTTTACGAGTGAATTTCCACAATAAGTGTCAATAGCTCGGCTGTTTACCCGACTGATTCATATTCATGCCCCTTTTCAGGCTTTTATTAGACACAGAGTGGATTTGTCTTTAAATGGGTATTTCCTGTTTTCCTGCCTTGCTCTTATTATTTCCGGCCCTTTAACGCCGCGGGCCGATCTCTCAGCCGATAGAAACTCCTCAGCGGCTCACATTTAGTCTGCCGGGCTGCGACGTCTTTGATCCACGGCAGCGATATGTCCGCCTGAGGGAGCCACATCAAAGAGCCGAAGGATGGAAGCAGCGGCGAAGACGTTTGACTCGCTGCAGGCGTTCGACTTACTCGTCCACCGTCGCCGGGGAATCGTCCTGCCGAGAGGGCATGTCGGCCCCGTCGGCGGGAGGATGTGACCAATAAAGGCGGCGTGGATAAGATCGGACGTTCCCCTCAGGAGGTGCTCATCAAAACCCAATTAGGCTTATCAGGGGAGTCCGAATCATCCCGGCCTGCTGCACAGCCGGACGACTGTCTTATCTGAAATAATCCAGGAAGTCTGACGGAAAACAAGTGATTCACGTCATTATCAGGGTGAAACGGCACGGTGTTTCTGAGTAATATTTGTTCTCTGATGGGGAGAACATGCAGCTTAAGTTAACTGATTTGAGCTAAGGAGGTTGGTACTGTCTGATAAATACTGTCTTAAATGTTATTTAACGTGGAAATGAGTTTGTTAGGTTGTGTAGCTGCTCTGTAAGTCAACCTTTTGTTTCTTAGAAGTAATGTCTGCTCAAAATATCTCAAAGTAGTGCTGCAAACCCTATTAAGTATGCCTATTAGCCTTTTCGACAATGGACATAACATTTGCAATAAATGCTGCTTGATTGCTTCTATGACACATCTTCATTACGTGAGCGCTCGTCATTAACCGCCCCAGAAGTCTTTGTCATGGTGCCCGTTGCTCGCTAAACTCCCATGATGCTCTCTGCTTGCCGTCACGAGACTGCCTGTGTAGTTCCGTGTCGTCTTCCGCCTTTTCGGTTAATGGATTCTTAATTGGTGCAATTATTAACAACAAACATGCAATTAAGCGTTAATCATTAACATCCCAGGTCAAAGTGCATCCTGGGAATTGTGGTTCAGGCAGAGTTCATATTTTAACGTGGAATAATTGTGGAAATGAGGGCTGCAGCTCACGATCGTTTTAAATTTTGATTAATCTGTGGTTTATTTTCTAGATTAATCGATAGGTTGTACATTTTAAAGACCAATCCTGGTTTCCCAAAGCCCAAGATGAAAAGTGACTTTTGTTTTTGTCCAAGATATTGGCTGCAGCTGGAGGATTGTTCAGTTTGCGTACCAGCAAAAGAATTCCTCAAAAATAGTTTTTCCTTGTACGTCATGTTTTGCAGTTCAGTCATAAATCACTTCACTGCAGTCAGAACAGTTTTGGTGAGTTTGAGCAACTGTGGGGTGAAATACCTTTTAAATTAATGCCGTTTCTGTAAACATGTGGTCGTCTTTATTCCTGAAAAACATGTATATCCATGAAGGAATGTGGCACGGCGAGGCGAGGACAGAGTTTTGGGTATCTGGTCACGCGTTAACGTGCAGGCCTCCGTCCATCTGTATGTTGTTAGGATGTGACTTTACTGTGCAGCGCTGAGCCTCACACGGTGCTGATAGGTGGAAACGCTGCTATAGATAGACGGGGCGTAGGTAGAAGGAATCTCGAGCTCGGCTGTCAGAGCAAAAGGTAGGTGTGGTTTTTACTGTGCAGCTCAGGACGACCGAGGCCGATAATGAGCTGCGTGAACCGAAAGGACGGGACCTGGTGGAATGGATCGACTTTACGGTTTTAACTAAGCAACAAACCCATGATTGTTGGCTCCTTACGGGGCCTCAAGGACGCTGTAAACCGGAGGCCTTGGACTCCTGAAGTGTGTCCTCGGCCTGAGTTGCGTCAGGGGTCAGAAGTGCATCTTACGAGCAGATGAGGCAACACAATACGAATCCTGCTGGTTCAAGTATCAGGCAGCCGCTGGAAAACAGAAATACAGGGAGGCGAAGGAAGAAGAGCGCTTTAAATCCCAAATACTGTTTAATAGCATGTTTGTCTTGGTTTGTTTCGTCCCCCGAGATGCTAGAAAACAACAAGAATTGGCTTCTCTTGAAAAGGTCAAGAGACGCCGGACACGTCAAAGAATAAGGAAGCACATTCCTGCGTGCTGGTGCTTCTTTTCTGTCTTTTCACACTTTGTACCTCCTCCACGCCGCCGTGTGAAAGGACCAGATGCCCCTCTCTGTGTCGGCAGATGGAGGGATTGTTTCCCCGGTTTAATGAAGGGAGGCTGCTGGAGGCTTATCCCCGGTTACCTTGGTCATTGATATGCTCTCGAGGCGTCCACTGGCTTTGTTTGGCGTCAATGGAAGGGACGGGCCCAAAGACTGGGTGGCGGGTGTCCTGACAGACTGCCTTTCACTGGAGGGGTGAGGACCTCCATGCCGAGATGTGCAGGATAAACAGGGATGGGATGGAAGTGGGAAGTCTGAGTTTAGGCTTTCTGAAACCTGACGTCCCGGCAGAAGATGTTACCTTTTATTAGTTTATTATATAGGAGGTATTTTGCCCCATAACACCATCTTTCATAGTTGCGTACTACTTTGTTTACATGTGTAGTTTATGTCCTTTGCTTAAATTGAACCGTTTTTATTTACGTTCAGTCAAGTCAGCTTTATTTGGACAACAGCTTTAAAACATCTGTAATGTTCTCAAATTGAAAAATCAGATTGAAATGTTATTTATGTTCCGTACAAAAGATTAATTATGGCAGTGCTATTATTTATGGAGAATACTGTGAGTAATTTAGAATGTGGAAAATAAATCAAAGGATTCCTTGTGAGCAAGCTTTGTCTTTTTTATTTTCTATGTATTTTGTGTTTTTATCACCAGTAAAATTACTTGTGCTTCCGTTGGATCACGTTAGTCTGTTTTACGGGGAACTGGGCACACATTGCACTCAGGATTGCACAGGATTTTTTGGAAAGACGCTTCAAAGGTGCTTTATAAATATAATTATTGTTGGATAAACCTCTTTAATCAGGCCCACGGAGTCCACAAATGGTGCAAAGCGTCTGAAATGTCAGTATCTTCTGGTTTCTTTCCTCCTCTGTGATGGTAAACTGAGTAACTTTGGATAAAACAAAACTATTACTGACGTTTTGCACCATTTTCTGGCACTCTATAGACCAAACTACTGTCCTTCTTCTAATTCGGATCCTTTAATGAGCTGTTTTATTGTGGCGTTTGTCGTGCGGTCGGAGGCCTCAAACTGCAGCTTTGTGGGTGTTTTTCTTTTTCTTTTTTTTTTTTTTGCTGCATCACGACAAAAAAACCAAACGAGCTCTTGCAGAGAAGAAGCTTCCATTAAACAAAGAGCGGCTCTGTTCAGCTGCTGGTTGACCTCCGTGGTCCAACAAGAGTCCTGATAGAAGTTTATCTCGGTGATAATCTCTGCTTAAAGTCCTTTAGGATGGCGGTTATCGCTGGTCGAAAAGTCAGACAGAAATCAAATAATTGATTTAGCTCTGGGAGAAGGAGGTTCTCTTGAATCTTTTAAGCTGCGGAAATGGAAAAGTGCCACAAACGGAAATATTAGTTCCCATTTCTTTTGTTTTTAATCCATTTGGTTTGGCTGTGATTCACTTATCAGCTGTTGCACATTAGGACAAAATGATGATCTGGTTTGGTCGTAAGTGGCTTTTAAAATGCCTGATTTTATTACAATAAACAATATTATAAAGCCGACTGGGTGTTCAGGATTTGTGTTGCAGGAATCGTGAGTCTACGGGTCTTTGTCGGGAAGCTTTCAGTGTCCTCGTCCGTTTACCGTACGAGTGTTTTATCCTCGGTTTTTCAGGATGCTTCCAGCCCTCTGTGGCTTCCCTCTGAACCGCAGCGAGCTCTGCAGCGAGGCACGTAGCCACGGTTTGTGTCGCTGAACCCATTAATGCTGTTTGTTGTCAACACACTGAGGCCCAATGCGAGGGGTTTGTCCTCTGAGGTTGTTTGTGTTTCCACAGGGTAATCTTGGGTTTTTCACGTCCAGTAAATTAATTTAGCGGAGTGGGAGAAGAAGCTTATTTGCGCAGCACATTTCATACACAAAGGTTATTCAGAAGTGATGTATTAAAAACGGGAAAGCAAACAGAGATGAGTGATGTGGCAGTGAATGATCATTGTTTGTGCTTCAACTCTCTGAACTCCAAGCAGTTTCTAGACTGTGTTTTTTTTTTTTTTTGTTACTGCAATAGAAAGTCCTGCACCTCTGTGGAAACAGGCAGACGGTTAGAACAACATATCATCCAAACATGGGGAAAAAAGCTGAATTTCCTCGATCATTCGTGCTGCAAAAATTGAAAAAACCTGGACTCAACATCTCTAATGTTTTCCCCAACGCCCACAGGTGTTACCAATAGTGGAAAAAATGTTGGCTGTACATACTTCAGATATTTTACAGCTGACGTTTTTAATATCATTCCATTCGTTTTGTGGAAACACTGCCTGCAGTTCAGCTGAAAAGTCATGAAATTTTTGTCATGTGACTGTTGATTACAGACGAGTCACTAATGGTGCACCAATTGGGCCAAAAAGTGCAGAATTTTTTGTTTTTTATAGAATTTGCTTAAAGAAAATTGTTTATTTTTGGCAATCTTTTAATTAAGACGTGGAGTTGAGTGAATTTGATGAAATATCTTGATTTCAAGCTTATTCTCTGGTTAGTTCAAGGACTGTCAAGAAGTTTCTGGTGGATAAATGGTGTCGTTTTGCCGAGGATGTCATGCCTCTCAAACCTGCTGGTGGGTTGTGGAGTTCATAATACATCCCACCTCATTTTTCACCATTTCTTTCTGCAGTTTCCCCCAAAAGTACAAACTTAATTAGCAGCACTGAAGTAATTTTGACTCACACCATCTTTATGAAAACCCTTTCCAGAGGGTACAGCTGAGTTCCCCCAACATTTAAAGGATCCTGATGATAAAACCTCTTCTAATAAATAGGAACAGCAGTGGAGTATTTGTGCAGCAGGAAGCCTCGACTGAAAGGATCATGCAGTAAAATCCGTGTGGGAGCTGATTTTCATGTGGACTAGTTATGTAACCGGAGTTCAGGCGCTCCTCTGTCCTTTCCCTCCGCCGGTCCCTGCTGGTTCGGATGATGTTTAACTGCACACATATTTCAGCTCTGTTTGCGCGCCGCTGTCCTCTGCGCAGTAATCACAGCTTGTACTTGTGTGAAACCGAAACTCGTGGTTTTATGCTGTGTGTTTGTTGTCCCCGAAAAACATTCTCGGAGTCGGAACAGCTTGTTTTTGTCCGGGGCCGAGCGGGGACTTGGCCCGGGTCCCGTCCCAGCTCAGAGTACAGTAAAGATGGAAAATCTCCCCCTCCCTGTCTGACGGTAAATTCAGAGGCTGCCATCATTACCTCGACGCAACAACAATCCTTTTGATCTTTTCTCTCCCCGTCCTCGTCTCGCTGAATAAACCTGTCGGGACAAGCCTCGGTCGGCCTGGAACACGGTTTGCTGCAGCTCTTTTAACGCAACACAAGCCAACGTCCACATTTCACCATCCGGGGGGTGAAAGGTCGGGGGCAGCCGGGAGGAAGGGCTTTATTGACGCAGCGGGACAGAGATTAACATATTGGCTTTTCTGGGTATTGAGCCTGTTATCTTTGATCTGTGCAGAAGTCAAACAGACAAGAAATACTATTTTTAAAAACTCCCAAACAGGAAAGTTGTCATTTGATCCAACAGGGAAGTTTTAGCTTTACTTTTAAAGAATTTGACAGAGAGTGGAGCTATAACTAGCAATTATTTTTATTATAGACTCATCTGCCAATTTATTTTGGCTACTAAAACAGCCGTCACAAAACCCTGGACTCCTCAAATGCCTTATTATGTCCAAAGAATAGAAAATTCTCAGCTTGAGAACCTTAAACCAGGAAATGTTTTGATGTTTTTCCTTTAAAATGGCTGCAGAATGACTCTCTTTTATTCTTTTAATTAACTGATCAGCCATTTGTTGCAGGTTTGTTTAAGAATAATCAAAGATAGAGCTGCAGTCATTAATTGATTAGCTGTCAGCTGTTAAATCAATCACCAAGCTTCTTAAATGTGAATATTTTCTGCTTTCTTTCCTCCCGAACATCTCCTTTATCATCTCGGACTTCTTGGAAACACTAATCGACATTTTCCACCACTTTCTGACATTTTATAGACCGAACAGCTGATCGATTAATCCGATAATCGAAAATAACTGTTAGTTTCAGTCATCATCCAGGAAACTTTCCAGGAAACCATGTAGAAATGGTTTATTAAGTCCGTGAAATAAAGTGTTGCCAACCAGTTCGACACCCTTAAGTAATATTAAGACAAAACTCCTTCAAGTAAGATAACAAACGGTAGCACCTTGCAGGAAACTTGTGTTCATGTAAAACAGTGATGAAAGTCATGTTTTCAGGGCCTTTAAACATGTTGGAAACCACACGGTGAAGTAAAACCGGCCTGGGGGAACGATGTGAAACGTTACGGTAAATCAGAGCGTGACTCACGCTGGCGAACCTGATTGAATCCTCCTGACTCACACGGATTCATTATTGTGGCCTGAATCAGTGTGATTCCTATAATGTGACTCAGCGGGCTTGTTTCAGCACGACTCTGAATGGCAGCGAGGAAATGAAGAGCCAGGAGTCACCATTTTACGCCTCGGGATTACCCACACACACACACACACGCACACACTAGAACAGACACACAAAAGGCATGCAAGCATGAATACACACATGCAGGATCGCAGCTCCCCGCTGAGCATGTATGGGGTTTAAATGAGGGCTTAACGGAGCTCTGATCCACAGGCAGAGGAACTCACTGCTGCAGCTCACAGGACTGCTGGAGTCGGTCAACCGATGTAAAAACATTTAAATTATGATTTATTAGTGAACCAAGGACAGTCTAGACCAGTGGTTCTCAACTGGTGGGTCGCAAAGCCATTTCTAGAGGGTCGCAGAAGCATGCCCCCCCCCAAAAAAAGTAGAGGTATAACGTCTTTCAACTTAAAGGATGTTAAGATGTCTAAAAATGTTAATTAACATATCGTGTTTTGCCCGGTGGAGAAATTGTCTTTTTTTTTGATGGTTTTGAAACGAATGAAGGCAGTCAGTCTTTATGTTTAAGAAGCTGTACCCAGAAAACTTCACCGTTATGCCTCATGCTTAATTTAGATGGATAAAATACAGAAGGACTGTAAATCTGTAGGTTTGAGAAGCTGTGGTAAAGTGAAAATGCGACTGTGAGGCAGCTAAAACTTTTTGCCTCAGCTTAATTTAAACTGGTAGAAACTGAACCCAGAAAGATGTCACCATTTTGCTTATAAATCTTTCTTATGACACAGTTTGCTTTCAGTAGCAGGATATTTGGTGGTGGTGACACCAGTAGTTTCCCACTATTAACCTCTAGATTTGGTTCTGCCAGCTTGTAGGAGAAACTTACGCTAAAACGTGCCAAAAATTAACCAAAATGTGCTCAGAATCTGTCAAAATGGGCCAAAATATGCCCAAAAACTTGGTTAAAACGTCAAAATCAACCAAAATGAGCAAAAAAAAGCCAAAATTTTCCTAAATTGTATCAAAATGCGTCGAGGCTACACCCAAATAAACCTTAATTTGTTAACCGGAACAAGAAACTTCAACAATTTGGGTCATGACTGTTATTAATGGAGACATAGTGGGTCCTGATGCTGGACCAGTTGAGAACCACTGGTCTAGACTCTACCTGCAGCCTTGTCAGACTAAATTAATCCTAAATCGGCGTAAAAAGCTTGTTTTTGCAGCAGAGTACGTCATTTAAACCTGGTTATTTTACATGGAATTGCATCAGAACAGACATCGACTAATAGAACACAGACGAGTTACCTGCTTGTAAAGTTTACACTCCACTTTTTGAACAAAACGCAGCCACACCAACGACTTTCTTGAACTTACGTTAGTTTGAAGCCGAGCGACCTCACAGTCTCCATTAAGTTGGACCAGTTCAAAGCTGTAAAAACGCGGGGGTGTTCGCAGGTAGTCTCCTCCCCCCGCCGCCAAAAATAATGGATCAATCCAGGAAGACTGTTGATGCAGAGCTTTTCTACTTCTAAAAGTAATGCCAGGGATTGTTCCACCAGTGAGGGTTTAAGAGGCAAACAAGCCGGTTGACCAGTTCACCTGTAAAGTGCAGTCCTGCTGTCGTGCAACCGATAATTGATCAATCCAGTTTTGTATAGAACTGGTCTCTTTTTCATTTCTGCTCTTGTGACAATAAACTCGAATACGAGGCAACATCCTAAGACGTCACTTTGAGCTTGAGTCGGTCAAACGAATAGATTTGTAGCATAAATACAATAATTATTGGTTGCAGTCACACAATAAATGCCTGTTAGTTTTATGTACGATGTAGTAATTGATTGGGCTGCAATGATTGATCAGTTATTGTCCAAACAGATGCATATAAACCAATGAATTGATCAGCAAACTTGGACACGACAGATCTATTAATCTGAGTTTCTGCTTGCAGTAAACAGACAAGACAGAACTTCCCACTTCCACGTCCTGTGACAGACGACTATTTCCATTATTCACTCATTGATCTGTTGGTAATTTTAATTTTTAGCATTTAGCTCAGTGTTTTCTACAACACCAGCTGCTCATTTAGCTTAAAGTTACAGATAAACGGTTGATATAGATCGGTGAAAACATGCTTCCTCTCCTCTGGTTGAGCTTGATTACACAACAAGTTATAATTATGGCTTCAAACTGACCTGCAGATGCAAGTTTTATTGTGTGCAGCATAAAAACTGACTATTAGCGACAAGCCTGTCAGTCGACCCATCAGATAACGATTTCAGTTTATTGGGGAGGCGACGCTCGACGGCAAGCTGCCAGTTTGGGCTCCATAAACGAAAACGATGAGGAGGATAACCGTCGCCTGTAATAAATCCTAGGGTGGAGCGATAAACCGAGGCGTGTCCCCGAGATAACATCTCCATAATCTGAAGCAGACGAAGGCGGCCTCGGTTAACCGCTTTCTCCTGCGCCGAGGGAAGTTAGCCGATAAAGTGCAATTTCTGCCGCTGCTTGCCAACAGGTGTCAGATATAAATGGATTAAATCAAACCGGGGCAGGTGGTGCTGAGGTGGGGCTCGGCTCGCCTTCAGGTCGACTTGGAAGATTTAAAAGGCAGCGAAAGGAATAAATAAAGTGACGTCAAACACAAGAAGGTAAACAAATGCAAAGGGAGTCGCGGTAAAATGGCCGCCTTTGTTTGCAGCCTCTGCAGTCACAATGGGGCTTCCCCTCCCTCACACCGGCTGCAGGATTACCTTCAGACACACCGAGTATTTCAGAGCCACCAAGTTGACCCTCGGAGTGAAGAACCCTCCCAGATGGAAGCAATCATGAGGAGAACTCATGACGTCTGAGAGAGGAAGCTGGGAACGTTTCCAGGCTGATCTGTGTCCACTTTTGTTCTCGGTAAATGAAAGTTTCAATGGGGGGAAAAGCTTGTTCCTGTTTTCTCCCGACTGTTTATACCCTAGAAACTCAGAGAGGACAGCTTTTAATCAGTTTAACCAGCAGTTACGGTCGTTTTCACAGCTTCATCTGTTTCTCTTTCATCTTGGGGAGCAAACCGATCATTTAGGCTGATTTAAAAAGTCAAATAAGCTCTAAAAATGTTAATTAACATATCGTGTTTTGCCCTCAAACCCACAAATGTTCCACTTTAAAGCATAAAAACTTTAAAAAAGCAACAAATATTCACATTTCAGACGCTGGAAATGGAGAAATTGTCTTTTTTTTTGATGGTTTTGAAACAAATGAAGGCAGTCGGTCTTTATGTTTAAGAAGCTGTAACCAGAAAACTTCACCGTTATGCCTCATGGTTAATTTAGATGGATAAAATGCAGAAAAACTGTCAATCTGTAGGTTTGAGAAGCTGTGATAAAGTGAAAATGCAACTGTGAGGCAGCTTAAACATGAGATTTTTTGCCTTTTAAATTTCGCCTCGGCTTAATTTGAACTGGTAGAAGCTGAACCCAGAAAGACGTCACCATTTTGCTTTTAAATTTTTATATTCGTTTAATTTAAATAAATTCAAAATACAGAAAAACGGTAAATCTGTAGGTTTGAAGAGCTTTGGAAAGTGGAAAATGCAAAAAGTGGCAACTGATGACTTTGGAGCAGCTAAAAAATGAGAATCTTTGCCTTTTTTTGCTTTTAAATTTCCCTTAAACGCATAAAAGCTGTGGATTTTTGCGCAAAAAGTCGAGGCACCTTCAGAAGAACAGAAGTCCACCCACAGTGTTTCAATATTCACATTCAAGAAGCTGAAACTGCAGAATTTATCGATTTAATTTGAGGTAAAACCGATCATCTGAGTCGCTGCCGGCTTTTGTCAGGTCAGGTGACAGATTAATTATCTCCTTTGTTCCACCCTGAGTTGATTAATTATTGTCTGATGGGGTTAAAATGCCTCAAAGCTCTGCTCCACTGTGTTTTACTTCATATTCACAGGGATTGTTGTTGTTATTGTGACTTTATTTCTGGCTAACGTCGACTCTTTTGGTGGAAACTTGTCCTGTGTGAGCGTTTGTCGCCTCGGTTTACCTGCTTAATGCTGATTGACTGAGTGCTTTAATGATAATTAGGCGACCGACGGGGGGCGGTTCGGTTTTAATCCCCTTCACGCTGCTTACTGAGCAAATGGTCGATGAAATTAAGTCCTGTAATGTGATTAAAGCAGGTTGCTGCTGCTGCGTCCTCGTGGTGTTGGGCTTTGATTAGAGGGGCAGTGGGAGAGCGTTGGCGGGTTACTGGTCGGACTGGTTTGATTCTAATTTCCATTACTGGCTAATCTGCCAGTTATTAATCCATTCCGGTCTTTTACAGAGCAAATAAAACTCACTGAAACAAGGATACTTTGGCGTTTCTGCTTTAAAAATGACTCAAAAGATTAACCAGTAATCAAAATAGTTGCATCTTTATACCCATCTCTCCCATTTTTATCATAAAATCTTCCCCAGGACCATTTAGAGACTTGATATTTACTATTTTTACTGTACTTGTTCTCACAATCACTCAACCTGGACATTATTTACATCATTTTGTTTGTATAAGATGTCAGATAATTGTGCAAAATGCTCCCTCGGATGTCTTGTTTTGGTCTGAACGTCAAACATTTTCACCTCGGGGTCATTATGTGACGACAAAAACCACCCAGTTGTCACTTTGGAGGACTAAAATAATGATCCAAGCATCAAAATTGTTCATTTACAGCCACAAACCAACATTTTAACTGGCGAAAAAGCTGAATACAAGTGAATAATTGCAAGTTTTATGTGCGTTTATATTGATTTAAAACATTATTGTTGGGTTTTGCACAGTTTCTACCTCATTATGCTTATTTTACCAGTCCGACGGATCGATTTAACATCAGAAATGAACAGATTAAGCTATGAAAATGGTAAATTCAGGATTATATGTGTTGAAATTTTATTGTTTTTTGTCTCATTTTTAAGTCAAGGCATCTCCAGTTGATTCAAAGATCACATACAGACATGTACCGTCTGTATTGATAATGATTCTTTTCACCGTCTGTTAATGTGTCTGTTATTTTCTAGATTGTTCCACTAGCTGTTTGGTCTATAAAATATCAGGAAATGATTGAATAGTGACGATTAGTGTTTCCCAAAGCCCCGTAAATATTCAGTTTACCGTCGCAGAGGAGGAAAGACGCCAGGAAATATTCACTTTTAAGAAGCTGCAGTCAAAGTAACTGATGATTAATCGCTGCAGCTGCTCTCGTCCAGATAGAAAGCGGTAATAACCTGCAGCATGTTATGGTTTCTCGTGCGTCTGTCTTCCATCAGACCTCGTCCCGCTCTGCAACACGAGATAAACTCCCAGCGGCCGCCCGATCGAGGCCTTCGGTTTCCCTCCTGAACCTTTTTTTTGTTCGTCGCCGACGTTCAGGAGACGGTTCGAACTGAAGCCGCGGCTCTCGGAGGACAAACTGCCGCCTGGTCGGTCCTCTAATGTGCAGTTTTGCTTTGGCTTTCCGGACGTCCACCCACAGCGCGCTTGTAATGACTGTTTTTCTGAACGCGGATCCGAGGCGGCGGACTTTTGTCTTCGCCCGGCCGCAGATCTGTGTTTTAGGGCAGGGGAGGACCTCCAGCGAGCTCGCCGAAATGTGCCGTTAGCTGCTGCTGAAGGCCAGCGTCGGATTCCTGGAGATGTATTTTTGCTCTATTATTCTTTGCTCCTGAGCCTGCTTGGTTTCCACGGTTACCGGACGGGTTGCAGTGAATTTTTTTAGACATTCATGGTTCCCAGAGGATGAATCTGAATGACTTGGGCTGTAAAATATCACAACTAGAGCTGCAAGAAAGAATTAATCAATCAGCTCTCAACTCTTAATTAATCTACAACTGTTTTGATAATCTGTTTGAGGAGTTTTATCATCTTAAGCTTGAATATTTTCTGCAATAAACTGAGTAGCATTTGTCGTTTAGGTCTTTGGGAAGCACCGGTCGACATATTTAGCCAATTACTGACATTTATAGACCAACTAATTGATTAATCAAGGAAATGATCATGATTGAATCGTCGGTTCATCCAGATATTTCTTGTTGCGTCTCGACTTCAGTTTAAGACTAAAACTAATGACAATCCTATCAGCTGTAGTTCATATTTAGTGCTAATAATTAAGGATAGTGAACACCGTGTTATCATCAATTTAATTTAAATCTTTTACCTGTTGAATTTAAGTTGGTGTGAAACAGTGAGATGATGCAGCGGATGCAAAAAGAAGCCAGTATTGTCTTTAAAGAGGCGATAAACGTTTATTTGAGCCATTTTTCTACTTTTTATATCTTTATTAATTCAATTTAAATCAATGAAAAGTGGTAAATGTGTAGCTTTTAAGAGGCTGCAACCAAAAGTCTTTTCTATCTCTGCAGTTTAAATCAACTTAAAGCGCAGAAAACCGCAAATCTGTTGGTTTGAAAAGATGTAGAGACGCGAAAGACGGACAAAATGTTCCAAATTCAGAAGTTAAAGCTGGAGATTATATAGCTTCTTTAAATTTTTATATCATTTTATTGTGAGGTAGCGAAAGAAAACCTGAGGATTTTGCCATTTTTCTGCTTTTATTTCTGTGTAAGTTTAGTTTGAATCAGCAAAAAGTAATAAATCTTCAAGTTTTGAGAAGCTAAGCTGCTTTTATGTTTCTATTAATTCGATTTAAATCAGTGAAAAGTAAGAAATCTGTTGGTTTGAGATGCAGCGATGCAGTAGATCGTTATCATTTAAAACTACTTAAATCAACCTTTAATGCTTTTTACTTGGATCAACGACACAAAAGCATAAAGTATTCATGTTTAAAAGGCTGAAGCAGAAGATTAAATCCACCTTTTGTCAACTTCACAACATTTTACTTCAATTAAATTAGAATTAAAATGGATAAAAAACATTTTTTTGCTTTTATTTTGTGTGAGTTCTGAAACGAGCCTCCCTCTGAGCCCGTCCTGTCTCTGGTGTCCCAGCAGGTGAGGGAGACGGAGACCTGGATGCCCATGAAGACCACGCAGACCGTCGCCATGTCGACGCGCGGCGGCGACGTCGAGGCGTCCGGAGACTCGCCGAACGGGTCGGACTTCGGCTTCACGGACGACGAATACGAGGACAGCGACGACGAAGAATACGACGACGATGAGGGCGGGTTCAACGGCGAGTACGGGGACGAGCTGTCGGACGACGAGGACGAGTACGACGAGGACGAGTACGGCGAGTTCTCTGGCTCTGGAGACGGAGGTTCGTCCTGAAAGCAAAAATAATAAACGCCCCCTCATATTTAGATTCTATTTATCGTGTTTGTTTGTTGAATTTTAAGGGTAAATTAAGAATCTGCTTCTTCCCTCAGCAACCACTGTGTCTCCTGATGAGTCCAGACCCTCAGTGAAGGTGAGTTCCTACTTCCTGTTTGTTGTTCTGAACCTCCTCCTGCTGGTTTTTATCATAGACATATGTACGTAGACGCCTCGTTGACTGCCGCTTACGATTGGAGCCGACGTGCCTACGCGGCGGCCATCTTGGTACAGTGCCACTCGCCCCTACAGTGCATTACGTCTATAGAGGAATGACATGTCTGCACTGTAAAAGTGATCATAAATCGATCAGTGTCCTGTGTCATAGCTAAATGTGTGGCGTTTGGAAATCGGTCGAAAGTTCAGTGAATAATTCTACTTTAAGATTGTGGAGTACCTCTTACCTCCATAGACTTACATTCACTCCCCCCTCTGCTAGCCCTGTACCAAGATGGCGGAGCTTTAATCACGTCCCTCCACAGTCAATGCGGCGTCTACGTATATATGTCTATGGTTTTTGTGATGTCACGCTGCAGCTTGCTCACTTCCACTTTCTTCACCTTCAGCCCGACGCCAACGACAACAAGATCCCCGAGCTGGAGCGTCCGGTGCGACCGACCGTCAACGAGGTGGACGTCATCCAGAAGAGCAACGAGATCCCCTTGGTGAGGAACGAGCCCAGCGACGAGTATCCATCCAACGTCCTGATGTCCCACGCCGGAGAAGACAGCATCTTCAACAAGACGGAGGTCCTCGCAGGTCAGTTCAGACTTCATCGTTTGGTGTGTAAAATGTGAAAAAGGCTTCCTTGAATGTCCTGTTTTGTAAACAAGATGGCTGAAGATGTGACGACTAAGCATTTTCTATTTTAACGGATGTGGTGCTGCTCTGAGAGGTTTCTGGTTTAGCTTTAATTGGAGAATCTTGGTAAAATATTCAATATAAAATCAAAAAGATCTAATTGTTCCACAAAACAAAGCTTCTTGAAGAACATCCATGACAGAAACAACTTTACGATTAAAAAAAAAAACAAGCTGTAGTCATGAAAAAGGAATTACAAGATAAGTATTTTCCAAAAAGTGCATGTAAGTTTGTAAAAACTTCATTTTATTAATCTTCATTTCAAAGTGTCGTCATTTCCGCTCAGTTTTTGATGCACAAATCAAGTCGGAAACTAAAAATGATGTAACGTCCAGTCGCAGGTAGACGTTCGTTTAATTAATTATGTCTGTGCAGGTGCTGCCGTTTCCCCTGTAGCTGCATTTAAATTACAATTTGCCTGTTTTCTGTTGCGAGAAACCTAATTTTAGTGTTTTTTGGGGGAAATGTTTGCCATTCCCCCTCAGTTTTTTTTATGCAGAAATTCAAAATATGTATAAAAACAAGTTACAGGATGAACGCTGGAATTTTCTGAAATTTTCTTTTAAGTTTTGGCTTTTTCACACTTGGGTTTTCAATTAAAAACGTAAGATGTTTTGGGCCCCATCAAGGAAAAGTTTTCTTTTTTTAAAGAAAATAAAATCATAATTGTTGATTTTGGTGCCTAAATTTTCTGTTTGTGTAAAAACTTTATTGAGTAAATTCAACTTTTGGTTGGTTTTCGCCGTTTTTAAAGCAAAAAATATACAAAATGTGCATTAAAACCCAGATTGAACCAGGAATTTTCTGGTTCCATCTATAAAAAAGTTTCCCACATTTCATTCTTGTTCATATTAAAACTAATGACTTGATAATTAATGACTTTTAGAGGCATCATCGTCCTGTTTCCATTTGTTTTCAGTTAATATTAGCTGGTGGTTTGTACAGATAAATGGAAGGCAGCACGTTTTTGTCTCGTTAAAACTTCATCTTAATTATTTTTTACCGAGCTCAAAAACACGTCACAGAATGAAACTCAGAATTATCTTGCATCGACTTTTAAGTTGCATCGATTGGTTTTACGTCCATGGCTCCTGTCGCCGTTTTAAAACCGCCTGACGTGACGTCTCCTCGTCTTTTCCAGCTCTGATCGCTGGCGGCGCCGTCGGCCTCATGTTCGCCGTGCTCCTCATCCTCCTGCTCATCTACCGCATGAAGAAGAAGGACGAGGGCAGCTACGATCTGGGGAAGAAGCCCATCTACAAGAAAGCCCCCACCACAGAGATCTACGCATAGACCCGAACTCCGCCCCCACCTCCTCCCTGATCTCACACACAAACACACACACACACACAAACACACACTTTCCTCCCTTATAAACCCAATCAGGGCCGACGTCCGGCCTCGCAGTGCCTCGTCAGCATCCTCGTCCTCAGAGGATGAATCAGGAGAGACGCCCCGACGACACAATCGATTGACTGACTGACTCCTCCTACCTGATGCAACATTACTGGTGCTCTCTCAACCAATCAGAGGCTTTGTTTTTCCAGACGAGGAAGAGGAGCAGCAGCAGGAGCGGACTCCTCCCGTCGCCTTCAGTTTTTAAAAAAAAAAAAGAAACACTAACGTTTGTCTCGGTACACTTCGGCAGTCCAGTTATTTATTCTCACGCCGCTGCAGCGAAACGGCTTTTAAAGAGTTTTTATTTTTGATCTGGAAAAGGCGTGCAGCGGTTTTTCTGCTCTGTGATCCGTTGGTGTTTAATAATCACACCTCATGTTGGTTTTCCTCCTCGCAGTGCCTCCTACGGTTACAGAGGGAGTGTTGTTTCTGCACTGTGAGATGTTCATTAAAGTCACCTTGTTTTTTTTACTTTAAACCTCCTCCGCATGCTTTCTTTTTTTTTTTGTGTGTGTGTTTCTCCTTCAGTTGGGCACGTAGCACCAGATAAGTAAGCTAATCTGGAGCAGGAATTTTTCGCAAAAAGCTCAGTTCGACCCGGGTCACGTAACGGTCTGAAGATGCTGTAATCCGCCGCTGTGCCTCACGGTTTGTGCTCACCCTAAAGGAGAGTTTGGTTCGACGGATCGAAGTTCGAAAGGTTCACATCTGGACTGTTAATGTGACGCTAGCAGCTGGTTAGCTTAGCTTAGCATAAAGAGTGGAAACAGAGGGAAACTGCTAGCATCTGAAAACACTTCTTAAACCAAGAGTGTTCGACCCTAACACTGAAAGCAGCTGTATTATTAAACCACATGGGGAATAAAAATGCTGTAAAAATCTATTAAATTATGAATTCGACTGAGACGTTTGGTTGATTTGAGGAATTTTGAGGCGTCAAGTTGGTTAAATCTGAACTTGAAAATAAAAATTTCCTGGTTTTTAATGGGATCATGGATTCAGATTTGGACTCCATCCGAATTTTAAACGTATTCTAATAAAATTAGCAGATGAAAATGCAAATTAAATCCTGTTTTCATCCAATGCTCTTTGTGTTTTTTCCACATAAAGCAAACGTGGCGCTCTTTTGTCACAATTTGCCTTTTAGTGTCAAAACTTTCTTCAGTAAATTTCAATTTTTGGTTGGTCCGCTGACTTTTTAAAACTCAAAAATGTATAACAATAAGCATCAAAACCCAGATTCAACCAAGAAAGTGGCTTGGATTAAACTAATGATTTTATAATTAATGGGTTTCAGAGGCGTCATCCTCCTGTTTCCATCCGGTTTCAGTTAATATTAGTTGGTGGCTTTTCAAAGAAACAAGCAGGTGCCTCGTTTTTGTCGAGTTAAAACTTCAATTTAATTATCTTCGTACGAAATTATGGTATTTTTTAACAAATTAAAAGCGCACAATCACCTGTTGCTGCTGTTAAACAAATTCACGTTGCATTTACTTTTTAAGTGTTGCAACTTTATTGTGCTGTAAATCAATAATTCTTTTTTAAAAATCAAGAAAATATCGAGAGAAAATGAGAAAATCTTGTTTTCATCAAGATAAACAGCAGATTCTCCAGCTCCAACTCACTTTTCGTCAAATTTTTCTCATAAAAACTTGTTTTTTGCGAATTTTCTCTGACGTTTTTCCGTTCCCCCTCCAGGTTTTTTTAATGCACAAATTAAAAACGTACATGAAAACGGGTTTAGTCATCCGGTTTCTAAAACGAATGAGGCGTAGCATGTCGGCTAACGAGTCGTGCCATTTGCTTCCATCTGTTTTCAGTCTTTGTGCTAAGCTAGGCTAGGCTAGGCTAACGGTAGCCTCACATTCACCGTGCAGACGTGAGTTTGGTGTCAGTCTTTTCATTTATTCTGCCCAAAAATGTGGAACCATTCATTTTTTTTTAGCATTTAGGTGCTAATCCATTAAATTTTAAAACTTTTTGGTACTCTTTCTTTCTTTTTTTTTCTAATCGTGAGGTTTTTTTCTCAATAAGCTACACCGAGATGTTTGTTTTTAGAATTTCAATCTGGGTCTACGAGCGTCGGCCGAAGCCATCGAACCGGTCGACGCTCACATTTCTTAGCTGGAGACGGCAGACTGCTCTACCAAGGATTTGTACATAGTCACTGAAAAGTAAAATAAAAAAAACAAAAACATAAAAAAAATATTAACTTGGTACTTAGCCACATCCTGGCAACAGAAATATCTACCAAATATTTAAATGCCAAATTGTTTTTTCCTCTCTCTTCCTGTTTTATTTTTGCTTCCCT
Organism: Dascyllus trimaculatus; assembly: GCA_024666655.1. NCBI lineage: Eukaryota > Metazoa > Chordata > Actinopteri > Pomacentridae > Dascyllus > Dascyllus trimaculatus. The sequence goes on from CM045450.1 coordinate 31,213,629, forward strand.
CGCAGTAACGTTCATGTGATTTACTGTACGTGTAAATGAGTTTTGATACTACCAATGCTAATACTAACTCCTCTCCAGTGTTTTTATTTCTCCTCCAGTAGATCAACTCGTTCCCTTTTTTTTTCCTCATTTTTTTTGTATTAATTTAACTGTCAAATTATTTTATTGCCTTCTTTCAGGTTTGGGGTGTTTTGCCCTTTTTAAGCTGTTGTATATGTGATTTTAAAAGTTTTATATACACTAGTTTGAGATTTTCAGAGGCAAATAGTTTTGAAACTTTTTATTTTGTAAGAGTTTCTATTATCTTTTTAGACTTTTTTCTTTTTTTTTTTTTTTTGCTTTTGTATTTATGTTTTGTTGTTGTCGTTTGTAGAAGGATCGATTATGTGGTTGGTGTTCATCTCGTTGTTCAGGGGATGTCGATGAGCCATGTCGTCGGCAGCAGACCTCGGGCCGACTCTCGCTCGGAAGGTTTCGTCTCTGATTTTCCCCCTCGAACGGATAAATTTGCAAACATGTATTTTAAAGAGAAACTCCTCGACGCTGGTTCAAGGCCTTTTAACTCCCCCGAAACCAAAAAGTAATCATCAAGAAACGCGCGTGAGGATGAGCTGACCTCGGCTCAGGCGGAGGAGTGGTTCTGATAATTAAAATGAAATGCAGGAAGTGAGCGGCGGTCGGTCCGAGGTCTGGTCGGCGAACATGGGAGAGTTTGTTCTGCTGCTTAATGTCACAAACACCACATGTGAATCACCAATGGAGTGGAGGAGCCAATGAATCATTGGTTTCTGCATGCAGGTTCTGATTTATTATTGGAAATAAAGCTATTTTTATGCACATTAACATTTTAAAACGCTCCCAGTGTTTTGTTTTTTCTGCTTCATCATCTGACGTCCGAACAGTTAAAAACAGGAAGTCACATGAAACTCATAAATAAGCTGCCACTACAGAAATATAACCCCTAAACCAGATGTGTCGCTTTAAATTGATGTTTTATTTCAAATTAAAGATGATTTAAGCTTAGTTTCATTCCCTTTAAACTGGAAACCTTCAAACTGTGGATCAGAAACATCAGAATATTCTGTGTTTTTTCCAGAAAAAATCAATCATCCAGGCAGCTAAGCAGAAATGACCTGATTAGTTTTGATAAATTGGTGTTAAAATGTCGCTGCTACAAAAAACAAATAAGACAATAGTGTAAAATGGCTTCATATGAGCAAATTCAAGTTGCATAAAGATGCTTGAAACATTACATTTTTTTAAAAGTCATCTGTTTGGGAAGTAGACAGGCGTTTATATGTTGAAATAAAATTAAAATACCTAAAAAAATTACAGTAATTATTCATTAAACAGCCTCAAAATTAGATGTTAACGTCTTTAATCTTCACACAAAGACCTGAAAACTTTCAAACGAGACATGAATTCTGAAAACAGCGAATCAGCAACATTAAATTATTTTGTTTAGATGAAAAATCAACTATTTTTAGTAAACCTGACGTACAAAAAAAGCCTTAAAACTTGCCGTGTAGCTTCAAACTGCTTGAAATAGCAATTAAAAATGTTTAAAACTGCATTTTCTTTTCATTAATTGCACCTAAAAATGCTTCAAACATGAAAGAATTTACAAGCTACCCTTAAAAAAAATCTAAATATACCATATTAATGTTTGTAATCTTTAAACAAAAACCTGAAACCCTTTAAATAAGATGTGAATTCTTGTTCTTTTACAGTAAAAATCAAACAGCTGAGTTTGATAATATTCTGTAAATTTAGCATAAAAATGAGGCTGCAACGAAAATGATGAAACCTTAATGACAGGAAACATATTTCAGCTCAAAGATGAGATTTGAAATGTTCTTTTTGACTAATTAAATTACAGATAAACGTTAGACAGCATCGGAATGTTCCACTTTCTGACCTCCACTTTGAATCAAAAACAGCGCAACATGCTGAACAAGCTAAACAAGCTAACTGGTGTCTGAATTAATTAAAAGTGGCTGAATAAACTGGTTGACAGACTGAATTTTGTAACCGCAAAGAAAATGAAAAAACTATGGAGGCTCTCTGAGGTGTTTGTCACCCCTTACAAATCGCGCAAAATGGTTCAGTCCACTGCCGCGCTAGCCGGGATTAATCTCTAAACACAGCTAACGAAGCTAACGAAGCTAACGTTTTCTGTGACAGAGTCGTGTCTTTAGCTAGAAAAAAAGGAAAAGAACAGGAGGTAGCAAAAGACAGAAGAATAAAAGCAAACTGAGGAAAACTTCTTCATTTAAAAGGAAGGTGAGCTCTGTTTACACAGTTTCAAGTGGTTTAAGCTAACATTAGCATCTGTTCTATCATCATAGCTACAGTGTTTAAGCTACAACATTAGCTCGCTAAGCTAACATCATGAAACATGGTTGCAGCAGCAGCAGGTAACCTCACTTATATCTGACAACAGGTGAGCTAATCAGGTGGCTAATTAAAGCTACTATGGTTAAACTTCAGAGAGATATTTAGCCTCTTTCTCAGTAAGTTAGCTTGACACATTTGGCACCACACTGACTTTAACAGCTGAACTGAACCCACAGTGACCCAGAGAATGACAGTAATGCTACTTCATATAAACTGTGATTCTATTTTTCACTTTTAGTTGGTTAAATAATGTTATAAATGGGCCTAACAGTGAGATTTAGTTTGATTTCTGACCTAAAAGACAAGACAATTCATTTAAAAGATATTTACTTGTCTTGTTTTTTGTTTTATTACGCAAAACAGTTCGTATGTCAACATTTTGTGCCTTATTTGGTCCCGTTAGTCTATTTGTGGTCATTTTTATGTCTTTTGTCTGTCTTTATGGCCATCATGTGGCCTAAATAGGCCTACCAGGAAGCTTCAGTTTATTTTATGACCTGAAACCTAAAAGAAAGACAATTTAAAATAACTTATCTGTTTGTTTGTTTTTTTAAATTATTTTACTATGTAGTTTAGTCAGCATATGGTCATTTTGTATGCCTTTGTCATCATTTGTGTGTCTTTCTGATCATTTTGTGGTCATTTTAGCCTATTAATGGTCATTTTATGTCTCTTTGTGGTCATTTTGTGAGTCTGTGTGGTCATTTGTGGTCATTTTAGCCTATTTTTGTTAATTTTATGTCACTTTGGGATCATTTTGTGGTCATTTCTGTCTATTTATGGTCATTTTGTGGTCATTTTAACCTATTTATGGTCATTTTATGTCTCTTTGTGGTCATTTTGTGAGTCTGTGTGGTCATTTGTGGTCATTTTAGCCTATTTATGTTAATTTTATGTCACTTTGGGATCATTTTGTGGTCATTTCTGTCTATTTATGGTCATTCTGTGGTCATATTAGTCTATTTATGGTCATTTTATGTCTCTTTGTGGTCGTTTTGTGATCATTTTAACTTGTTTATGGCCATTTTATGTCTTTTTGTGGTCATTTTGTGTTTTTTTAGCCTATTTATGGTAATTTTATGTCTCTTTGGGATCATTTTTGGTGATTTTTGTCTACTTATGGTCATTTTGTGGTCATTTTAGCCTTTTTATGGTAATTTTATGTCTCTTTGGAATCATTTGTGTCTTTGTGGTTATTTTGTGGTCTTTTTAGCCTATTTATGGTCATTTTATGTGTCTTGGTTGTCATTTTGTGGTCATTTTATTCTATTTATGGTCATTTTATGTCTCTTTGGGGTCATTTTTGTGCCTATTTATGGTCATTTTGTGATCATTTTAGTCTATTTACTGTCATTTCATGTCTCTTTGGCATCATTTTGTGAATCTTTGCGATCGTTTTGTGGTCATTTTAGCTTATTAATGGTCATTTTGTCTCTTTGTAGTCGTTTTGCATCTCATAGGGGTCATTTTGATTCTATTTGTGGTCATTTTGTGTCTCTACAGTTAATCTATGTTTCTTTTTAGTTGATTATTGTCTCTTAGTGGCCTTTTTATATCTGTGGTTGTTTTAGTCTTGTTTTGTGGATTATTATTGGTAGAAATGACCTCAGATTATCGTTTTCATTGAGCTGTGACTATTTCTGATCACACGTTAACCTCAGCGTTGTGGTTCAGGACATGAAGCCACATAGTGACGTTCTCCGCCCTGTTTTAAAGAACGTTCCTGGTGTCACGTTCCCTCCATTGTCTGTCTGGACTCACCTGCTGCCTCTTTGTCTGCTGTAACCGAGGAGGAACTGAAGCAGGTGGGTGATGAAACGACACTAAAGACACTGGAGAGTTTCAGGAGAGAAAAAGGGTCTCGTGTCATTTTAAAGGATGAGGGTCTTCCTTCAAATGGATCAATATAATTATCAGAAATGATTCTTTCAACCTCCCAGTGGTGGAAGAAATATGCAGAACCTTCACTGACTGCTGCACTATTAACAGTCCTGCATTGACCATGTTACTTAACAAAAATAATGAAACATAAAGTGTCACATCCGTCCCTTGTGTCTGCTGTAATCACAGTTATGTAATATTCAGCTTATTTTGCTCCTGCTTGTGGCCATTTCACATCTTTTTGTGGTCATTTTGTGTCGTTTTGTGGTCATTTTGAGTCTCTTTGTCGTCATTTGTGTGTCTTTGTAATCATTTTGTGGTCATTTTAGTCTATTTATGGTCATTTTATGTCTCTTTATGGTCATTTTGTGGTCATTTTAGTCTATTTATGGTCATTTTATGTCTCTTTGTGGTCATTTTGTGGTCATTTTAGTCTATTTATGGTCATTTTATGTCTCTTTGTGGACATTTTGTGGTCATTTTATTCTATTTATGGTCATTTTATGTCTTTTTGAGATCATTTTGTGGTCATTATAGTCTATTTATGGTCATTTTATGTCTCTTTGGGATCATTTTGTGGTCATTTTAGTCTATTTATGGTCATTTTATGTCTTTTTGAGATCATTTTGTAATCATTTTAGTGTATTTATGGTCATTTTATGTCCCTTTGGGGTCATTGTGTGAGTTTTTGTGGTCATTTTGTAATCATTTTAGTCTATTTATGGTCATTTTATGTCTCTTTATGGTCATTTTGTGGTCATTTTAGTCTATTTATGGTCATTTTATGTCTCTGTGGACATTTTGTGGTCATTTTAATCTATTTATGGTCATTTTATGTCTCTTTGGGGTCATTTTGTGAGTCTTTGTGGTCATTTTGTGATCATTTTAGTCTATTTATGGTCATTTTATGTCTCTTTGTAGACATTTTGTGGTCATTTTATTCTATTTATGTTTTTTTTTTACATCTCTGGGATCATTTTGTGAATCTTTGTAGACTTTTTGTGGTCATTTTAGTCTATTTATGCTCATTTTATGTCTCTTTGGGATCATTTTGAATCTCTTTGTGGTAATTTTGTTGTCATTTTGTGAGTCTGTGGTGATTATGTGCCCCTTTTTAGTTCATGATTATTTTGTGTCTCTTTATGATCGATTTGTGGTACCATCACTACACTCTAGACTGAAATATTTGAAATATTGTAAAAAATTTAGCTTTAACTCGTCAGAGGATGAACTTCTGCTTGTGTTTATTAAGGTGTTTAAAATTTAAAGCTTAGTATGTAAGAGTAACAGTGATTGTACAGTAAGTGAACAAAAATAGAGTGTGTGTGTGTGTGTGTGTGTGTGTGTGTGTGTTGACATTCATTCAGATCCAACAGACAAGCTGTTGCCTGTCGACCTTCGAGCTGCAGGAAAAACACTCGGAGGTGACGCCAAAACACCAACGAACACATTCCAGCACAAACACCTTCATACATCATCCTTTAACACACACACACACACACACACACAGGTTGAATCATTCATGTCGGGAAACTCTGCAGTCGACTTGTTTGTTCAGGACGAAAAAACAAGCAGAGCTGAACGTTAAAGTGCAATTTTGAATTTCTCCCAAATGTTTTTTCTTCAGTTTGGCCTCTTATTCTTAAAATTCTACTTCATTCAGCTTCATCTGCTGCTGGAAGCTGAGCAGGTAAAATATACGAGTTTCTTTCTTTAAGGATACAGGAACAGCGTGACCTCAAAAATCTGGGTTTATCCAGGTTATTCAAGGATGAAGAGAGTCTGGTTTGAAGTTCAGGTTCAGATTAAAAGTTTCTGTTGAGAGAATTCATGAATATTCTTCACAAAATATAACGAAATCAAAAAGGCCAGCTAGCATGCTAACATATGCTAATTAGCAGTAAATATAAATTATATAAATATACAGCTTAGACATAAAACAACCACAAAAAGGCCAAGAAAAATACAAAGAGACACAAAATGATCACAGAAAGACACAACATGGTCACAAATAGATGTGAAATGACAACAGGGAACCCCAGAATGACCCCAAAGAGGCACAACATGACGACACATGCACAAAAAATGCATGTGCACAGAAAGACCACAGAGACACGATCAAAGCAACAGACAGAGAAAACAACAACAGAGATGCTACAAACAACCACAAAGAGACACAAAACAACCACAAAGAGACACAAAACGACCACAAAGAGACACAAAACGACCACAAAGAGACACAAAATGACCACAGAGACACAAAATGACCACAAAGAGACACAAAACAACCACAAAGAGACAAAACAACCACAAAGAGACACAAAACAACCACAAAGAGACACAAAACGACCACAGAGACACAAAACGACCACAAAGAGACACAAAACGACCACAAAGAGACAAAATGACCACAAAGAGACACAAAACGACCACAAAGAGACACAAAATGACCACAAAAAGACACAAAACGACCACAAAGAGACACAAAACGACCACAAAGAGACACAAAACGACCACAAAGAGACACAGAACGACCACAAAGAGACATAAAACAACCACAAAGAGACATAAAACAACCACAAAGAGACATAAAACAACCACAAAGAGACACAAAACGACCACAAAGAGACACAAAATGACCACAAAGAGACACAAAAGACCACAAAGAGACACAAAACAACCACAAAGACACACAAAACGACCACAAAGAGACACAAAATGACCACAAAGAGACACAAAAGACCACAAAGAGACACAAAACAACCACAAAGAGACACAAAACAACCACATTTTTTCAGACTCGGTATAATTTCTTCCATGTGCTGATCCTGAGTGATGATAAAAGCTGTTGGATCAACTGACTGAGTCACCATCATGTCTGAAAACGACGACACGTTTAACACACAGTGAACACATTCTTGTCCCGTCTGTTGTTGTGAGTCTGTTACATGTTCACACACCTTCACGCTGAGATCCTCGGTGTGTCTCCACGGGGATTTCCAGGACGTGTTGAACCAGGCAGACTGTTTTTCCCGCCGTCAGCTCTCCCATCATTATTCTCTTTTATCTGCTGAGGATCTCGGTCATTCCAACATCTGGGTCTTTATCTGCTCCATCTCTGCTGCTAATCCTTCACATATTTACAGAGAAGCAGATTGAAACTCCTGGAGAAAGACCAGTAAATGGAGCTAATTCTATCTGCAACATCTTCACTTGTAGGTTTGATTTCTGTCCTTCCCAGTAGTCAGAGTCCGTTAGATGTCCAGTCCAACTGGTTTTTAAAATGGCTGAAATCAACTGTGGTTTAGAGGAACTGCAGCTTTTAGGTTCAGATTCAGCTTTGACTGAAAAGAAGGGGCGACTAAATAATACTAACTTATCTTGTTTTATGTTCTTTTACTTTGACGTGTAGTTAGCATGTCGTCATTTTATATCTGTTTGTGGTCATTTTATGTCTGTTTATGGTCATTTTGTGTCTGTTTGTGGTCATTTTATGTTTAGTTGTGATCATGTTGTGTCTATTGTGGTCATTTTGTGTCTCTTTGTGGTCATTTTGTGTCTTTTTGTGGTCATTTTATGTCACTTTGTGGTCATTGTATGTCACTTTGTGGTCTTTTTGTGTCATTTTATGTCACTTTGTGGTCATTTTATGTCTTTTTGTGGTCATTTTATGTCACTTTGTGGTCATTTTATGTCACTTTGTGGTCATTTTATGTCACTTTTTGTGGTCATTTTATGTCTTTTTGTGGTCATTTTATGTCACTTTGTGGTCATTTTATGTCTTTTTGTGGTCATTTTATGTCACTTTGTGGTCATTTTATGTCACTTTGTGGTGGTTTCATGTCTATGGTCATTTTGTGGTCTATCTGTGGTCATTTTGTGCCTCTTTGTGGTCATTTTATGTTTAGTTGTGATCATTTTGTGTCTATTGTGGTCATTTTGTTTCTCTTTGTGGTCATTTTGTGCCTGTTTGTGGTCATTTTATGTCTTTTTGTGGTCATTTTATGTCTTTTTGTGGTCATTTTATGTCACTTTGTGGTCATTTTATGTCTTTTTGTGGTCATTTTATGTCACTTTGTGGTCATTTTATGTCACTTTGTGGTCATTTTATGTCACTTTTTGTGGTCATTTTATGTCTTTTTGTGGTCATTTTATGTCACTTTGTGGTCATTTTATGTCTTTTTGTGGTCATTTTATGTCACTTTGTGGTCATTTTATGTCACTTTGTGGTGGTTTCATGTCTATGGTCATTTTGTGGTCTATCTGTGGTCATTTTGTGCCTCTTTGTGGTCATTTTATGTTTAGTTGTGATCATTTTGTGTCTATTGTGGTCATTTTGTGCCTGTTTGTGGTCATTTTATGTCTTTTTGTGGTCATTTTATGTCTTTTTGTGGTCATTTTATGTCACTTTGTGGTCATTTTATGTCACTTTGTGGTCATTTTGTGTCTTTTTGTGGTCATTTTATGTCTTTTTGTGGTCATTTTATGTCACTTTGTGATCATTTTGTGCCTGTTTGTGGTCATTTTGTGCCTGTTTGTGGTCATTTTGTGTCTCTTTGTGGTCATTTTATGTTTAGTTGTGATCATTTTGTGTCTATTGTGATCATTTTGTGTCTATTGTGGTCATTTTGTGTCTATTGTGGTCATTTTGTGTCTCTTTGTGGTCATATTATGTCACTTTGTGTCATTTTATGTCTTTTTGTGGTCATTTTGTGTCTTTTTGTGGTCATTTTATGTCTTTTTGTTGTCGTTTTATGTCACTTTATGGTTGTTTTGTGTCTCTTTGTGGTGATTTTGTGTCTCTTTGTGGTTGTTTTTGGTGTCTTTGTTGTCGTTTTGTGTCACTTTGTAATCATTTTGTGTCTATGAGGTCACACTGGATCTCCTTGGACTAATTTTTGTGTACTTCATCTAATTTTTAGTGTCATTTCAAGGCTTTTTGTTATCATTTTGCATCTCAGTGGTCAGTTAGTCTCTGTTTATAGTTGTTTTGTGTGTCTCATTGTTTTGCATTTCTTTGTGCTCATTTAACATTTATTTTTGGTATTTTGCGTAGTTTTCTTATCGTTTTGTGTCTTTTTTAGTCATTTTGCCTCTCAGGGGAAGTTAAATAGAGAAGTAAACTTCTCTCCTGTCTAAATCAAGGGCTTTTGATATCATATTATACATTTGTTTGTCTGTGAATTACTTTTACGTAGCATATAAAACACTGAATATATCAATTTTTTGGTGTAACAGCAATGCTTTATGGTCACTTTTGTATTTTGTTCAGTTTCTATGAGGTGTAACTTCAGTACTTGTCTACATTTTGACTTTTAAAAAGGTTGAAAGGGAAGAAAAAAATCCCCCAAAAAAGTCCCAAACAAAGAGGAGGTGAAGGTAATTTTTAACCACGAGGCCTGCAGGGGAATAAAGTGCAGAAATGAAGATGAATGATGATGGAGGGAGCTGATTGTTGATGTTTCAGGCAGTAATCGAGTCATGTATGTAAACACACACACACACACACACACACACAGAGCGAGCAGCTCATTTCCTGGATCCCTCGTCACCTGACCTCTGACCTCACTGAGGGTGTCGACAGATTTAGGACCTCCAGCTTCCTGCCTGGATGTCTGATGTTCAGAGTGGAGGTGAGTCCATCTGAGTCCACGGGAGACGTTTAAAGGCGAGTTCATCAAACTCGGAGCGGAAAAAGACACAAATACTGATTTATGGTTTCTAAGGGAGGTCATTGTGTGTCTCTTTGTGGTTGTTTAACGTCTTCTTGCAGCCATTTTGTGTCTTTTTGTGGCCATATTGTGCCTTTCTGTAGTCATTTTGTCTCTTTGTGATCTTTCTTGTGTCTTTTTATGCTTGTTTTGCATCTTTTTGGTCATTTTGTGTCTCTTTGGAGTCATTTTGTGTCTCTTTGTGGTCATTTTGTGTCTCTTTGTGGTCATTTTGTGTCTCTTTGGAGTCATTTTGTGTCTCTTTGTGGTCATTTTGTGTCTCTTTGGAGTCATTTTGTGTCTTTTTGAGGTCATTTTGTGTCTCTTTGTGGTCATTTTGAGTCTCTTTGGAGTCATTTTGTGCCTTTTTGAGGTCAATTTGAGTCTCTTTGGAGTCATTTTGTGTCTTTTTGAGGTCAGTCATTTTGTGTCTTTTTGAGGTCATTTTGTGTCTCTGTGGTTGTTTCACATCTCCTTGCAGCCATTTTGTGTCTTGTTGTGGCCATATTGTGCCTTTCTGTAGTCATTTTGTCTCTTTGTGATCTTTCTTGTGTCTTTTTATGCTTGTTTTGCATCTTTGTGGTCATTTTGTGTCTCTTTGTGGTCATTTTGTGTCTCTTTGGAGTCATTTTTTGTCTTTTTGAGGTCATTTTGTGTCTCTTTGTGGTCATTTTGAGTCTCTTTGGAGTCATTTTGTGCCTTTTTGAGGTCAATTTGAGTCTCTTTGGAGCCATTTTGTGTCTTTTTGAGGTCATTTTGTGTCTCTGTGGTTGTTTCACATCTCCTTGCAGCCATTTTGTGTCTTGTTGTGGCCATATTGTGCCTTTCTGTAGTCATTTTGTCTCTTTGTGATCTTTCTTGTGTCTTTTTATGCTTGTTTTGCATCTTTGTGGTCATTTTGTGTCTCTTTGTGGTCATTTTGTGTCTCTTTGGAGTCATTTTGTGTCTTTTTGAGGTCATTTTGTGTCTTTTTGAGGTCATTTTGTGTCTCTGTGGTTGTTTCACATCTCCTTGCAGCCATTTTGTGTCTTGTTGTGGCCATATTGTGCCTTTCTGTAGTCATTTTGTCTCTATGTGATCTGTGTCTTTTTATGCTTGTTTTGCATCTTTTTGGTCATTGTGTGTCTCTTGGTGGTCATTTTGAGTCCCTTCGCAGTCATTTTTTGTCTTTTTGAGATTGTTTTGTGTCTCTTTGTGGTCATTGTGTGTCTCTCTGTGGTTGTTTCACATCTTTTTGCAGCCATTTTGTGTCTTTTTGTGGCCATATTGTGCCTCTCTGTAGTCATTTTGTCTCCTTGGGCTTGTTTTCTGTTTCTTTTTGGTTGTTTTGTTCTCTTTGTGGTCATTCTTGCATCTCTTTGTGGTTGTTTTGTGTCCTTTTGTTGTTGCTTTGTTTCTCTGTGGTCATTTTGTGGCTCTTGCTCATCATTTTGTGGTCTGTCTGTGTCTCCTTGTGGTTGTTTTGTAGTTGTTTCTGGTTGCTTTGTGTCTCTTTGTCTCTGTTCCTGTGGAATAAAGCTTTAAGGCCTCAGCTGATTGATGAAATAAAATAATTTCTACAACAAAAAAACCTGAAGGTCATATACTACAGAGACCAAATGCATGTTTTCCACAGCTGGTTTGTTTTTAGGATGTATTAAACGGATGCGAAGATGAGGAAACGTTAATCATTAAAACACTAAAAAAGGCTCTTTAGCGTCACTCAGTGCAGCGAACCAGCAGATGCAAATTCAGACTCACATCCTGATGTTTGATATCAGCGACGGAGCAGCATCAGCTTCCCTGTTCCAGAAACATGGTGAAGAGATTTCAGCTCGGTGTGTTTACCTAGAATTCAGCTGCTTCCCGGTTCGTTCTCCCAACATTCAAATCAGAGCTCAGGAGGCAGGAAGACGTCTGTCCAGATGCAAATCATCAGTCAAATGGAAACATGCAGGCGGCTGTCAGGTGACGTCGAGTTTAAGAGAGGTTTTCAGGTCGAACATCTGACGTGACCCAACTTGTCTTCCAGCTTCACAAACGCAGAGAAACAGAAAGAGCAGGACGGTGCTTCAGACTTAGCTCGATGCTAATTCCTTTACATTAGCAGACTGAGCAGAGATCCAGAATAAAATGGTTCACATTAAAGTTTGATGATCAGTGCACTGTTCTGTAGCCTAAATAGCTAATGTGTTAGCATCAGCTGGTTGAGTATAATACTTTTTCTTCCACACGCTTGACCACAAGAGTGAAACGTCTGGAGAGAATAAAGGAAAATCTGGGACGTCAGGCACATTTGACAAAGCTTTCAAGTTAAACCCTCGAAGATGCAGCATTTATGGACTTGAGAAGACGTCTGTGTTGGATACACCGGTGTCTTCTCACCTCTAGTGCTTTAAATCACCTGGAAGATCCTCTGTGATGGCAGAGGGGGAACGGTTAGCATCACAAAAAGCATCAGTGCTCTGGTTGGCCGTTAGCTAACAGTTAGCATCTGTACAAGTACGTCCAATAAACAAACAGTAAAACAAATTATAATTCTATTTAATAATGTGCAATATCTCATTATTACTTCAGTATCACTGCCAGTATTACTTCCTACTTTTTCTGTTCTAGTTTTGTGTCTCTTTGTGGACTTCTAGTATTTTTTAAAGGTTGTTTGTGTTACTTTATGGTCATTTTGTGTCTTTTTGCATGTTTTTTTCGTTTATTTTGTGTTTCTTTTGCATCTCTTTGTGTTTTTTTGTTGCACCTCTGTGGTCACTTGGTGTCTCTTCCTGGCTGTCTCATCTGTTTACTGCATACTAATATGGAGTTAACAGCTAATTAGAGTTTATATCAGGCTGCTGAGATCAGATCACATTGATTCAAGCACATAAACTACAAACAACGAGCAGCTGTTAATTGGTGAAAAGTCAAATTTCAAAAGGCTGTTTACATGTTATCGGTAGCAGCTGGAGCTATGATCCCAGTCATATCAGCTGCTCAGTACTACAAAGAGACATAAAAAGATCATAAATAGATAATAGACCATAAAATGATGACAAACAGAGACAAAAATGACCACAAAGAGACATAAAATGACCACAAACAGACATAAAATGACCACAAGAGACACAAAATTACTACAAAGAGACACAAAACGACCACAAACAGACACAAACTACTCTCTAAACTGAATTTAGTCTTCAGCTTCGTCTCTGTTTCTGTAGCAGAAACTGAGATTTGAGAGTTAATGTTTGACCAACACCATGTCTGCTAGCGTATGCTAACACATTAGCATGGTCAGATGAATGGGACCAGCTCCCGTCTGTCTTCTTCTTCTTCTTTCTCTGTGCTTCCCTCTGTGAGCCTCTTCTTCCTCGCTGCCTCTCTCCAGTCATAGGCCACCTTTTGTCTCCATGCAAAAACTCACATTCCTCATGGCCTCTGCCCACAGACACACAAACACACACACTCAGGCATTCCTCTGCCCGGCAACAATGAGGTCTTTGTGTTGCACGCCGCCCGTGTTTTCATTTCATTTTTTATTGCTTTTGAACTCCTCGCATGGAGAATTTAATCATCTCTCCGCCGGTTCCCGAGGTTGGTTCTGAAAAGGATTTTTTTTGGTCGTCGGGGAGGCCGGCAGCTGTGCGGTTTGTGTGTCCTTACACAACGCGCACACACACACACACATGCAGAAACACACCCCCACATGCTCCAAGGACAAAAGGACTACATGTTTTCAGAGGCACCTGACTTCACTTCTGTTTTGGTTTCGCCTCTTATCACCGCCAAAAGGTTTCAGGCTGAGAAAACTGAAGAAGCAGAGAAGAAGAAATGCATGAAAAATGACGACTGTGTTCATCAGATCAATGTTGGAACTCTTTTTCACGCCACAGAGTCACATCTAATCACTTTTTCATGGTCATGAAGGAATGTCGGACAACAAACAACAAGGCTACAGATGTTTATTATGTAAATATATGACTTTAGCATCATGTTATCGTGACCCGGATCCATGCATGGGTCAATGTAAAGTACAGAAAACAGACACAGAACTACAAACATACACAAACTATACATGAGAGTATAAGAACAATATATTTTCTCAACCATTTAAACACTTTTCGTGTCTTTGAATATCATCTACACTTCATTTAAGCCACTATATTTTGCTAATTTTGCTATATATTACTGCTCACGTTTGTTGCATTTCAATTGTTTTTTAGTTTTTCGTATTGGAGCACTGTGACGGTCCTGCTGTAACAAAGGAAATCCCCCCTGTGGGATGATTGAAGCACCTTATTTTGATCTATCCGCAAAGAGATGCAAACGACCGCATGAACTGATGCAACCCAACTACATGAAGATGCAAAGTGGCAGGAAAGAAATCCAACACATTAGAAAACACACAAAACAACCACAAAGATATGGAAATGCACCACTAAGAGACGGAAAACAACCACAGGAAGACACAGGACGACTAGAAAGAGATGTAAAGTGACCAAAAAGAAATATAAAACAACTACAAAGGGACTGAAAGTGACTACAATGAATCACAAAATGACCAGAAAGAGAGACAAAACAACTACCAAAAGGCATAAAGTGACGACAAAGAGACGCAAAATGACTAGAAAAAGGCCTAAAACTACCACAAGCAGACATAAAATAACCCTAAAGAGATGCAGAGTGAGCACAACAGGACACAAAACAACTACAAGATGATGTGAAGTGACCACAAAGATGCACAAAACTGCCACAACAAGATGCATAACAACTGCAAAGAGACATAAAACAACTACAGTAAGTTCCAAAGTGACCACAAAGAGACACATAGTGACCACAAAGGGATGCAAATCAAGTGCAAAAGAGGCAAAATGATGAAATAGACACCCAATAGAACCACAAAAACATATTAAACCAACACAAAGAGATGTAAAAGAATAACAAAAAAATGCAAAACAGCCATAAATAGACATAAAGCAACTACAAAGAAACATAAAGTGACGAAAGAGGGTTGCAAAACAACCACAAAAAGATGCTAATGAACTACACAGACACAAAACAACCATTAAGAGTCATAAAACAACTGCAGAGAGACAGAAAATGATCACAAAGAATCACAAAATGACCCCAAGGAGAGATAAAACAACTACTAAAAGATATAAAGTGACCACAAAGAGATGCAAAGAAACTAGAAAAAGACCTAAAACTACCACAAGCAGACAGAAACCAACCACAAGATGATGCAGTGACCACAAAGATGCACAAAACTGCTACAACAAGATGCAAAACAACTGCAAAGAGACATAAACGTACCACAAAGAGACACAAAACAACTACAGTGAGAACCAAAGCGACCACAAAGAGATGCAAAACAAGTGTGAAGAGAACAAAATGACGAAATAGAAACCCAATACAACTACAAAGTGACCACAAAAACATATTAAACCAACACACAGAGATGTAAAAGACTAACAAAAAATGCAAAAAAACATAAACAGAAATAAAACAATGACAAAGAAACACAAAGTAATGAACAACCACAAATAGGTGCAAACAGACTACAAAGAAACACAAAACAACTATAAAAAGAAGTAAAACCAACCACTAAAAGTGACAATTTGACCACTAAGACATGCAAAACTACTACAAAGAGACAGAAAGAGATCGCAAAGAATCAAAAAATGACTCCAAAGACAGACAAAACAACTACCAAAATACAAAAAAGTGACCACAAAGAGATGCAAAATGACTAGAAAAGGACCTAAAACTACCACAAGCAGACATAAAACAACTACAAAGAGACGCAAAATGACTAGAAAAGGACCTAAAACTAACACAAGCAGACATAAAACAACCACAAAGAGATGCAAAATGACTAGAAAAGGGGCCTAAAACTACCATTAAGAGACATAAAACAACCACACAGAGATGCAAAATGACTAGAAAAGGGCCTAAAACTACCATTAAGAGACATAAAACAACCACAAAGAGATGCAAAATGACTAGAAAAGGACCTAAAACTGCCACAAGCAGACATAAAACAACCACAAAGAGATGCAAAATGACTAGAAAATGGCCTAAAACTACCATTAAGAGACATAAAACAACCACAAAAAGATGCAAGATGACTAGAAAAGGACCTAAAACTACCACAAGCTAACATAAGTAACCACAAAGAGATGCAAAATGACTAGAAAAGGGCTTAAAACTACCACAAGCGGACATAAAACAACCACAAAGAGACGCAAAATTACTAGAAAAGGACCGAAAACTACCATTAAGAGACATAAAACAACCACAAAGAGATGCAAAATGACTAGAAAAGGGCCTAAAACCACCATTAAGAGACATAAAACAACCACAAAGAGATGCAAAATGACTAGAAAAGGGCCTAAAACCACCATTAAGAGACATAAAACAACCACAAAGAGATGCAAAGTGACCACAAAGATGCACAAAACTGCCACAACAAGATGCATAACAACTGCAAAGAGACATAAAACAACTACAGTGAGATCCAAAGTGACCACAAAGAGATGCAAATCAAGTGCAAAAAGAGGCAAAATGACGAAAAAATAAACCCAATACAACTCCAGAGATTACAAAAACGCATTAAAGCACAACAAAGAGATATAAAAAATGCAAAACAACCATAAATGCACACAAAACAGCTACAAAGAAACACAACGAGATGAGAAAGAGATGCAAAAAAGATGCAGATGGACTACAAGACGAAGAGTGGCAATGCGACCACAAAGAGATGCAAAACATCTGCAAAAAGATCCAAAACCACCAAAGTCTTTTCACCTAAAACCCTCAGGGGAAGAACGAAGCTCAATGAGTCTGGATAAAATAACCGTAGACGCACTGATTACATGAACAGTGAATTCAGATCAGACCCGGTAGATCTGAAGATCAACCCGTCTTTGTTCCTGCAGAAATCACTGCTTCGACCTGCTGCCGTCTGCTTACATAAGACCAGCATCAGCCGTCACACGTTCCTGTTTTACGGCAGCACAAAGTCAGGTATGTTGATGACAGCACACCTGTAAAGCCTTCAGCGTGTAGCCAAACACAAAGCTGGTCAGTTAACCCAGTTTGAGCTGCATACCTGGATTCTCCTGCTCGGCGTCGCCCCTGGCTGCCCGTCTCAATGACAGGCCGTTATGCCGCCCAGCCTTTGAACCTTTCTGCTGAGTATGAATGCAGGAACTTTCTCTGAGGCCAAATCTGAGAAAACGTTTGTCAGAAAACTACAAGCAGCAGGGAGTGGCTCTAAAATTACATGTGTTTACAGTTTAGTCGCAGCTTAAAAACTCAACAGTTATGCGAGGACACTGCTTTCTACTACCTAACTACCGTAATACACAGTGTAGAGTCGTAAGGAGCTAACATTTTTTGGGTGCCATTCTTGTGGAGAGGTTCAGCGTTGCGGTGCCTAAACTTAACCACATAGTTCTACAGCAAAAACAAAACAAAAAGCTGAAAGTCTCCTGACAACAGCAACAAAAAAAACCAGCAGAGAACAGCAACTGAAAACGGCTACGGAAAGCTAAAGGTAGTGACTGAAAACGGCAACAAAAACTGACTTAAAACAGTGACTGAAAGCAACTAAAAGCTGCAAATGCAAAACAGCAACTGACGGTGACTGAAAACAACAGAAAACACTGTCGACGGCAACTGAAAACAAGAGAAACAGTGACCAAAAACAGCAACTGGAATAAACAGACAACAACTGAAAACAAAACAGCAAACAAAAATGACTGAAAAGAACAGAAGCAGCAACTGTGAACAGCAACTGAAAACAACAAAGACGGCGATTTTTAACAGCGCCTGAAAAAAAACAAAAAACAGTGACTAAAAACAATGACTGAAAACAGTAAACAGCAACTGGAAACAGCTGAAAGCAATGACTGAAAAAATAAAAATGACTGAAGTCAACAATTCAAAACAGCAATTAAAAACAAAGACTAAAAACAACAGAAAACACTGACTGAATGCAGCAACCAAGAATGACTAAAAAGAACAGAAACGACAACTGTGAACAGCAACTGAAAACAACAAAGACTGAAAACAGCACCTGGAAAAATCAGAAAGCAATGACTAAAAACAATGACTGAAACAGTGATTGAAAACGGCAGAAAGTAACGACTGAAAACAGCTACAGAAAACAACTAAAAGCAGTGACGACAACAAAAAAATGAGAGTAGTGACTGAAAACAGTGACTGGAAATGACTAAAGGCAGCAATTGAAAACAGCAACTGAAAACAACAAAGACAGCGATTGAGAACAGCTCCTGGAAAAAACGAAAACAATGGCTGAAAACAGTGACTGAAAACAGTAAACAGCAACTGGAAACTGCAGAGAGCAATGACTAAAAACAGTGGAAGAAAGCAGTGATTGAAAATAATAAAAACAGAGATTGAAAACGGCAGCTGAAAACAACAGCAATGACAGAAAACAACGACTGAAAATTGTGACTGAAAACGGTGACTGGAAACAGAAACTGGAAACCGCAGAAAGCAATGACTAAAAACAATGACTGAAAACAGTGATTGAAAACGGCAGAAAGCAACGACTGAAAACAGCTACAGAAAACAACTAAAAGCAGTGACGACAACAAAAAAATGAGAGTAGTGACTGAAAACAGTGACTGGAAACAACTAAAGGCAGCAATTGAAAACAGAAACTGAAAACAACAAAGACAGCGATTGAAAACAGCTCCTAGAAAAAAACGAAAACAGTGGCTGAAAACAGTGACTGAAAACAGTAAACAGCACCTGGAAACTGCAGAGAGCAATGACTAAAAACAGTGGAAGAAAACAGTGATTAAAAATAATAAAAACAGAGATTGGAAACGGCAGCTGGAAACAACAAAGACAGCGATTGAAAACAGCTCCTGGAAAAAAACGAAAACAATGGCTGAAAACAGTGACTGCAAACAGTAAACAGCAACTGGAAACTGCAGAAAGCAATGACTAAAAACAGTGGAAGAAAACAGTGATTGAAAATAATAAAAACAGAGATTGGAAACAGCAGCTGAAAACAACAGCAAACAATGACAGAAAACAGTGACTGAAAACGGTGACTGGAAACAGAACCTGGAAACTGCAGAAAGCAACGACTGATAACAACGGAAGAAAACAGTGAATGAAAATAATGAAAACAGAGATTGAAAACACCAACAAAAGTGACTGACAACAGCAACTGAAAACAGTGAATGAAAACTGGACAACACTGCAAAGATTTGTCTTCTACAAACAGAATAAAATGTTTTCAGTCGCTATTTTCAGGGATTTTGACTCACTGTTTTCAGTCATTTTCAGTTGTTTTTAGTTGTTTTGCGTTCACTGCTTTCACTCGTTTCTAGACGCCGTTTTCAGTTGTCAAAACGAGACGTTATGAGCTTTTTTTGAACGTGTTTCTTTGCAGTGAAAATTGCGTTTCAAACCTCGGGAGTGGCGCTGTTTGTCTAACGTGACGACATTTAGCGATGCAGATCTGTTGTAAGCTTCAGCTTTAAGGGGCTTCAGGGTGTATTATGTGAACTGTAGCTACACGTGTGTGTGTTTGCGTGTGTGCGTGTGTGTGTGTGTGGGCAAGTTGTTGCCGTGGTAACACACCAAGTCCCAGTTTAACTCCTTCGTAATCGTGGAAAGAATGACGAGGCGTCTGCAATAACACCATTATACAGTCTGCAATAACACAGCTCCATTAGCTCCTGTTACACCTGAGTGAGTCACCACCTGCTCAGCACTCTGCTCGCCATCCTGCCTTCATACAGCCTTAGACCAGTTAATATGTGACATTAAATCCCAGCCAGGAGTGAAAATACGCTTTAATAACTTTCCCCTTCTGGCCGATGAACATTCCTAAACCTTCGCTGTCGGCCATTTTGGAAGCACTCCTTGTCGATGATCAACTCTGGTCTTTTCCTGCTCCGTGCTCTCGTTTGTTTTGTTTTAATTCAGTCGTTCATCAGTCTGCTGTAACTCAGTTAGCCCTCTGACCTCCAAGCAGCCTCTTGGTGTTTTTTAACTCACTGTAAAAACAAGCAATGCAGCACGGCTCAAAACAGTAAACAGAGCAAGTTGTCAGCAAGTTGTTGGAAGATACGGTGAAACGCCTTTCTGGAGAAAGAGGCGGCAACTGATGGAAACTTCAAACCTGTTATATGCCACTTCCTGAGTAAAACAAGTACAAATGGCTAAATAGGTTAAAACATTAGGATGTTTTAAACTTAATAAATATGTAAAAGTCCAATACAGTCCCATCAAACAAAAACTGTTCCTGCTTGACGCTGCGGGATCCACTTCCTTTTTCCGACGTTGCACATTTGCGATTTCACCGTGGACCTGCAGACCCGTATCCAGGTCTCCATCAGCAGCTGGATGATCCACCTTCACGTGGAGGATCATGACTGTTGACCGGAAGATGGTTTGTGGCTACAACCAGTAGAAGAAACAATGATTTTCACAGTGGAGGAACCACCGTTTCTAAGATCAGAGAAAGAGTGTTGTGGTTTCAACATTTATGGATGGATGGATGGATGATTGGTGGATGGATGTATGGATGGATGGATGATGGATGGATGATTGGTGGATAGATGATGGATGGATGGATGGATGGATGATTGGATGGATAGATGATGGATGGATGGATAGATGGATGGATGGATGGATGATGGATGGATGGATGGATGGATGGATGATTGGTGGATGGATGGATAGATGATAGATGGATGGATGATTGGTGGATAGATGATGGATGGATGGATGGATAAATGTATGGATGGATGGATGATTGGTGGATAGATGATGGATGGATGGATGGATGATTGGATGGATAGATGATGGATGGATGGATGGATGGATGGATGGATGATTGGATGGATAAATGTATGGATGGATGGATGATGGATGGATGATTGGATGATGGATGGATGGATGATGGATGGATGGATGGATGGATGATTGGTGGATGGATGGATGGATGATAGATGGATGGATGATGGATGGATGGATGATTGGTGGATGGATGGATAGATGATAGATGGATGGATGATGGATGGATGGATGGATGATGGATGGATGATTGGTGGATGGATGGATAGATGATAGATGATGGATGATGGATGGATGGATGGATGGATGGATGGATGGATGATTGGTGGATGGATGGATAGATGATAGATGGATGGATGATGGATTGATGGATGGATGGATGATTGGATGATGGATGGATGGATGGATGATGGATAGATGGATGGATGGATGGATGGATGGATGATAGATGATGGATGGATGGATGGATGAATGGATGATAGATGGATGAATGATGGACGGACAAAAATGGCTAGATGGATGGATGGATGATGGATGGATGGATGATAGATAGATGATGGATGGATGGATGATGGATGATGGATGGATGATGGATAGATGATGGATGGATGGATGATGGATGGATGGATGATAGATGATGGATGGAGGATGGATGATGGATGGATGGATGGATGACAGATTGATGGATGGATGGATAGATAGATGATGATTGGTGGATGGATGGATGGATGGATGGATGGATGATGGATGGATGGATGGATCTTTATTGTCATTGTCGTTAAACAATGAAAGGTAGTTTTGTTGCTCTTCGTTCCAAATTAGCAGCATAAGACACACAACAAGACAATATATGTCATGTAAAAAAATAGAATAGAAATAAAAATAGAATAAAAATAGCATTAGGGTCTATGGCTGTTCACTTTGATTGTCAACACAGGTTCTACTTCAACATCCTGAGGTGTCTGAAGAAGATTATTCAGCACGAATGACCTCAACTGTGGCGTCATGGAGCTAAAAGTTGCCAGAGTTGACACAGTTTATGAGAAGTGTTGGAGGAGCCCTGGGAGCAGAGCATCGCTGCACAGGGAGGCGAGACCTTGTAGAAAACTCTAGTATTGTTTATATTATATGTTTCTATATTTACGTTTGATTATTTTAAGATTTGCATCGTCTCTGCACCAAAAGGAGAAGCCCTTCTGATGTCATCTCATGTGGAGCTTACAGTTTGGTTCTATTACAAACTGGATGTCAGCTGCTCTTCTTGTTGAACTCCTCAAGCTCTGGAGTCAAAACCTGTTCAGAGAAAGATCTAAAACATGGACTCGAATCAGACATGTTAAAATATGTTTCTGATCAGCAGAGTAGGAACCATCAGCCATCTGCAAACTGAATAAAAGTCGATGTTTGACCTCGTTTCTTAAAGATAAACAGAATAAATCCGCCTTTCTCCGGCTGCTCTGTTGAACCCCCCCGTCGTTTTCCTCTCCCTGCTTATCCGGCCTTTCTTCCCTTGATTCTTCTCTTTCTTCACCTCTTTTCCAATCCGTCATCTCTTTTGTTTCATCCGCCCTCTCCCGCAACTGCGCCTCTTTCTTCACTCGAAGGCTCTCTTTCTTTCTTTCTTTCTTTCTCTCTCTCTCTGTTGTTTTTTAAAGTGACTCACTGACTAATGGAGGAGGGAGGAGGCTGCCGTCACACCCACCTGAACTCTGGACCAACTCGCCCCACCTCTGTAGGAAATGTGTAACGCTGCTGCAGGGTTTTCTTGTTAGCCTGGAAACTCTCCTGCTGCACGGATCGATTGTTTCTGCAGCGAGAACACCGACACAGATGTAGCCGTCTCTGGGGAATCGGTGCTTCTTCCTCGAGTGGCAGGTGGATTATTAAAAGTTTGTAAGAAGGAGTTTTGCTGCTTTGATGTAATGATGATGAACCGAACTAATCACACAAGGCACAGTTTATCCGTCTGTATGTTCAGAGGCAGGCTTTCTTCGTGTGGATCATCTAAACCAGTGGTTCTCAACTGGTCCAGCCTCAGGACCCACTATGTCTCTATTAATGACGGTCGCGACCCATATTTTTGAAGTTTGCCGTTCCTGTTAATAAATTAAGGTTTATTTGGATGTAGTCTGAACACATTTCGATACAGCTTGGGAAAAAATTGGCTTATTTTTTGCTTGTTTTGGTTTTTTTTGGACACTTTTGCCAAGTTTTGGGCATATTTTGGCCCATTTTGACAGATTCTGAGCACATTTTGGTTCATTTTTTGGCATATTTTAGCAAAAATTTCTCCAATAAGCTGACAGAGACAAATCTAGAGGTTATTAGTGGACAACTACTGGTGTCACCACTAAATATCCTGCTACTGAAAGGAAACTGTGTCATAAGAAACACGTTCTTCAAAATAAAAGACTTTATACCACTACTTTTTGCTTCTGCGACCCTCTAAAAATGGCTTGGCGACCCACTTTTGGGTCCCGACCCACCAGTTGAGAACCACTGATCTAAACCATCCAAACCTGAAAAACCTTCTAGGCAAACTCGACGTCGGAGTGTTTTATAAAAGGACGTTCTGTAACCTGTTACCTCAACAACATCCTCAGATCATTACACACAAGATGTTCCACCTCTGTCGTTGTATCGCGTTACAGGAGGGTTTTATTAAAAAAAAAATCAATAACATCTGGAAAACATTACTTGAACGTTGGTCTGAGAACCTTCTTCCTTTGTTATCCTGTAACAGAATCTGTGTCCCGACGACGTTCTCCAAACATCCTCTGAGCGTTTCGGTTTATGTCCCGGTTAACTTTTAACCTCGGAGGAACATTAATGGAAACGATAAATATCCTGGACATGTTCCTGAACGGTGAAGCTTTAAGACTCAGTGATGTGGGAAGACTGCAAAGCTCGCAGCACTGCTGAGAATAATATTAAACTTTATTAATCAGCACAGTTCTTACATAAAATACTACTACTGCTACTAATAATGATGCATAATACTGATTTAGCGCTTTTCAAACACTCAAAGACGCTTTACAAAGTTAATAATTACAACTTTTATATATTATTACAATAAATAATAATAATTAAGCCAACAACAACAATAATAGTACCAGTAATAAAATGATTTTTAAATAGAGGTTTCCAGCATGAACAGCTGCTGCAGAAAGAGTTAAAGTGACCAAAAAAGAAAAGAAATTCTGCCGTTTCTGACATTTGAATGTGAATCTCTCCTATGCGAAACAACCACAAAATGAAGATGTGGTGGAAATGTGAAGCAAAATGACCACAAAAAGACGTAAAACAACCAAAATGTGTTCAAATGTGATGCAAATGACCCCCCAAAAAACTCAATATAACTAAAATGTAACACATAATGACTATAAAACAATCTAAAATGACCACAATGTGACACAAAATGACCACAGTAAGATGTAAAACTACCAAAATGGGGTCAAATGTGATGCAAATGACTCAAAATTAGATAGAAATAACTAAAATATAGCACATAGTGACTATAAAACAATCTGAAATGACCAAAATGTGGTGGAAATGACCACAAGAAGCTGTAAAATGACCAAAATGTGACGAAAAAGACCACAAATGATGTAAAACAACCAAAATGTGTTCAAATGTGACACAAAATAGACAATTAGCTGTAAAATGACCAAAATGTGACATGAAATGACCACAAAAAGATACAGTACTACCAAAACCTGGTCAGATGTGATGCAAATGACTCAAAATAACTAAAATATAACACATAATGACTATAAAACAATCTAAAATGACCAAAATGTGGTCAAACGTGATGTAAATGACCCCCTAAATAACTCAAAATGACCAAAATGTGACACAATACGACTGTGAAACAATCTAAAATGACCAAATGTGGTGCAAAATGACCACAAAAAGACATAAATCTACCAAAATGTGGTCAAATGTGATGCAAAATGAACTCAAGAAACCGTAAAATGATCCAAATGTGACACAAAATGACCACAAATAGCTGTAAAATGACCAAAATGTGACACAAAATGATCACAGTAAGATGTAAAACTACCAAAATAAAGTCTGATGTGATGCAAATGACTCAAAATAACTAAACTAACTATAACATAATGACTATAAAACAATCTGAAATGACCAAATATGGTGCAAAATGACCACAAAAAGACATAAATCTACCAAAATGTGGTCAAACGTGATGCAAATGACCCCCTAAAAATCTGAAAATGACCAAAATGTGACGCAAAATGACTCAAAATTACTAAAATGTAACACATAATGACTATAAAACAACCTAAAATGACCACAAAAAGATGTAAAACAACCAAAATGCATTCAAATGTGACATAAACAACCACAAGAAGCTGTAAGATGACCAACATGTGGTCAAATGTGACACAAAATGACCACAAAATGACTTAATTCATGTTCCTTAATGTAACTGTAAAAGCATTTTCTCCAGTCAAAGCCAGTAAATTGACTAAACAGGAGAATTAATTCTGCTGTTAGAGGTTTAAATCCGTCCTGTCAGAGCGTCTTTCGCCGCCGTCGCCTCGTCGTTTCGCAGCAGGAGTCGATCACTTCCTGTGATTAAGTGTGTCGGGGGGGTCGGAGGTGAAGGGTGAGTCGGGGGGAGACAGACGCAGTGTTGACAGGCTGGAGGGGGGAGGCAGCGATGGGAGGAATTACACAGGAATGACTGGAATTTCCTGAGTGGCAGTGATGGAGACTGAGATCAGTGACAGGCGGAGGCATCGAGCTGCAGCAGTTTGTTCTCCCAGCTGGACGTTCCAAAGGGCTCCTCGTGTCACTTCGTCGTTCATCAGCGCTCAGCACGGACCGACTTCCAGGAACAAACATGAGACTCAAACAGGCGTGAGCCAAGAGGCGTTAAAGCGACACAGAACGACCCAAACATAACAAACGTGATGCAAAGAGACCAAAAAAAGACCTAAAAACAACATGTAAAGTAACCAAAGTGACAACAAAATTCCCCGTCTGTACCAGAAAAGTGATTTAAAACAACAAAATATGGTCACATGTGATGCAGAATAACCACAACAACTTTAAATGGCCAAAATGTGATGCAAAACAACAACAAAATGATGCAAAATGACTAAAATGTAATGCAAAACCACTACAAAAAGATGCGTACCAACCAAAATGTGACACAGAGCGACCACAAAACGCTGCAAAATGACCGAAATGTGACTCAAAACGACTAGAAAGCTACCAAAATGTGGTCCAGTGTGATGCAAAATGGTCAAAATGTTACAAAGACAACCTTAAAGAGTTTTAAAAAAAGGACCAGAAACGGATAATAAATTAAATGAAAAGTAGTCATAGCAAGACGCAAAGTTAGCCTGAGCACTAGCGGTGTAACGGTTCACAAAAATCAAACCTTGGTACGAAAGTCTCGGTTCGGTTGGGTTCAGTATGGAACCCTCTGGAGCGACAGACGCACCGGTACGTCAAAATGGCACAACCAATTTAAGATGACGTAGCATCAAGACGCCTCGCTGAGTCTCCGTTTCAACTTGTGTCCAAAGTGTGGATTTCTAACTATCTACCAGTCTTTGAATTGTGTTGATCGGCCAAGTAAAACCAGAGTTATGACCAATAATAAACACCATACTTTCTCTACGTTTGGAGCTCCTTACAGCTTTGGTCTGGTCCACTTGTTTTACTCCTTTTTCATACTTTACCAGGAAACACAAGTGATCCCAGACGGGTGGTTTTAACCACGGCGGAGCGTCTTCCAGCTGTTAGCATTAGCCATCCCATTAGCTAGCCATACGTCACAGAAGCAGGAAAATAAATAGTCCGTCACATCCTGTGTTCCCCTGGAAACTCCTGCTTGTTTTTAGTTCCTCAATACTGTTCAATGTGAGACGGAGAAGATCCAACACAACTGTGGGCACTACGAGGTTCACAGTTAAAACAGTTCTGTACATTTGCCATTCTTAATAGTCTTAAAGTGTTCATACCGTGGTACACCTCTGTACCGAACTGTTCGTTGTATTGTTACACCCCTACTGAACACACTTGTTTACTGAGGATCTGATTGAGTCAAACACACCACATCCAGCTGATTCAACTAAACAAAATGAGAGCTAACATGATCTCTGCCTCCAAACTAAACAGAATCTGAAACATTTCTACATGTCAGGACAGTTTTTCTCATCATTTCCAGGTTTACGTTCAGCCGTGACACATTTCTGAGCCTCTCCCAGACTCTTGGCCGTGTTCGCCGACACGCCGTCGGAAGGTTTTTCCCGGTAATGATTCCTCCGAGTCCCCGTGAGCAGGAGCCGGATCGTGTTCTGGGGGACAATGTGGACGAGTTACACCTCCTGCATTGTTCTGCAGATCAGCCGGAGCTCTGGGAGGATCCGGTTACGAGCTGCTGTGACCCGCCAACGAAACACAATGAACAACACACACTGATGCACGACCGCGGCCCGTTCTCACAGCAGCATGTGAAAAAGGAAGTTTGTGTTGTTGTGTTCTCGATTACAGCAAAGAAAAACACTGAGCAGGTGTGAGGAGGTGAGAAGATTCTGAACTTCTCTGTCAGGTTGTCAGAAAATATGGCCGCCACGATGTCGACACAGCTTCTAGGTTTTCCTCTGTTTAGAAATGAAGGAAGTGGTTGGAAATTTCTCAGCTTAGTCTTTAAATTTGTATCTAACGCCAACCAAAACGACCACAAAACAACCACAAATGTTGTAAAATGACCATAGGCAGTTAGAAAATGGCTACACAGATATATGAAAAAGGGCACAAAGACATGCAAAATAACCAAAACGAGACACAAAATGACTTAAATGTGACAGAAAACTGACACAAAAATGATCACAGAGTTGCAAAATTATTTAAAAATGACTTAAATGTGACAAAACCACCAGAAAGAGTTAAAAATGACCACAAACGGATCCGAAAATGGCTGCCAAAATACGCATACATAAATGAGACGCATAATTACTCAATTATAACACAAAAACTATCTAAAAAAAATCATAAAAAGATGCACAATGGCCAAAATATGACACAAAACAAACTCAAAAAGTTGCAAAATGATCAAAATGTGATGCAAAATGATCACAAAGAGACTTAAAATGGCTTCAAAAGCAGGAAAAATACCGAAAAAGAGACACAAATGCGACACAACAGTGTAAAACTAAAACAAAAAGATGTACAATGACCAAACAATGACAGAAATTAAACACAAGAAGCTGTACAATGACAATAATGTGACACCAAATGATTCAAATATGACAGAAAAGCAATGCAAAATTACTTAAATGTACAAAAGCGTGTGGAAGAACCAAAATATGACAGGAAATGACCACAAAAAATTGCAAAATGACCACAAAGAGACTTGAATGTCTACAAAAGCAGGAAAAATACCTAAAACGAGATACAAGTTGACACAAATGTGACAAAAAACCAGTACAAAACTACAACAAAAACACCTACAATGACCAAAAAATGACACAAATTAAACACAAGAAGCTGTAAAGTGACAAAAATGTGACAATGCGATATGACCAAAATGTACAAAAACGTGTAGAACATCCAAAATATGACAAAAAATGAGCACAAGAAGTTGCAAAATGACCAAAAAGTGATAAAAATGGTCATAAACAGTTATAAAATGGCCATAAAGAGGCATAAAATGGCTACAAAAGCAGGAAAAATACCTAAAATAAGACACAAATTGACACAAATGTGACGCAAAACCAATGCAAAACTTCAAAAAGACGTGCAATGACCAAAAAATGTGACACAAATTAAACACAAGAAGCTGTACAGTGACAATAATGTGACACCAAATGACCCAAACGTGACAGAAACAGATTGCAAAATGACCTAAATGTAATGCAAAACAACCACAAAAACTTGGAGAGCAACCAACACAACAGAAAATGACCTCAAAAGTTGTACAGCAACCAAAATCTGAAACAAAATGATCACAAAAAGGTGCAAAACAACCACAGACACATTAAATGGCAAAATAATCAAAATAAGACACTAACTGAAACAACTGTGATACAAAAGCAATGCAAAACTACAACAAAAAGATGTACAATGACCAAAAAATGACACAAGTTAAACACAAGAAGCTGCAAAGCGACAAAAATGAGACACCAAATGACCCAGATGTGACAGAAAAGCAATGCAAAATGACCACAAAGCTGTAAAACAACCAAAACGTGACACAAAATTATCACAAAAACATGAAAAATATCCTAAATAAGATACAAAGTGACCCAACTATGACACAAAAGCAGAAAACTACTTCAAAAAGATGTGCAATGGCCACATTATGACGTAAAACAAACAAAAAAGTT
Organism: Dascyllus trimaculatus; assembly: GCA_024666655.1. NCBI lineage: Eukaryota > Metazoa > Chordata > Actinopteri > Pomacentridae > Dascyllus > Dascyllus trimaculatus. The sequence continues at coordinate 31,242,796 of CM045450.1, forward strand.
ATAAAACAACATAAATATGACATTAAAGGACCATAAAAAGTTGTAAAATGATCCAAATGTGACAGAAAAGTAATGCAAAATCACCCAGACGGGATGCCAAACACCCACAGGGAATGAAAAGAATCAAAACACCGGAAAAAAAACGTTGAAAATGAAAACAGAATGATCAAAATGTAACATTTACTGACCACAAAAAGTTGTAAAATGACCAGATGTGTTGAAAAACTGCAATAGAGTTCCAATATAAGTATGTAACATCATGTTTTTGTATTTCCAAAACATCAATTTAGACACTTGTTGGCTTCAGAAAACAGTTTCAGTAAAAGGAAGTCGGATAAGTCGGTCTTAAATATAGTATTATAGAAATATGACTGCTAGTCAAGTATTTTTATTATGGAAACCTGCATTTTTTTTACTTAACAAGTCTCCTGTGTCTCTGATACACATCTGGAGTTTGTAACAAACCAAAAACATCTGGAAAATCAGAAGAGGATTCAGCGAGTTGTTGTCCTGATGGATGCATTAAGACAGTGGTTCTCAACTGGTGGGTCGGGACCCAAAAGTGGGTCGCGAAGCCATTTTTAGAGGGTCGCAGAAGCAAAAAAAGTAGTAGTATCAGGTCTTTTATTTTGAAGGACGTGTTTCTTATGACACAGTTTGCTTTCAGTAGCAGGATGTTTAGTGGTGACACCAGTAGTTGCCCACTATTAACCTGTGGATTTATATCTGTCAGCTTATTGGAGAAATTTGTGCTAAAACTTGTCAAAAATGAACCAAAATGTGCTCAGAATCTGTCAAAATGGGCCAAAATATGCCCAAAATTTGGCAAAAGTGTCAAAATATACCAAAATGAGCAAAAAAAGCCAAAATTTTACCTTAATTTGTTAACAGGAACAGCAAACTTCAACAATTTGGGTCATGACCGTTATTAATAGAGACATAGTGGGTCCTGAGGCTGGACCAGCTGAGAACCACTGCATTAAGAGATGCTGCTTCACTGAACCTGTATGACGACAAACAGCATCAACCAATGAAGGATCTGGATTTTGATTCAAAAATCTGAAACATGTAGCTCATTAGCAGCTCATTAGCAGCTCAAACACACTCAGACACATCAACTCTGATCTGAAGCTTGTGTTCGGCTGCTCTCTGGTCCTCTGAAGACGCTTCCTTCAAGCCATCTGCGACGAGCCGCTCTGATTTTATAGAAATAAATCCGAGGTGACAGCAGAGTCTCCTGCAGAGAGCGCAATCTAAGATGTGTTTGACAGGCTGCAAGAGGAATTAGACGTTTGGGGGTTTTGCGAACGGCTCGAGCTAAATCAGCTCCATGTGTGTTTGAAGGTACAGTAAATCCAGCAGCCTGCCTTCGGCTTCATTTCAGGGAGGGTCGGATGAATGCTGAGCTGACTGAAGGCAGAGTGCCGCCTCAGGGGGGACATCAAGAGGTAAAGGCAGCATACTTCATGTATGGAGTCAAAGTAATGCGACTCCCTTTCTTTCACTGCCTCCTGCTCGTTGTGCATATGTGCGAACATGAGCGTAACTGCCTGCCTTTTAAATCGGACTGCAGAGGCCTGACTGAGTGTTTATGTGCAGCAGGACTTTGCATTAAGCAGCTGCAGAGTTTCTGGGCTGAACGGAGACTGAATATAAACATGAGCAACATGACGGATCCCCTGAAGTGGAGATGAAATGTCTGGGAAATGGACGCCGCCGTCTCACGCTACCAGAGTGTGTTCAGCGGGGTGGAGGTGTGGCATCGAGTCTGGCCTTACCAAGCTAAGAGCGAGCAGCTAGCAGTTAGCTTTAGGACGCTTTACCCTGCAGAAACCATAGACATATATACGTAGACGCCGCATTGACTGTGGAGGGACGTGCCTAAAGCTCCGCCATCTTGGTACAGGGCTAGCAGAGGGGGGAGTGAATGTAAGTCTATGGAGGTAAGAGGTACTCCACAATCTTAAAGTAGAATTATTCACTGAATTTTCGACCGATTTCCAAACGGTTTGATTTGTTAAAACGGCACACATTGGATGCTTTTGTTCTATTTATGTCTGCCTGTCCGTCCTCCATGTCTGACGTTTGTAACAAACAATATATGTTGACAACTGATGGATTTATGATCACTTTTATAGTGCAGACATGTCATTCCTCTATAGACGTAATGCACTGTAGGGACGAGTGGCACTGTACCAAGATGGCCGCCGCGTAGGCACGTCGGCTCCAATCGGCAGCAGCAGTCAACGCGGCGTCTACGTATATATGTCTATGGCAGAAACTATCGGTCTGAAGCTTTGTGCAAGTTCCAGTCACAAGAACCATCCCTGCAGAACCTCTTTAAGGAGATAAAAAAGCACCACCTCCAGAGACAGCTGTTCTGTACTGTCTCAACGTCAACAACGACAAATTCACCATACAGACTAACATAACATACGTCCATCGTTCTGTTTCCTATTTGCTCACAGAGCTGGAGTTGTGTCCAACAACCAGTGATGTCCCGATGAAGTTATTTTACTTTTCCCAAATTCGATCAGGGTCATTTAATATTTAATATCTGCTGATACCAAGCCCCGATCTGATACCATTTTCCTCGATAATACACACTTCAAGTATCGTAGATCCGCTGGCTGCTTTTACTGTCTGAACGCTGTGATGATGTGATGGGCGGCTGTGGTGTGGCGACCCTCCGTCTGAGGTGAAGTCTTTCTGAATGAGAGTGTGGTGCAGTTATCTGTGAGTAAAGCAGCGCTGTGCATACGCTGCTGGACCTCAATTACCCCTGCTTGGCCCTGGCTGTCATCTGGGAACATGTCTGTATGGAAGGATGCTGTAGGGTTTTTACAGTCATGGCTGCACCCGAAAACGGAGGAGAAGCTTCACACACGTGATGAAAGAGTCGTATTTGAACTCAAATCCAAACCCTAACCAAGTAATTTTGGTGCCTAAACTGAACCAAACGTCCAACATGTTAAAGTGTCAAACAAAGTGCCATATTTATTGTTGTTTTGGTGCCGAAGCCGAACTGGAAAGCAAGTGAAAATGTAAGTAAACAAAACATAATTCTGACACTGATGGTCTCTCCACCATCACAGGACACAAAGTCTGATCTTGTTTTGTTATGTTTATTTCAAATGATCAAATCCCATCAAAATATATTTGAGAGTACGAATTTTGTGAAGACTTAGTTGCAGAAAATGAATCTTAGATTAGCTGTAGTACCTGGTTGTTCCACCAGGTGGAGCCTCTTACTGTTTAATACTGTAGAGCAGTGGTTCCCAACTGGTGGGTCGGGACCCAAAAGTGGGTCGCGAAGCCATTTTTAGAGGGTCGCAGAAGCAAAAAGTAGTGGTATAAAGTCTTTTATTTTCAAGGACGTGTTTCTTATGACACAGTTTGCTTTCAATAGCAGGATATTTAGTGGTGTTGACACCAGTAGTTGCCCACTGTTAACCTCTAGATTTGGTTCTGTCAGCTTTTTGAAGAAATTTATGCTAAAACGTGTCAAAAATACACGAAAATGTGCTCAGAATCTGTCAAAATGGGCCAAAGTATGCCCCAAACTTGGCAAAAGCGTCCAAATTTACCAAAATGAGCAAAAAAAATAAGCCAATATTTTCCTAAGTTGTATCAAACTGTTTTGAGACTACACCCAATTTGTTAACAGGAACAGCAAACTTCAAAAATCTGGGTCGCGACTGTTATTAATAGAGACATAGTGGGTCCTGAGGCTGGACCAGTTGAGAACCACTGCTGTAAAGACCCGATGAGGCGTCACTCAGACTACAGGCAGTTTATGTTGGCACACAGAGAGGGTTGTGGGCATTTAGCTAGCAATGAGGCACCATGACAAAGACTTCTGTGATGCTTAGAGCTGAGAACACCCTTGCGACCCAGTTCATGTGTCTGTTGATTAAAATAGCTTTGACAGCACAGGATAAATGTCTGTTTGTGTTTAATCAATCAACCAATTATGGATTGACACTGCTACATATTACAAAGAAAACTATTCCTCGTGTCTTATCGCAAATCGTGCACTCCCATTGCAACACCTGTGTGGAAACAGATATGAATACACAATTAAAATACATAATTATGCTTGACCACTGATTAGTTCTGCAGTGCATTAAGGAAAAAGTTGTTTTTCTTCATCCAGTCTGTTCCTTAGGTGTTCATGAACCTTGTGATAGAGCTTTGGTAGGACACTGTCTGATATGAAGTGTTAGAGGGTAAATGTAGTGTTAGAAGTTAGGATGAACTGTGGCTCCACCAGCTCCAAAAGATGGAGAAAACCTGTGTTCTCTACATGATGTCAAAAAATGTGTTGATTAGCTGTAGTACCTGGTTGTTCTAATAGGTGGAGCTTCTTACTGTTTAATACTGTAGAGACCAGAGGATGCATCACTCAGACTACAAGAGGGCAAGCAGAGAGCATTGTGGGTTTTTAGCTAGTAAAGGGGCACCATGACAAAGACTGCTGTGACATTTAATGACCTCCAGGCAGAAATCATGTTGTTAAGAAAAGTCAGGATCGACTAGGACAGTGTTGCTATGTCCAGTAGCTGTTTCTGTAGCATAGGTGGTCGAAAACCTTGTTGTAAAGCTGTGGTGGGGTCTGAAATGTAGTGTGGAGAGGCTAAAGTGTACAATGACTGCACAAGTGCCAAAAGAAAACCTGTATTTTCTACCTGCTTGTCAGAAAATGTACTCTAGACTAGCTGTAGTACCTGGTTGTTCCAGCAGGTGGAGCTTCTTACTGTTTGATACTGTAGAGACCAGAGGATGCATCACTCAGACTACTAGCTGTTCAAGTTGGCAAGTAGTGAGTATTGTGGGTTTTTAGCTAGTAAAGGGGCACGATGACAAAGACTTCTGTGACACTTAATGACCTCCAGGGCAGAAGCCATTTTGTAGAGACGAGCCAGAATCGACTAGGACAGTGTTGCTATGTCCCAGTGGCTCTTCCTTAATGTAGCACAGGTGGTCGTAAACCTTGTTGTAAAGCTGTGGCAGGGTCTGAGAAGTAGTGTGGAGAGGCTAAAGTGTACCATGACTTCACAAGCTCCAAAATAAAACCTGTGTTCTCTACCTGCATGTCAGAAAATGTATTGTAGATTAGCTGTAGTACCTGGTTGTTCCACCAGGTGGCGTCTCTCACTGTTTAATACTGTAGAGACCAGAGGAGGCGTCACTCAGATTATAGGCAGTTCGTGTTGGCAAGCAGAGAGCATTATGGGGGATTAGTTAATAAAGCGGCACCATGACAAAGACTTCTGTGGCGGTTAATGACCTCCATCCAAAGCTAATGTCAGTTAGTGTTATCAGTTAATTCATTACTGATTCACAAATTGTGGAGTTAAATTTACAATTGCAACATGAAAAATCTAGTTTGCTCATTTAGACAAACTTCCAAGGTGAAACATTATTTTGATGGGTTTGGTTGACATAATAATGTTGCATCAATTTAATGTGTGAAATTTAAACTCATATTTCTGATTTAATTGGTGTAAAACTAAATTCAAGTTGAGGTAACTTGACCAAATTGACTTAATCTAAATTTTCTTCACCCTGAGTTTAGGATTTACAGTCGTCTTCTCTACATTAACATGTCTGTACAATTTCAGGTGGGTTAGAGTGGTAATTAAAAACACCTTTGATTGTAAAGGAAAGGCTTAATTCCCTTAAGTCAGTGTCGTTTGTTGGTAGAATGCAGCTTATATTTTGGTAGGTTTACTGTAAATCCAACAATAAAAACATGCAAATTATGGTTTCTATTCTAGTTTCGAGCATATAATGTCGTTGGTGTTAGTGTCTTCTTTAATTTAAGCCATTAACTCTGGTTTTATAATGTTTATATGGGAGGTTATTGAGCACAAAGAGGTTAATCCTCTCCGCTTAACTGTCATTGAAACTGCTACTCACATAAAAACACATTAAACAAAAAATCTAAAAGCTTCTGTAAATCTGCATGTACTTATTTGAATTAAAGCTTCAGACCAACAGCGGCTGTTATATGGGGAGGATTAACCCGCACTCCACGTTCCCACAGCAAACTAGCCTCATCAAAGAGGCTGTTGAAGCCTGAACAAATATCAACCAGCGCCAGGAGAAAATCCAGCCGCTCAGCCAGGATGTGGCTGCAGACTTCAGTGACGTGTTTGAGACCTTTCCCCGTTTTTTTTCCCCTTAATGCTGCAAATTCCTCTCAACTGGGTCAAGCTGCCAGGGTGGCTCAGTGTGGGAGAAAAGGGTGATTTGATTTGATGTATTGATTGTTTTTTTTCTAACTATGATGCACAAATGCAGAGAGCTGAGGACATTTTGCAGCATTTAAGGCAACAAATCACTGAGTGGAAATGTTTTTACACTTTGGGAAACTTTAACATAGTTGGCAACCTTAGCTCCTCTCTCAAACCATCTGTCTTTATTGTCCAGAATGTGAAAGAAGAGAAGACATACCCGATATCCACCACTTAACCATCTCTAAACAGAGGAGGGGCTCTATGAAACCACTTATCAGGTACTTATTATGTAGTACTGAGGTTCCTCTTCAGGTATTTAACACATCAAGTCCTGTAAGTCTTCAAATGTCTCCATGAGGCAAAAAGAAAAGTCTAGTTTACTTCAAGAGCCAGCAAGATAAGACCAAGTCCAGTACTGCATTAGAAGTACCTGATAAGTGGTGTCGGAGACCTCCTCTTCTGCATTGATTGTTATCACTTACTATGATACACAGATGAAGAGAGCTAATGCCATTTTATAGCATTTTAGGAGACAGACAATTTAACATAGATGGCTTCCTTAACTCTTTGTTGAACCATCATCATTTCTTAGTCATCTTTAAACAGGGGACACGGTCTAAAATACCACTTATCAGGTACTTACAATGCAGTACTGAGATCCAACCCAAGATAGTTAACACCTTGAGTCATGTGAGTGTTGAAAATCAAGAGCCTAAAAGAGCCAGAAAGAGGAGTCCAGTTTAGTTCAAGAACCAAATAGACCAGCGCAAGTCCAGTACTGCATTATAAGTACCTGGTAAGGGGTGACCTAGACTCATTTCCATGTATTTGTTATTGTTTGATTGTTATTTCTTGTGATACACAGAACCAGAGAGCTAATGCCATTAACACCTTGATTTGTGAGTCTTGGAAAGACTTTTAGAACCAGATACCGAAGTCCAAATCAAGGACTAAATGTAGACGTTAAGGACAGACCCTTACTCATTTCTTAGCCATCTTTAAACAGGGGACAGTGTCTAAAATACCACTTATCGGGTACTTACAGTGCAGTACTGAGTTCCAACCCCAGATTGTTAACACCTTGAGTCATGTGAGTATTGAAAATCAAGAACCTAAAAGAGCAAGAAAGAGAAGTCCAGTTTATTTCAAGAACCAACAACACAAGTCCAAGTCCAGTACTGCATTATAAGTACCTGGTAAGGGGTGTCCTGAAATCCTTTCCAAGTATTTGTTATTGTTTGATTGTTATTTCTTGTGATACACAGAACCAGAGAGCTAGTGACATTAAAACCTTGAGTTGTGAGTCTTGGAATAACTTTTAGAACCAAATAGAGTATTCCGGACAAGTCCAAGTCCAGTACTGCATTATAAGTATCTGATAAGTGGTGTTGTAGACGCCCCTCCATGTATTGATTTTTTTTTAATATGATTCACAGATCCAGTAAGGTAACGCCATCGTGCGACATGAAAGGCAATAGTCAGTTTAACATACAGTAAATGGCTTCCCTAAGTCCTCTCTCAAACCGTCTGTCTTCTTTGTCCAGAATGTGGACGACCCTTTGTCTATGACACAACTTATCAGGTACTTACAATGCAGTACTGTGATCCCTTTCCAGGTTCTTAACACCTCGAGTCATGTGAGTGTTGAAATCAGGAACCTAAAAGTACCAGAAAGAGGAGTCCAGTTTAGTTCAAGAACCAACGAGACAAGTCCAGTACTGCATTATAAGTACCCGGTAAGTGGTGTCGTAGATCTGTTCCCCTGTATTGACTGGTATTTCTTACTATAATATGCAGAAACAGAAAGTCAGTGCTTAGCATGTATGGTTTCTTTAACCCTTTAACTCCCCTCTCAAACAGAGGAGGGGCACTTATCAGGTACTTATAATGCAGTACTGAGGTTCCTGTTCAGACAGTTGACACCTTGAGTCACGCAAAAGAGAAATCTAGTTTCCTTCAACAACCAACCATAAGTGGGTCTACAACACCACTTGTCAGTTAATTATAATGCAATACTAAGAACTCTGCGTAGGAAGTTTTGCCACCGCGAATGCCTCGAGTCATGTGAGTCTTTGGTGGTTAATGAACCTTGCGCAATGTGATTTAGCGGCGAGAATAAATACCCGAAACTTCTCACAATTCAAGTTGTAAGAGCAGAAACCTCTTGGATGAAGGTGCAACGTATAAAAACAACAAACGAGAAGTCAAGTTGCCTTCTACTGAACCATTAATCATAGAAAAAAACTGCTTGGTACACGTTAACTGATACAACCATGTTAGCAATTAATGATTATTTTCATTATTATCATTGCTTGTGAATGAAATATCAGAAAATAGTGACATCTAAGTCCAAAACTCAACAAATCCTCATGTTTGTATCATTTGTCGTTTCTGATGTGACTTAAATAATTAACTGATAAACAGACTAAATGTTTTCAGTTCTAGAGCTGCAGTATTTAATGAGGAATTTAATGCCTGATAGGACACGAATAGGAACGGACACTTACAGTAACAACACACAGGATCTATTCATAGCACAGCAGGCGTCTGTCTGATTCCTGGCAGTCTTCATCATAATATTTACTTCTAATAAGGCCGAGGATTAAAGGGTTACTGCGCTCAATTCCTCTATGTGCAGTAGAAACCCAATAGCTGGCTTATCTGGCGTACAGTAGCGTGTGTCCAGCAGGAAAAATAGCTCAGATTTAGCTCTGCGTTGACGAGAAAATGTTGTTTTAGGAAATCTGGATCCAAATTAAGACCCTTCTAAAAAAGAAATAACCCTACACATCCATGAGATTCAATTCAGCACATGGGCTGAAAGCTATCCACAGACATTCATGGTGTATTTATAAATTTCACCTTTTGCACTCATACAGCCCCATAGAGTGCACCTCCGTTCTTCACTGCCAGGACTATGCATTCACTGTGGTGGTCCTGACTAGGAGAGACATAAAATTACCACAGTGAGTCAAAAATAACGAAGAAGAGAAATAAAACAAGCACAAAGACATACAAAACGCCTCCGTGCTTCACTGTCAGGACTATGCATTCACACCAAACATGCTGGACTCCATCATGTTCTCCAACATTCGTCAGGCTTCTTTTCATGTTCCTTAGCACACTTTCCTCTGGAAGATCTGCTCTGGAGACCAAGTTAGGGTGTTTTTATTGGGTGACAGCCATACAGGTTGACGTTATGCAGCATCTGAGCTTCACAGAAACTCTGATTTCCATTGATAACTCCTGTGTCAAGGCTGAAGCAGCTGTTTTTAGCTGGATTGTGAAAGTAGTTCACTGTCTGTGGAGTCATTTTAGGAGGACGACCACTGCAGCCATGATTAGTGGTACTGTGGCTCCTTCTATACCTGCAGTCATGATTAGTGGTACTATGGCTCCTTCTATACCTGCAGTCATGATTAGTGGTAGTATGGCTCCTTCTATACCTGCAGCCATGATTAGTGGTACTATGGCTTCTTCTATACCTGCAGCCGTGATTAGTGGTACAATGGCTTCTTCTGTACCTACAGCCATGATTAGTGGTACTATGGCTCCTTCTATACCTGCAGCTCTAAATAGTGGTACTATGACTCCTTCTATACCTGCAGTCATGATTAGTGGTAATATGGCTCCTTCTATACCTGCAGTCATGATTAGTGGTACTATGGCTCCTTCTATACCTGCAGCCATGATTAGTGGTACTATGGCTCCTTCTATACCTGCAGCCATGATTAGTGGTACTATGGCTCCTTCTATACCTGCAGCCATGATTAGTGGTACTATGACTCCTTCTATACCTGCAGTCATGATTAGTGGTACTATGGCTCCTTCTATACCTGCAGCCATGATTAGTAGTACTATGACTCCTTCTATACCTGCAGTCATGATTAGTGGTACTATGACTCCTTCTATACCTGCAACCATGATTAGTGGTAGTATGGCTCCTTCCATACCTGCAACCATGATTAGTGGTACTATGGCTCCTTCTATACCTGCAGTCATGATAAGTGGTACTATGGCTCCTTCTATACCTGCAGTCATGATTAGTGGTACTATGGCTCCTTCTATACCTGCAGACATGATTAGTGGTACTATGGCTCCTTCTATACCTGCAGTCATGATAAGTGGTAGTATGGCTCCTTCTATACCTGCAGTCATGATTAGTGGTACTATGGCTCCTTCTATACCTGCAGACATGATTAGTGGTACTATGGCTCCTTTCATACCTGCAGCCATGATTAGTGGTACTATGGCTCCTTCCATACCTGCAACCATGATTAGTGGTACTAGGGCTCCTTCTACACCTGCAACCATGATTAGTGGTACTATGGCTCCTTCTATACCTGCAGTCATGATTAGTGGTACTATGGCTCCTTCTATACCTGCAGCCATGATTGGTAGTACTATGACTCCTTCTATACCTGCAGTCATGATTAGTGGTACTATGGCTCCTTCTATACCTGCAGTCATGATTAGTGGTACTATGGCTCCTTCTATGCCTGCAGCCATGATTAGTGGTACTATGGCTCCTTCTATACCTGCAGCCATGATTAGTGGTACTAGGGCTCCTTCTACACCTGCAGTCATGATTAGTGGTACTATGGCTCCTTCTATACCAGCAGTCATGATTAGTGGTACTATGGCTCCTTCTATACCTGCAGTCATGATTAGTGGTACTATGGCTCCTTCTATACCTGCAGACATGATTATCTGTTAATTCTTTTCCATGTGGAGCCATGATGCAGACATAGACACAGTCCATCGGTCCAAAACTGAGAAAGTTCTGCTGTTCACGGCTCATTTTAGAACCACGTTCATGTAGTCAGACTGATTGAAATCCCAGGTAGATTCACTTTTACTGCACTGAGTTTCTACTTTGGGACCTGAATTTTTAATATAGTCTATCCAAAGGTTTTGTTTTTGATCGTTCATGAGAGGAAACATTCTACTTCTCAACATACTAATCATGAAATTATTGAGTGGTGATGCAGTTCCAAATTGTTGGACATTTAAGTGATATTGCACAGGGGTGTATTTATCTCTTTTATACTGTAATGAAGTGAAATTTATTTACAATTCACTGGTTAATTATCTGGTTTAATTTGGAAACTTTGCTTCTGCATCTTCAAACCTCAGAGGGAAACTGTAATAAATGTCTTTGTTCATTGATCATTTTTTGCCCATTTTGCCTCCTTACAGATGTTTTCTTGAACTCTACAGCCTCAAATCACTTTAATTATGATGAATTCTCAACTCTACAAATGTCACTTTAGAAGGCACAGACGTTAAGTGAGTTTAATAAACAAGCTGCGGTGGCTCCGTGGCATCCAGCTCTTCCAGGAGGATTCAGTTTGCTGGGGGGGAGTCGTTTCCCACAGATTTGGCTCTCACACATCCAGCCCTTCAGATAAACCAGCGGAAGCATGTGGAAGCATTTAGGGCTGGCAGCCCCAAATCACCGTGTCCTCCGTCACCCTGAACTCCACCCTCAGAGGGCTGTGAACCGGCAGGGAGGTCGGAGGTCGAGCACGAGGGGTGAACGCCAGGATGGAGTCCAGGCCTCGCAGAAACCAACAGCAGCACAAGGATTGGACAAAACAGCCTCACTGGATTTTAACTTTATGTGTTGTGGAAGCAGAAAATCAAATGTAAAGTAACTAACAGATAAATGTAGCACATAAAGACATGAAGTGAGGAGTGCTACTACTAAACATTTATACTGAAGTGAAGTGAAAATCCTCCTGCATGTGCAAAACAAACCTTTTTTAATGTATTAATGTCAATAAGGAGCGTTTCCTGTTGATGGTGGAAGTTTTTTTCTCTCTCGGAAAGTGATGAGATTTAACCTGTGAGTGAGAAAACAGCGCCACCTGCTGCTGCTACTCAGAATAAAGGATGAATTAGGGGGTCTGTTGCCTCCCAGTAGAACTCAGCCATGGATGGATTATAAGGCTTTAACCTCAGAGTCAAAACTTCCTACAAAGAGAGCAGGAACCCGCAGCAACAGAAGGAGCGTCACAGATTCATTTTTGTTTTTCTTGTGGTTGTTTTCTGTTTGTTTCTGTGTCTCTGTGGTTATTTTGTGTGTCTTTGTGGTTGTTTTGCATCTTTGTTTTCTCATCTTTCTGATTGTTTTGTGTCTTTGTGGTTGTATTACGTCTGTTCTTGCATCTCTTTGTGTCTCTGGTGCATATTTGCTTTCGTATCTTTGTGTGGTTGCGTTGCAGGTTTGCTTCTCTGTGGTCGTTTTGCATCCTTGGTTTTGCGAGTTTTGCGTGTTTGCACTGCAGTAGTTATTTTGTGTGTCTTTGTGGTCGTTTTGCATCTTTGTTTTCTCGTCTTACTGGTCGTTTTTGTCTTGCTGTGGTTGTCATGTCTTTGCATTTGCGTCTCTTTGTGGTTGTTTTTGAATCTCTTTGTGTTCCTTCTGCAACTTTGCGTCTCTGATCTTGGTTTGCGAGTCTTTGTAGTCGGTCTGAATCTTTGTTGCTGCATCTCTTTGCGTCTTTTTGGTTGTTTAAGCATTTTTGTTTTGCTCTGTATCAGTGACTGTTTTGCGTCTTTGTGGTTGTTTTACACCTTTTTAGTATTTTTGTGTCTCATATGTCTTTATTTTTGCACTCCTTTGTAGTTGTATTGTGTCTGTTCTTGCATCTCTTTGTGTCCCTGGTGCATATTTGCTTTGGTATCTTTGTGTGGTTGCTCTGCAGGTTTGCATCTCTGTGGTGACTTTCAACGCCTTTGTGGTCATTTTGCATCTTTGATTTTATGACTTTTGCGCGTTTGCACTGCAGTTGTTGTTGTTTTGGAGGTCTTTCTGGTTGTTATGTGTCTTGCTGTGGTTGCTGTGTCTTTGTTTTTCTACCTCTTTGTGTTTCTTTTGCAACTTTGCATCTGTGATCTTGGTTTGCGAGTCTTTGTAGTTGGTTTGAATCTTTGTTGCTGCATTTCTTTGTATCTCTGTGTTTATATTGTGTGTTTTTGTGGTTGTTTTGCATCTTTGTTTTCTCATCTCACTGGTCGTTTTTGTGTCTCTCTGTGGTTGTTTTTGAATCTCTTTGTGTTCCTTTTGCAACTTTGCATCTCTGATATTTGTTTGCGAGTCTTTGTAGTCGGTCTGAATCTTTGTTGCTGCATCTCTTTGCGTCTCTGTTGTTATTTTGCGTATCTTTTTGGTTGTTTTGAATCTTTGTTTTAGCATATCTTTAAGGTTGTTCTGTATCAGTGACTGTTTTCTGTCTTGTTTTACACCTTTGTAGTTTTTGTGTCTCATATGTCTTCATTTTTGCATCTCTTTGTGTCCCTGGTGCATATTTGCTTTTGTATCTTTGTATGGTTGCTTTGCAGGTTTGCATCTCTGTGGTCGTTTTGCATCTTTGGTTTTACCACTTTTCTATGTTTGCACTCATTATTTTGTGGGTCTTTGCTGTTATTTTGCGTCTCTTTGTGTTCACGTTGCATCTTTGCATCTCTGTGGTTGTTTTGTGTTTTGTTGTGGTTGTTTCATGTCTTTGTTTCGTTATATTTTGTGTGTCTCTGTGGCTGATTTGAATCTTTGTTGCTGCATCTCTTTGTGTTACTTTTGCATGTCTGTGGCTGTTTTGTGTTTTGCGCCTTTGTTTTTGCCAGTTTTTGTTGTTATTTTATGTGTTTTTGTGGTTGTGTCGGGTCTGGATTCGCATCTCTTTGTGTTCCTTTTGCAGCTTTGTTTTCCTCTCTCTATGATCGTTTGTCGTATTTGCGTCTCTGTGTTAACTGCGTGAGTCTCTGCAGTTGTTTTTGCATCTTCGTGTTTGTTTTAGATATGTTTTGCATCTCTTTCTGGTTGTTTCGAGAATTTTAGTGGTTGTTCCGCATCTTTTTTTGCATGCTCCGTTGTTCTTTTACGCGTCTTTGACGTAGATTTGAATCTTTCGAGTCAGTTTGTGTTCATTTAATCAACTTTTTGGCACAGTCACTTAAAACAAAGTTCAGTAGCTCCCTGACCACATGAAGTCCTGGACCAGTGTCCTGTCAGATCATTCACTCGTCCATTCCGATGCCACAATAATTAGGTAATCTGTTAGCTGATTAACCAGTGATTAATTACCAGGTTTGTTAATTAGCTGTTATATATATATCAAACTTCAAATCTTTGGGTTTGACACTGATTTGCAACAAAACACTTCAAGACATCATCGGGGACTTCAGGGATCTTTAAAAATATGTTTAATTAAAATATAAAAATACGCATTTATATGGAAATAATTGTTTAGAAATGGTTAAAATAATCCTTGTGTATAGCTGACATGTTATGCTTTCCTCCAGTTTATGTAGATCTGCATGTATTAAACTGGAATAAGATCATGCAGGGTCACTGTGGGTGATATTTAACCTCAGCGGTTCCAGTAAAACCAGCTGGAATGAAGTGAAAGTCTAAATATTGGTGTCAGACACAATAGGACATTTCACTCCGTCGACCTTCTGGCTTCAGTCCTGCTTCAACACAAACCAACCGCACGTGAAAACAAAGTGCTAATTGTCAGGACAAAAGCCCGTCGCTCCCTCTGATGAGCAGCACAGACCTCACTGCGAGGTTCAGGAGTCAAACCTTCCATCACGTTTTCTCTGCTGCACTTGTTTGTTTCCGACCCCGTAACGGAATCCGTCTCCGGCTTTTCATCTGTGACTTTATGGAAACCTGATCTGACGGCCTGCATTCCTGCAAACAAAACGAGAGGAGGAGCAGCGAGAGGGAGGACGGGGAAAAAAAAGAAAAACCAGGAGTCTGGAAATGTTTATGTGTTATGATCAGAATGAAGGGAATTCAGGGGGAACGCCTGGTTTTGTGACACCGCTGGAGACAAATCGAGGACGTGTTGATGATTTTTTTAATTTCGGCTGCTGCACCTGTTGCTTTAAGATCTCGTGAAGGTGAAGGGACTTACTTTGATGAGCTGGGTCCAGTGTCTCCCGTCAGTAGGTGGATTTATCAGGCCGCAGGAGAACAGTCAGTCCTCTTAGATCATGAGGTCAGGACAGGTGGTTCAGTGTTGTGGCTGATTTGTAGTTTCTAATTTGACAAGAACATCATCATGACAGCGAGGACAGCACTTTTAGTCTTTCAATAATCTTGTTTTCTGTGCTTTAACAACATTTTCTTTATAATAATATTGATTACTTCCATGTTGGGTCCCTGTGTGGCATCATTCGGGTGAAATCGGAGCAAAAGTGGGCGTAGATGTTTGCCTAACAGACCTAAAACAGCCGCTTTGGTTTTATTTTTGTCTTGTTTGTCGAGTCCGTTTTGAACGCTGTGATTGTGAAATGTGTAACTCTGAACGTGTTTATTCACGAGAGCAGCAGGAACAGATTAAACAGCGACACTCCTCCCAGCTCAACTCTGACCTCAGTAAGTCACAATGTGGGACGTAAGAAGCAGCTGAAGGTAGCTGGAAGGAGGATTTGACTCTTTTTAGATGAACAAAGACTGAATGAACACACAGGTTTACCTTATAAAGTCCAGAACCTGTAGTATAAATCTCATTGATTTCACCATAGACAACGTTACACTACTCAATAATAATAATAATAACAATAATAATAATGCATTGGTTTTTTCTAGACACTCAAAGACTCTTTACATTGCATTATTCATTCACTCCATACTTCATGGTGGTAAACTACGTATGTAGCCTCTGCTGTCCTGGGGTAGACTGATGGAGGCCAGTCTGCTCCATCGGTCCCTCCGACCACCACCAACCACTCACTCTCACTGCATCCACCCTCAGAGCTGGAGGACTTCCATTGTTCAGATGTATGAAACTCTGGTTACTCTTTGTGTCTCTTTGTAGCTGTTTTATCTTGTTGTAGTCACTTTGTGTCTATAGTCCCTTTGGGTTACTGTCTCTGTCATCACTTTGTGTCTCTTTGTGATTATTTAGTGTCTTTCTAGTCTCTCTTTGTAGGGACTATGTCTTGTTGTAGTCACTTTATGTCTCTTTGTGGTCATTTTGTATCTCTATGTAGTGACGTTATCTCATTGTCGTCACTTTGTGTCTGTTTGTAGTCCCTTTGTGTCACTTTGTTTTACTCTTTGTGGTCATTTTGTGTCCCTTTATAGTGACTTTAACTCATTGTAGTCCCTTTGTGTCACTTTGTTCTCTTTGTAGTCACTTTTTGTGTCTTAGTAGTCCATTTGTGTCTCTTTGTGGTCACTTTGTGTCTCTTTGTTTCATTTATTGTAGTCATTTTATCTCATTGTAGTCACTTTGTAGTCACTCTGTGTGTCTCTGTAGTAAATTTGTGTCACTTTGTTTTACTCTTTGTGGTCATTTTGTGACCCTTTGTAGTGACTTTATCTCATTGTAGTCCCTCTGTGTCTCTTTGTAGTTCCGTTGTGTCTCTTTGTTTCATTCATTGTGGTCATTTTGTGTCTCTTTGTAGTCACTTTAACTCTTTGGAGTCCCTTTGTGTCACTTTGTGTCTCATTGTAGTCCCTTTGTGTCTCTGTAGTCCCTTTGTGCGACTTTGTTTCACTCTTTGTTGTCATTTTGTGTCCCTTTTGAGTGACTTTATCTCATTGTAATCACTTTGTGTGTCATTGTAGTCGGTGTGTGTCTCTTTGTAGTTCCTCTGTGTTACTTTTTTCACTCTTGATCTCTTTGGGGTTATTTTGTGTCTCTTTATGGTTACTCTGTCTCTCTTTGTAGTTCATTTGTGGTCACTTTGTGTCTGTAGTTACTTTATGTATCTTTGTTGTCACCTTTTGTCTCTTTTTGGTCACTTTGTTGTGTCTCTGTGGTTGTTTCGTCTGGAGTTATTTGCCACCTTTTTGTCTATTTAAAGTAGTTGTAATTTAGTATCTTTGTAGTCACCTTTACTGTATTTGTAATTATCTTGTGTCTCTTTGTCGTCAGTTTGTGTGTCTTTGTAATTGTTTTTCATATATTTTTGGGGTCATTTTTTCTTTCTAGTTGTTTTACGTTATTTAGGCAGTTGTATTTGTTTAGTCTGGAGTTATCTGCAACCAGTTTTTTGTGTCTCCTTGTAGTGATTTTGTCTCTTTGTAGCCACCTTACGTCTCTTTCTGTAGTTGTTTTGTGTCTCCTCGTAATCTCTTTTGCATCTCTGTTTGTTTGGTGTCTGTTTGGAGGAAATTGAATTCATTTTTGGTGGATCAGTTGTGTCATTTTGCATTTCTTAGAACAAACACTGAAGGGCTGCAAGCGACCTGCTGTAGTTGAAGGTTTAATAAAGCTACAGACATCTTTGGAAAGTACCAGCACCCAAACAAACAGGGAGTTTTACTTGTAATGAAGTACTTTTACTTCAGCTGAAGGCTCTGAGTACTTTCCCTGCTCTCTTTATGATAAATGAGTCCAAACACCAGCTGCAGGATGTTTCCTCAGAGCTGCTGAAAGTGTGTCGCTTCTCTTCGGTGGTTTCATTTTGGTCTTCGTGCATCTTCTGAGGAAAATCCCACCAGCGTCAACTTTTCAGTGTTGCAGCGACATTAAAGCAACACGTCGGAGAACGTCCTGGTTTCTTCTCAGCAGCAGGTTTGAGCTGGAGGATGTTTGCAGTGAGAAGAGCTTCAGGCTGGATTTCCCCTCGGCTTCACGCTATAAAACACCTGATCTGCAGCAGGAAATCAGCTGCAGGCACCAGAGCGTCGTATTTTACTGTCAGCACACGCAGGAAAACACCCGACTGTAAACGTCGCTGTGCAAATTTCATCTGAATTTCAACGGCAAAATTTGAGAAAATGATCTGACAAGTGGTGGATGAATTATTGTCAAAGGTTTCCTCGAAAATAAATTATTTTTAAATAGAAGTTAAAGGAACAGAGATAAAACCTTTCAGTGTAATTTAACTCATCAGATGCTCGTGATTAGCATGCTGTTGTTAGCATTTAGCGCAGAGCTGAGCTGTAAAATTCTACACTCTAAAAATCCAAAGTTTGGCTTCAACAACAAATAAACAAATTACACAACAGTTTGCAACTTATGACAACTTCTGCTGAAATTATGTTCAGCTAACAAACTGCACTGTTGCCCATGAAGTTGGAATTAAATATTTTTTACTTCTCTATCTTCTCCACAAACGATGAAGGCGGCTCGCTGGCATTTTCCGATTTCTACGGCACAGATTAAACACTTGTCGATCGTCTCGTCTGGTCGTTAGTCGCGGTCGTCCTGGAGATTTTACAGACCGCACTCTGATATTCCAAGGAAATCAGAAATGTTGGCTTGTTTGTGTCCATCCTGTTGGATGTCTTTGGTGTGTTGCTAGTTAGGTGAGACGAGGCTTATAGCTTCGGGAACTTCTGTGTCAAATTTGGTTGAAAATTATGCAGCCAATTCTGAAATCGTGGACTTACTGCTACAGACTTTAAGCAGGAAAAGGAAAACACAGCCCTGGACTCAGTATTTAATCACTGAACATGGTCTAAAGTGATTAACTGATGTGTAAAAACAGGAATAAAAAGAGGAATGTGTCTGAAAACTAGATTATTCCAACTTTATGGGCAACAGAGTACATTCAGTTAGAGGAATTAACTTTTCCTCTACAATCATATTTTTATAACACAATGATTGGTTTTAGCACAAGTTTGTAAGTCGATTATTTATTAAAATTCAGTTGTTCCAACTAGTGTTTCCACATTAAATAAAAGGATTTTTAAGTGTTTTATACCTAATTCCCTCATTATAACCACAGGTTTTTAAGTTGGCAAACATTTAAAAAATTAAGTTTCTCCCGTTAGATTTTCTTCAGTGCACTCTAAAACGAATGCAGTCTTTTTGAGTTCAGACAACTTCTAATGACGTTATGTTTAACCAACAAACTACATTTAGTTCCAGGAATTAGGTTTTGGCAGCACTGAGTTGATTTTTCTATTTGAACAACTTTTTATTCACGTGTGATTAGTGATAACAGTCTCATTTTGCAAACAGCTTTATTATGTACACCTTTTCCCCCCTTTTTATCTCACGAGTCCCCTTGTGATGAGCACATTGATACATAAACAAAATGAATATAATATACATAGAAATCAATCCTTTAAACAAAAACAAAACTCTCTCTCTCTCTCTCTCTCTCTCTCTATATATATATATATATATATATATATATATGTGTGTGTGCACATAAGATATTTGATTATTTACAAAAAATTAAGTTGTTTCAACCAATTTTTCTACGTCATATAAAAGGATATTTTTTAACTTGTTATCTATTTAATTGCCGTAAACATGAATACAAGTTTCTACGTTGACAAATTTAAAGAAGTGAAGTAGCTTCAATGTTAAGGAGGAGAGTTGATAACTCCTAACCCTGACCTCAAAGTAAAGAAAAATCTAGTCCCACCCATCCATCATCTATACTCCGCTTAATCCTCTGCAGGGTCGCTGGAGTCTATCCCAGCCGACTCAGGCGAAGGCAGGAGACACCAGTCTATCGCAGGGCTACACATAGAGACAACCAAGCACACTCTCATTCACACCTACGGACAATTTAGAATCATCAGTTAACCTCAGCATGTTTTTGGACTGTGGGAGGAAGCTGGAGAAAACCCACACTGCACAGGGAGAACATGCAAACTCCACACAGAAAGATCCCAGGCGTCCTAACCGGGACGCGAACCGGGGATCTTCTAGCTGTGAGGCGACGCTGCTAATCACCAGCCCAAAAATCTAGTCATCCAACCAATTTTTATTAAGTTGGTTTTAAATCAATTAATGCAGACATTAAGGTCTTAATTACACAAAGTTTCAAGTTGATGAAGTATTATTATGTCAACACAATAATCAGTAAATCAGATGTTTGTCTTCCTTTCAGCAATGCATTATTTTATTTTTAGGATCAGGTCCCTTTTACTCCTTTTTACAGTGTAGTGACGACATGTTTGTGCAGCTTATATAACTGTTTCATGAACTCATACAGAAACCATTGTTTATATGGTGTCCTGATGTGAACCAACCGGTTTTACCAGAACATGTGGATTTATTTTTGGTGATGTCCCGAAAACATGCATGAAACCGCATCTCAGCGAGGTTTAATCTGTCATCAATGAGCGGATGATGAAAACGGCCTGCAGAGTAAACAGGAGTCAGGCCTTCTGTTTGGGAGCTGCTGTGGTTCGGCTCTCTGTGGTTGTTGTTTACGGACGGTGTTTTTCTGACGGACGTTTGTTTGTGGTCTTTGCTCAGACCGAGACCACAGCAGCTCTCTGTTCCCAAAACTCAGATTACCTTCATCTCCAGGCCGGTTTGACTTTTAGGAACGTCTCAGTTCCTTCTCTGTGACTTCTGCATTCAAAGATCAAACTTTATGGATCTTCAGGGGAAGTTTGTTGTTTTAGCAACACAAGAAGGAACAAAAATAAATATAAAAAGGGGGAAAACCAGCATCTGCAGTTACGAATTCAATTCAATTCAGTTTTATTTATATAGCGCATATTTACAACACAAGTCGTCACATAGCGCTAAACATTGTAAGAAAGAACAGGAAACAGAAAAACAGGAAACAGAAAACCCAACAATCCAAGGTTTCTTTTGGATTCCCTATGAGCAGCAGTCAGCGACGGTGGGAAGGAACCAAAAACCCCCCATGGTAGGGAAGGGGGACAAAAAACCTCCGACAGAACCAGGCTCAGGGAGGGCGGACATCTGCCTCGACCGGTTGGGTTGGGAGTGAGGAAGAGGAGGGAGGGAGGGATAGTAGGAGAGGTTGGGGTGGGGATGGGAGGTGGTGAGGCCAGCGGCTGCAGATCAGGGACGTTGAGCTCCAGACCAGGGACGTTGAGCTCCAGACCAGGGACGTTGAGCTCCAGACCAGGGACGTTGAGCTCCAGACCAGGGACGTTGAGCTCCAGATCAGGGACGTTGAGCTCCAGACTAGGGACGTTGAGCTCCAGATCAGGGACGCTGAGCTCCCAGAGCTCCAGATCAGGGACGTTGAGCTCCAGACCAGGGACGTTGAGCTCCAGACCAGGGACGTTGAGCTCCAGATCAGGGACGTTGAGCTCCAGACTAGGGACGTTGAGCTCCAGGGACGTTGAGCTCCAGACCAGGGACGTTGAGCTCCAGACCAGGGACGTTGAGCTCCAGACCAGGGACGTTGAGCTCCAGACCAGGGACGTTGAGCTCCAGATCAGGGTCGTTGAGCTCCAGACCAGGGACGTTGAGCTCCAGATCAGGGACGTTGAGCTCCAGACCAGGGATGTTGAGCTCCAGACCAGGGACGTTGAGCTCCAGACCAGGGACGTTGAGCTCCAGATCAGGGACGTTGAGCTCCAGACCAGGGACGTTGAGCTCCAGACCAGGGACGTTGAGCTCCAGATCAGGGACGTTGAGCTCCAGGGACGTTGAGCTCCAGACCAGGGTCGTTGAGCTCCAGATCAGGGACGTTGAGCTCCAGATCAGGGACGTTGAGCTCCAGATCAGGGTCGTTGAGCCACAGACCAGGGACGTTGAGCTCCAGATCAGGGACGTTGAGCTCCAGATCAGGGACGTTGAGCTCCAGACAGGGACGTTGAGCTCAGACCAGGGACGTTGAGCTCCAGATCAGGGACGTTGAGCTCCAGACCAGGGACGTTGAGCTCCAGACCAGGGAGGTTGAGCTCCAGACCAGGGACGTTGAGCTCCAGACCAGGGACGTTGAGCTCCAGATCAGGGACGTTGAGCTCCAGATCAGGGTCGTTGAGCTCCAGACCAGGGACGTTGAGCTCCAGACCAGGGACGTTGAGCTCCAGATCAGGGACGTTGAGCTCCAGACCAGGGATGCTGAGCTCCAGACCAGGGACGTTGAGCTCCAGACCAGGGACGTTGAGCTCCAGATCAGGGACGTTGAGCTCCAGACCAGGGACGTTGAGCTCCAGACCAGGGACGTTGAGCTCCAGACCAGGGACGTTGAGCTCCAGATCAGGGACGTTGAGCTCCAGACCAGGGACGTTGAGCTCCAGACCAGGGACGCTGAGCTCCAGACCAGGGACGTTGAGCTCCAGATCAGGGACGTTGAACTCCAGACCAGGGACGTTGAGCTCCAGACCAGGGACGTTGAGCTCCAGACCAGGGACGTTGAGCTCCAGATCAGGGACGTTGAGCTCCAGACCAGGGACGTTGAGCTGCAGATCAGGGACGTTGAGCTCCAGACCAGGGACGTTGAGCTCCAGATCAGGGACGTTGAGCTCCAGACCAGGGACGTTGAGCTGCAGACCAGGGACGTTGAGCTCCAGACCAGGGACGTTGAGCTCCAGACCAGGGACGTTGAGCTCCAGATCAGGGACGTTGAGCTCCAGATCAGGGACGTTGAGCTCCAGACCAGGGACGTTGAGCTCCAGATCAGGGACGTTCAGCTCCAGACCAGGGACGTTGAGCTCCAGATCAGGGACGTTGAGCTCCAGATCAGGGACGTTGAGCTCCAGACCAGGGACATCCACAGAGAGAACAAGCAGGACACAGAACCTCGGGGGGAAACAGGTTAGTCATATGTAATGGTGATATGACAGTACAGAGAGGAGACGAGAGGAGCCCAGTGCATCATGGGAGTCCCTCAGCAGTCTAAACCTATGGCAGCTTAACTGAGGGACAGCTCAGGTGGTCCTGAGCAGCCTTAACTATAAGACTTGTCAAATAGGAAAGTTTTAAGCTTAATCTTAAAAGTAGAGAGGGTGTCTGCCCCACGAACCCAAACTGGGAGCTGATTCCACAAGAGAGGAGCTGATAACTGAAGGCTCTGCCTCCCATTCTACTTCTGGAAACTCTGGGAACCACAAGTAAACCTGCAGTCTGAGAGCGAAGGGCTCTGTTAGGATGATAAGGTACAATAAGGTCTTTAAGATACGATGGAGCTTGTTCATTAACAGTTTATATGTTAGAAGCAGGATTTTAATTTCTATCCTGGATTTTACAGGAAGCCAATGAAGAGAAGCCAATACAGGAGAAATCTGATCTCTGGTCCTGGTTCCTGTCAGAACTCTGGCTGCAGCATTTTGGATCAGCTGGAGGTTTTTTTGACAGTTACTGGGACATCCTGACAATAAGGAATTACAATAGTCCAGCCTGGAGGTTACAAATGCATGGACTAGTTTCTCAGCATCACTCTGGGACAAGATGTTTCTGATTTTGACAATATTACATAAATGAAAGAACGCCGTCCTGCAGACTTGTTTTATATGTAAGTTGAAGGACACATCCTGATCAAAAATAACTCCAAGGTTTTTTACAGTAGAACTGGAGGCTAAGGCAATACCATCTAGGGTAACAATCTGGTTAGATAGTGAGTTTTTGAGGTGTTTCGGGCCAAAAACAATAACCTCAGTTTTATTCGAATTTAAATGAAGAAAATTACAGGTCATCCAGGCCTTTATGTCCTTCAGACATGCTTGGAGTTTGACCAACTGATTGGTTTCATTGGGTTTCATAGATAAATATAACTGGGTATCATCTGCATAACAATGGAAATTTATGCAGTGCTTCCTAATAATGTTCCTAGGGGAAGCATGTACATGTACAAAGTGAACTTGAATAGTTTATTTGCATCTCCTTTTGACTGTTTAGTGTCTGTTTGTCATCACTTTGTATTGCTTTTGGTCATTTTTGCGTCTGATGTCATCTTTGTTACCGAAACTCAGCATCGTGCTTCATCTCCGTGCAGGTTTGACTTTCAGGAAAGTCTCAGTTCCCTTTGTTTTTTTTGGTAACTTCTTCCTTAAAAAGATAAAACTTTTTTGATCTTAAGCGGGAAGTTTGGTGTTTTAGCAACACAAGAAGAAACGAAAATATGTGAAAATGGGGAAAACCGAAAAGCAAACGTGTATATAAAACTGCATTGTGCATAAATCTGTAGAAACTTTCTCCTGCCTCTGTTGGTTCAGTTAAATCCACAGATTGAGAAATCTCAGTAAACAAACATGTTGTCCGACGGCAGCTGTGTTTTCTCGTCTTTGTCGTCCAGAACAGGTTTGATTACTTTGGTTCCGTCGCTGTTTGTTGTTTGGATCTTTTTCATCCCTGCAGAAACTCAGACACACCCAGTTCAGTAACAGCTCGGTGGCTCAGCTCAGCTCAGGTCAGGCAGTAAAATCCATAGACATATATACGTAGACACCACGTTGACTGCTGCTGCCGATTGGAGCCGACGTGCCTACGCGGCGGCCATCTTGGTACAGTGCCACTCGCCCCTACAGTGCATTACGTCTATAGAGGAATGACATGTCTGCACTATAAAAGTGATCATAAATCCATCAGTTGTCAACATATATTGTTTGTTACAAACGTCAGACATGGAGGACGGACAGGCAGACATAAATAGAACAAAAGCATCCAAGCATCCTGTGTCATAGCTACATGTGTGACGTTTTTAAGAAACCAAACCGTTTCGAAATCGGTCGAAAATTCAGTGAATAATTCTACTTTAAGATTGTGGAGTACCTCTTACCTCCATAGACTTACATTCACTCCCCCCTCTGCTAGCCCTGTACCAAGATGGCGGAGCTTTAGGCACGTCCCTCCACAGTCAATGTGGCGTCTACGTATATATGTCTATGGTAAAATCAACCCTGCAGAGAGAAACGCTGCTGAAACCAGAGGGTAATGCTGCCCCCTGGTGGCCGTCTGTCACTGTTGCACTGCAGATCCAGGCCTGTTCTTAAATCAAACTTTGGACATTAAAAACTATTTAGTAAATTTCAAGACTTATGCACCAAATGAATGAATTTGTTGACTCTGTCTTGACTCTATATAACAATTACTACTAATAACATTAATAAATCAGCTGTGGACAGATAAATGATCGATGAGGGAACTGATTTATTGAAGGGTTTTTAAATGCTGTCATCAATCTGGAGCAAGAGATTTATAGGTTTTCCTCTTTTTTTGGAGAAAGCATCACATTTTAGAAGTCTGTGAGTAAAATTTAAGATTTTTTAACCCTTTAAAACATTTTTTTAAAGAAGCTGAAATCAGTGCTGACCTACAAATCATTAGTTTACATTTATCTGGTGCATTTTTCTCATGTAACATCTAAATTATTAAAGTATTGTAACATCAAAATGATTTTTTAATACAATAAGCCATAAAAAGTGAGTAATTTAGGCATAGTTAACATAAATTAGCAGCAAACTCTGACTTTCTTCCCCTGTTCACACTGATTATTTGAAATATTTACACCTTAACTGTGTGTAACGACTTTAAATAGTCGTGCTGTTGCTGTGTTTATCATGCTGAGTGCTTTAAAAAGGCTTTTTAAAGAGCAGGTACGTGTCTGTGAACGTCCACGGCTGCCTTTAGTTTGAGGAAGTCACCTCTTTAAGTGTATTTTTATTGACGGGAGGCGACACATGGGCTAAATGATGAAGGAGACGTATTCTATCTCCACCTGGGGTTGCAGGTTTAATAAATATGATGTTAGTAATTCCATATAATATATAAACTTGCAGCACGAGGGAGAGACTGATGCTTATTAGTCGTTTTTTATGAAATATTTACAATGAGTAATACTGCGATATAAAAATGGACTACAACACAGTGGGCTCTTTTGAGTCTTTTGTTTGTTTATTTAAACTCTTTAAATGTGTTTTTATTGGACTGGGTAACAGATATTCTAAATATTAAGTGGATGTTTCCCTGAATTCTATGCCCATCATTGCAGTATGCAGACTTTATACAGACTAGGCCCCCTAGTGGTCAATGCAAGGAAATGCATTCTTTTATTGGACTGATTCCTTATTTTTATCAGTGTTTATAATCCAGTTTTATAAAATGTGTTCACACGGAGAATTACTGCAACAAAAATCTACATCTGTGATTGCAGGTTCCGTGTAAAGTCGGAACACCCCCCCCCCCCCGGTGTTCAATGCAGGTAAATGCATGCAAACTAAACTGCAGGGAATGAGGGGGAGATGCTGGTTTTATTAGTGTTTATTGTCGGGTTCTATGTAATATGAACAAGGAGCATTACTGCAACAAAACAGAATAGCATTTCTTCTATTATATTATGCAAAACACAACAAAAATCAAAACAAACAATAAAACAACAAC